>LR738715.1:448341925-448429729 GCA_902687465.1 Secale cereale | reverse complement strand
GACGACGACGACGACGACGACGGCGACGACGACGGCGACGACGACGACGACGACGACGGCGACGACGACGACGACGACGACGACGACGACGACGACGACGACGACGATGACGACAACGACGACGACGACGACGACGACAACGACAACGACAACGACAACAACAACAACAACAACAACAACAACAACAACAACAACAACAACCGTAGACAACCTGACCCGTTTTCTAAGGTTACAACCACCGGTGTTTTCTAGTAGCATTGAGCCAATAGTTGCTGATAACTGGCTGCGCAAGATTGGAAGGGAGTTGACCACCGCAAATTGCATGGATGATGAGAAGGTGCGTTTTGCTGCACATCAATTGGCTGGACCAGCAGCAGCATGGTGGGAGAATTACACAGCCACTTTCCCTATAGCCAATGTCACTTGGGATCAGTTTCAGCAAGCTTTTCGCACCGCCCATGTCTCAACTGGAGCCATGAGCATGAAGAAATGTGAGTTTCGCAACTTGCGCCACGAAAATCGTACTATGGCTTAGTACGTAGATGAGTTTAGTACTCTATCTCGTTATGCCCCTGATGATGTGGCCACCGATGCCGCGAAGCAGGAGAAGTTTATGGAAGGGCTGAATGATGAGATGAGCATACAGTTGATGGTTGCAACCTTCAACAACTACCAGGAGTTGGTAGATAAGGCTCTTATGATTGAAGGGAAGCAGCAGCAGATTGAGAGCCGCAAGAGGAAGTATGGACAAGGCAAGAATAACTCTGGAGCCCATCAGAAGCCCCGTTTCACCCCGAACTCGGGAGGATATACCCATAAGCATGGAAGCCACACCCATAATGGAGGGAGTTCTCACAACCACAATGTCTCCAAGAATGGGAATGGGAATGGAGCAAACAATAATCAGAACCGCTCTACTCCATCCACATCCGCCAAGAGGGATTTAAGCCACATTACATGTTCCAAGTGCGGGAAGAATGGACACTATGCCGGAGAGTGCCCTAAAGCATAGAATGGGAACGACAATGGAAGCGTCGGGAAGAAGCCCAGCCCTTTCAACAAGGGACAAGTGAACCACGTGACCGTGGAGGAGGTTGAAGAGCAGGCTGATGCAGTTGTCGGTAAGTTTTTGGTACCGCAGTAGTTCTTTTCGATACTGGTGCATCGCATTCATACATTTCAAGGGGATTCGTGAATAGATATAAGTTGCCCACCCAAGTCCTTAAGACCCCCATGTTAGTAAGTTCCCCAGGAGCAGAGTATATGGCAAGTCAAGGATGTTTTCAAGTGCCATTAACCATTGGACACCATGTTTTCCCCTCAGACATGATAGTTTTGGAGTCGCAAGGATTGGATGTGATACTAGGTATGGATTGGCTATCGATGTATGGAGGGAACATCGATTGTGACAGTAAGTCGATTTTACTTACCACCCCAGAGGGAAAAAGGATCAAGTATGTATCTAGGCATTCACCTTGGGGGACACAAGTAAATTCTCTCTCGGGAGTTGTTCAGGAGGAAGTGCTTGTAGTAAAGGATTATCCGGATGTATTTCCAGAGGAGCTACCAGGCACGCCGACAGATAGGGATATTAAGTTTTTGATAGAGCTATTGCTAGGCACTGGACCAATATCAAAGAGACCATATCGGATGCCAGCGAATGATCTGGAGGAGATCAAGTAGCAAATTAAGGAGTTATTGGAGAAAGGATTTATTCGACGAAGTTCATCACCTTGGGGGGCTCCAGTTCTTTTGGTCGAGAAGAAGGATGGATCTTTAAGGATGTTCGTTGATTATCGGGCCCTGAACGAAGTGACGATTAAGACTAAGTACCCGCTGCCGATGATCAATGATTTGTTCGACCAACTTCAAGGAGCTAAAGTATTCTCCAAGATCGATCTATGATCAGGATACCACCAGTTGAAGATCCGAGAGAAGGATATACCTAAGACAGCCTTCACCACAAGGTACGGGCTATATGAGTATAATGTTATGTCATTTGGATTGACTAACGCCCCTGCCTATTTCATGACTATGATGAATAAGATATTCATGGAGTTCTTGTATAAGTTTGTCATGGTATTCATTAATGATATCTTGGTGTACTCGAAGAACGAAGAGGAACACGAGGAGCATTTGCGTTTGGTTCTGGAGAAGCTCAGAGAACATCAGTTATATGCAAAGTTCAGCAAATGTGAGTTTTGGTTGAATGAAGTTGGATTCCTAGGACATGTTATATCAGGAGAAGGTATAGCAGTGGATCTTGTCAAGGTGCAGGCAGTCACTGAGTGGTTGGCAACCACCTCAGTTGGAGAAATCCACAGTTTTCTGGGACTCGCGGGATATTATCGGAGATTCATAGAGAATTTCTCCAAGATTGCAAAGCCTATGGCGACATTGTTAAAGAAGTACACAAAGTTTTATTGGACTGATGTCACACCCTGGATTTTGTAACATGGTTATTGCATTAATAAAGCATGAAAATTTGGACCAACAAAAACCTTTTTGGCATCATTTGGCTTTTATTTGGAATTAAGGTTTTCTCTCTCTGATTTCAAGTGCTCTTTAAAAGTCAACATAGCCTCACCTTCTATACTTCATCTCCTTACCCCAAACTTCTGCCCAATGATCATACCATGTGTATAGAACAGTATAGTATATTCTTATAAAAATATTTTGGCCAAATAGTATTTTCAAATATTAGTTTTCCAAAAACCCCTGAATTGTGATTTTGCACTACAAGTAATTGATTTAGGGTGATAAAAATCCTTGGAAAGGTATATTTGAATCCTATTAGGTATAGGACTCCCAAAAACCACAAAAGTATAATTTTAAAAGTTATTTTCCTATTTTATTTAAAGGCTTTTTCTTAAGGCCAGAATTGGTCTTTAATAGGTAAAAATTATTTAACTATTTCAAAAATATTTGCCAAAATTCAGAGAGACTCTTAAGACATATATTGTCCATATATAAGAGTTTCAACACATGGTCATGTTCAAAATATTGGGCAAATCCCTTAGAAACCCTTTCTAGATATTTCATGCTTTTGAAATATTTACAAAGGAAATATTCTCTAAAAATTCCAGGAAAATTCTATCATGTCAGATATGACATATTTGATCATCTTGCCAAGCCTCATGCCTTGGGGAGCAAGAAAACATCATAAAATCCCCTCAAAACCATTTCTGTCCATTTTGAAGTTTGAGCAACTTTACATTGCCAAACTTGTCCAAATGCTCTCAAACTTGGTACACATGGTAAAATGGTCTATTTATGCATCTAGACCAAATGGCACAAGATTTGGAGAAGAGTAACTTGATCAGAGTGCCCCAAAATCATTTATGTTCAGATTCAAATTTGAACAACTTTACATTCCCAACTTTTTACTTGTGACCCCAAATTTGGTGGACAAGCCCACAACCCCAAATAATGACACTACACCAAGTGGTGCATCAAGAAGGGATGATTTGCTTAACTTAATCTTGGAAAATTCATTTATGTTTATTTCTAGGGTTTACAAAAGTTGCATTGGCAACTTTGCCCAAATGAGCTCTAATTTGGTGAATGGGCCTAAATAGATGTGCCATTTCATCCTGTGGAGTCTCATGTCAAATGAAATACATTTGCTTGCCCAAAACACCATCAAACACCTTCTACTATTATATCAAAACCTTTGTTTTAACCTCTTCCACTATTCTCCGTTACCTTAGGATCTTACCACGGCACCCCCAAGACCCCTTCTACCTCCAGCAGCAATGGCTGCACCACGAGCTCATTGATTGAGGGGGGGGGGGGTAAAACCCCATTTACATCTGTGGACAGCCATTTTCACCCTTCTTTCTCAATCTTCTCTCCTTCTAGAAGCCTTCCAGAGCATCCATTGCAAGTTCCTGGTTGTTTATTACCTCCCTTATCCCCTAGACACTGGTGGCCACGGCCACAGGGCATAAACAACGCCATGCCGGCCATTTGCGCGCTCTGGAGCACGCTATAGTGCGCTCTGGCACTGTAGCCGCCCCTGACCCAGCACCTCCGACCACCTCGAGCCTCCCCCTCGCGCCAGCCGAGGCGCCTCGACGTCCGCGACAAGCCACGGCCTTGTCCCCCTCCTCCTTCTCCCTCCTATGGCCTCCCTCGCACGCGCGCCGGTCACCCGCAAGCTCCAATCTCCGGCCTCACACGCGCGAGCATCTGGAGCCTTCCCCCGCTCCTTCCCTCCCCTTCTCTGGACATGAACCACAACCACGAACACCCTAGACACGCCCCGACGAGCCCTCGTGGCCTGTAGCGACCACAACGAGCTCGCCGGCGCAAACCTTCTCGGTGGACCGCCGCCCGCCTATATAACGGCCACCCTGAGCCTTCTCCTCTCCATCACTCGCCTCTGGAATCACTCAAGTGCCCCCTACACTCCCAACTCTCTCCCAGAAGCTCTCGAGCTTGAGCTCTACCGCGGCGGCTCGCCGTCGTTCGCTCGGTACGAGCCGTCCCCGCCGTTCCTAAGCCTTGATCTGGAACCACAAGGCCCCACTGATCCTTTCCCCTCTCTTTCCCCACTCTGTTGCAGTCGGAAACGGCCGGAGCAACCACCACCCGACGCCTCTCCGCCCTGCAACTGTCGCCGGCGAACCCGACCGCTCCGGCGACTGCCTCCACCACCACTCGAACGGCGACTTCACGTCGACTCCGTCCCTGCCCTCAGCTCGCCCTGCCGTGCCCTGAATCGCCGACGGTGAGCTCGCCGGCCCTCTGGATGGGGGTTAGGGATGACAGGCGGGCCCCGCCTGTCAGCCTCCCATCCCTCTCGCCTCCTCTCTCTCCCACTAGCTGTTGGGCCCCGCCCGTCAGGTTTAAACTTGACGCGCGCGCACTGCTCGGCTCGCCCGGGCCAAAAGCCCTCTGGGCCTGTGCGCTTAGGCCATTCTGGCCTAGTTGCATAGTAGCCCTTTTCCTTTTCTTTTTTGTAGGTTTTTCAAATAAATCTACAGGATAAAATAATCATCCAAATTGATTTATTCCAACTCCTAAAATCTTGTAATATTCCAACCTATTTAATGATATAACGTTCACACATATTCATGAACCTTTTATGTACTGTTCAAATTTAAATTTAAATTTGAACACTAAAACCTCTGTTCAAAAATCCATCTACCCCATTCTGTCACTCCAAATCCAAAACTAAGAATTTTTGCCCTCTTAGTTTTCCTTCTAGTATTTTATAAAAATAAGTTGACATTTTTCTGAGCACTTTGATTTTTCTGTTTTTATTATTGTCTTATTCTCCCGTTATTTTATTGCGATGATTAGATATCGTGTTTTACGAAGTTGTTGAAGAAGAAGAAGGAGAAGGATTTGAAGACTTTGAAGACCAAGCCAATCCAGGCAAGCAGCCCTTTGACCATGACACCCCTCTTGTTCATCGGTACTCTTTTCCGATTGCATGATGATGAAATATGACGGTGGTAAACTTGTTGGGAACCACCACATGGTGCATACCCCTACTCATAACTTTACCTTGTGCATAGATGCAATGTCAAAAAATTAGTTGTTGATACATGATGTTGCATATGTACCATGAACCCTTCGTGGTTGAATTCTTCGAAAACCCCATCGGGTGCCCCTAATGCCCGAGGGTGATGTTGAATTAAGGCCACCACTTGAGGAAGAAGTGGTGTACCAAAGAGAGTTCTCGTGTGTGTGTAAAATAATGGATTAGATTTATGTGTGATTACTGTCCCAACCAAACATGTGCAAGCACTCTACCCCTTATGGGACGAGGCATTATTGACTACTTAGGCTGATACTAGCATGGTGCCCACATCACTAGTGACGGGGGAGACTGAGGTCACTCCCGAGACGGGGTCGTGCTTGGATAGGCGACCATGACTGTTTTTATAGGGCACCGGACACACCGTTGGTCCCTTCGTGTATGCGTGACAATGTCAAAAGGGCAAGTCCCACGATCTTTCATTTGTACACGAGGGTTGTGCACCAACGAGTGGACCCTATGTTAGTGTCGTCTAGGGAAAGGTAATGACCGGGTGCTTCCCCCGAGTACTTGAGGTACTGCGGGATCGTGGATGACACGAAAGCTTCTCGGATCTTGTGGGTAAAGTGCGCAACCTCTGAAGAGTGTAAAACTATTTGAGTAGCCGTGTCCATGGTCATGGACAGTTGGGAGGTGCTACTTAAACTATGTCCAGAATTTTACAATCTTTGTGATTGTGTGTGTGTGTGTGTATTGAGTCACGGTGGTGACTTAACTCGTTGGAAGAACCAGAAATGATCTGAACTCTATTTATGTTGATATCCGTAACATGTCCTCGAGGTTACCCAAGTACAATGATGCATGTCCCACAAATGGTGGAATATCTGGCTTGTAGCTAGGTGAAAGTGCGTTATATCGACTAGAGGGGGGTGAATAGGCGATTTTTATAAATTCTTCACTGAGGAATTTGCAGTTGTGGAAATTCCTTAGCGAAGAACTACTTGCAGCGGAATAAGTACTCAGATGTGAAGACAGACAGACTGAAGAAATTGAACTGAGGAAATTGAGAAAGTCTTCAGTCAAAGTCTTCAAACAGATATGAACAAGCACACGACACAGATATGAGGAAATGAAAGAGTTGAGGAAATAGAACCAGTAAGCTTGGTGGAGACAATGATTTGGTAGACCAGTTCCAATTGTTGTCTCAGTTGTACATCTGGTTGGAGCGGCTAGGTATTTAAACCTGAGGACACATAGTCTCGGACACCCAGTCAAGGACACACAGTCCAAGACACCAAGTCCTCACCGTATTATCCTTGAGCTAAGGTCACACAGACCTCAACCAATCACTCGTGGTAAGTCTTCAAGTGACTTCCGAACCTTCACAAACTTGGTCACTCGGCAATCCACAATTCCTCTTGGATGATCTAGACCATGACGCCTAACCGTCTGGAAGAATCACAGTCTTCAAAGGTAACAAGTGTCAGATCCACGCAGGATCAATCTCTTCAGTGATGCTCAATCACTTTTGGGTTTAAAGGTTTTGGGTTTGGGTTTGGGTTTTTCCTCACTTGATGATTTTCGCCCAAAGTCCTCGGAGGATGGGTTGCTCTTATGACAAGTGTCAGTTTCTCGCGGAGCAGCCAACCAACTAGTGGTTGTAGGGGGCGGCTATTTATAGCCTAGGGAGCAGCCCGACATGATAAGAAAAATGCACCGTTAGGTAGGTAGATATTTTGGGACAGCTGGCGCGTAGCACAACAACGGTCGAAAATTTGAGTATCAAATTCCACAGGGCTATCATGTTCCTCACTGTGTAGGTAATCCGCACTGGCGAATTCCTAACTCCTCAGTCAAAACAAATTCCTTAGAGACCAGAAGAACTTCGTCTCTGTCACTGAAGAATATGACTGAACTGTATGAGATTTCCAATGGCTTCACTCGAAGAGATTGATAGGTGTAGGATTTTGAGTTGAGCATCACATGGAAATTTTTCCTTAGTATTTCCTCGACCCCCTTTAACAGTACTGTGTTTCCTATGACTCAAGAAAGAGAAAATGAAACTATAAAAACAAAAGTCTTCACGCTTCATGTTCCTCAAATGAATACCAAGTCTTCAGGGTTACACCAATTTCTTCACTTTCTGTAACATCCCAAAATTCTAAATTTTGGAATGTTATATAAATAGATAGATTTGATTGCTTGTTTGATGTGCTGTGTGAAATTGAGTGAATTTGAAACTTTTGAAAGTTAAATGAGAGGGAATAAAATGACTTTCCCAAAACTTTCACTTTGCATTTTGATCTTCGGGGATTCGAATTCTTTTCATCACAAAACCCTGGAGCGAAGATAATATGACTTGTTCCATTTATTAAATGAAAAAGGGTTTTGAAAGGATTTTGAATTCCATTCTTGAAATATTTCAAATTCAGAAACTTTATGCAACTCAATGATTTTCCTGAGAGAAGATAAAATGACTTCTTCAAATTATAGGAAATATGAGTTGGAGGTTTTTCTGAAATTTTCTATATCTCATTTGCAAATTTGAGTTATTGGGTTTTATTCAAATTATTTTTCTCCAGAAATAAATTATATAGAAAATAAGGTAACATGATTCCCTATAGCAGAAAATTAGAGAGAAATAAATTTGAAGTCATTTTGGTATTTTAAAAATTTATTTTACTAGATTTTATTGCAACAGTAGCACCTTTTGATTTATTAGAATTTGTGAGGATTTTATTTGACTGTAGAAAAATGTTCGTGTTGTAGGAATTCTTATTTTGCAAATTTTGATATATAATATGCCTATATAAAAGTTTTCCCTATTTTCGTTATTTAGTATTTCCTCTCTGTTTCTATTAAAAAAACTGCGCGTGCGCCTTTGTTTATCTGTCGCTTACGTGCGCAGCTTAGTAGCAGAGGGCGCCTCTTTTTCCTTATAGGCCAAGCCCAGCAGTTATTTTTTTCCGGTTTTCTTTTTTTCTTTTTTTTTCCACTTCGGCAGAATTCTTTAAAAAAAAAATTAGAGCAGCTGCGCGCTTGCGTGCGGCCGCCCATTAGTTTTTAGCCCGTGCAGTTCCCTTCTATTTTAATTGTACGTGTATGTTTAGTCCCACATTGTCTAGCTATAGACTTTTAAACCTTTTTTCCACCTATAAATATAGACCCATAGGGCTTCCAAAAATCACCCGATTCGGGTTAAATCAATATTTTGATTTGACTAGATTCACTTAAAAAAATATTTTTTCTCTCCGGCGGAAATTCTAGAAGTTGTCTCCTCTCTCCGAAGTTATCTGTTCTCTACTTTATAAAGATATCTTTCTTCTTTCCAACAAAAAAAATATATATTTCTTCATATTTTTTTTAATATCCTCTCGTAGTTTATTATTTCTAGACTAGTACGGTAGAATAATTAGATTTATAAATTAGTATATGTATTTATACATTAGACCTAGTATTCTTTTAACCGTACCTATTTTTCTTCCGTAAAACAGTTTGGCCCTGATTTTTTAAATAGTCATAACTTTTTACTCGTTCGTCCAAATGAGATGAAACAAGCGCCCACAGTTTCGTTTTGACTCAACCTATCCAGTGAATCTATCAAATAAACTTTTTACAATTTTTCAAATTTTGAAATTTGTTCAAATTCATATTGAAACTTCTTTTCATCATATCTTTTTAACCGCAACTCCGTTTTAGTTGATTCTTTTTGCAAATCGAAACTCTTGACCTAAACTTTCTGATAAGGCCAAATTCACATAATTTTGGTACCGTTGGAAAAAAAATTCTATCTCAAGAGTCATTCGCTTGTTTCAAAGCTTTTCCGAAGTGTTTTATTCGTTCTTTTCGATCTTCTGAGTGATTGCTTATGTGTGGTTACCATTGCTTGCTTACGATAGATTGATCGGAGTGTGACGAGTAGATCTATCACGAGTTCTGAGTGCGAATCATCTACATCGTCAGCACAAGGTAAGTTCACACTTTGATCATACTTTCCAATTATCCAGTTTTCATTGCATTAGTCAAACCCTCACACATTGCATGAGTAGGACCAATTAACTTGTGGGACTGGGAAGTAGATTGAGGTAGTACCTATTACCTGCATTACATTCAAACCTTTGGGAGTTACTTCTACGTTTGCTGTTAGGTCATGCTATGCTCGTAGACGTGGATTGGGTAAGTGTATCCATGATAGATGTGAGATTGTTAATTAATGGTTCAACTTAAGGTGGCAACTTTAACACACATCTAGGTGGATTGAGGCACCTGGGTATTCCAGCGATTGCCTGTTTTTCTTTTGGACCGCCACCCAGGCTCAAAGGGATCATGATATTATTCATACTAGAAACTTTCGTGTGCAGCCACAAGCTATTATGGGCTCTAGCATAGTTGACTAAGTCGCGCGAACTCTTACAGCGGTGGACTAGCAGATGTAGGGGGATGTAGGTTGGTACGGTCCACCCGGACGTAAGGTGCTAGTGCTTCTGAAAGACTGTGTCTCGGTCATCCGTTTCTCAAACAACCTGTAGTGCGAGAATTCCAACGGAGGCGATCGAGTCTTGTGGGGAAAAGTGCACAAACCTCTGCAGAGTGTACAAACTAATCATGATTAGCCGTGTCCCCGGTTACGGACGTCTTGAGTATCTAGTATTTGGATTATCATGTGAATCTCATCATGTTACTTTAATTAATATTGTGGGTTTAATGATTATTATTAATTGGGGTTGAGAGGATGTCTATCTTCTCAACGATGTTTCGACTACCATGATAGTTAATTAAAATCTATTCCTTTGTAGTAGGGAAAAATTGGCGTTACGCAAAAACTTTAACCTTACAGCGTCCACTAGCCAAATATGCATGTAGTTGTAGGCTTTGTTCATCATTACCATTACAGTGTGAAATTGCCAGTACATTCAATGTACTGACCTACATGGCTGCAACGTCTCATGTTGCAGGAATTATTCAACGAGTAAGTGTTACGTTAGGGTTGCGCTATCTACACTCAACTTTGCCGTTGGTGTTGATGGGAATCCACAACCTTGTTACTTCCGCTATTTTGGATTGAGGTAATAGTATTTACGTTACTTTATACATGTGATTTACCTCTGTTATAAATCCTCGAGTACTGTGTGTGTTAGCATACCGATCCAGGGATGACACTTAAGCACAGAGACTTGATCCATTCGGGTCGGGTCGCTACAAGATGGTATCAGAGCACATGTTGACTGTAGGACGTGACCCTAGAAACTAGCAAGCCCATAGGAAAGGATTTCTCTAAAACTTTCTTTATAAAAAGATTCTTATCTCTCTTATTTTATGAGCTTTGTCAAATCTTCCCTTTGACCTTAAATAGTTAGACAATACCCTTTACCATTTGGACCACTTCTGAGTAAAGAGGATTTTACCATACAGTGAAAGTGTTGAAGCTACAACAGTGGATACTCCGAAGATTTGAAGAGTTGACAACTTTGAAGAGATGACGACCTTTAGAAGACCAAAACCCGTGTTATGTACTTACGTTAGATGCGACAATTGTGAGCCGTCATTTGTTTGATGTTTTCTGACGGCCACAAACTAAAACCCGTCTTTTCAAAACTATTGCTTGTATTGAGTGTCCCTCTCTATCTCTTCTGAATCTCATCCCAAAACCCTTGGACCCAATAGAGGATAAAAGAAGATAGACTAGAAGTCTCTGGACCAATGACCCAGCCAGAGGCAGAGCTATGGATACAAAACATGGAGGATCACTTCAGGGAAAATTTGGTTGCACGGAAGTATGAGGTTCAATACGCTCTCCAGTACTTTACTAAAAGTGCTGCAACATGGTGGAAGATGCATCAAGCCATACAAGGATGCAATAGAGCAGAAAATTAGGAAGAATTCAAGAAGACCCTGTTAAGATCCCGTCTCATCCGCAAGCGTGCTGACAATCCGAAGAAGAAACACTGTACCTGCAGGATTTGTGGAGAAATAGGACACACCCAGAAGGAGCATAAGGATGAATGCCCAAATTGTGAAGGAAGTCACCTAGCTGAAGAATGCCCAACTAGGCAGATTACTTGTTTCTTGTGTGAAGGGACTACCCACTACCCTGCTCAGTGTCACATTTACCCCATGGTGCAACAAACAGTCCAGCAGAAGAAAGAAGCAATGAAAGAAGACCTCGAGGAAACCTTAAGGGAATCCGCGATGGAGGAAGATATTGACGACCCTGATGGAGAAGGACTAGACAGATATTACTCTCGTGTTTGCTATTCATGTGGAGAAAAGGGACATCTTTCACGGTATTGCACGAAGGAAAGCCATGAGTATCTAGGAGACTTCCCGACAGAAGAAGTGGAGTTTGATCCACAAAGAATAGAAGAATTGATAGGAATGAAGAAGTCGAGGAAGAGAAAGAGCATGTGTCCCCAGAACAACCCAATTTCTGCGGAAAAGGACCTAAGTCACATCACTTGTTATCGGTGCAAGGATTTAGGTCATTATGCTAGCAACTGCCCAACCAGGAAGCGAAGAACCCAGTGAACCAGGACATTCACCATCAAGTCCTTAGATTTGTCTGATGCCATTAGTTTACGCTACAAGGAAGTAGAGCTTTTTCCAAGAGAAGGTTCAGACCGGAGGAAGGATGATCAGAGTAGTTGAGATCTAGATATTAGAATGGAGCATGTAGCTAAATATGGAATACACCTTTATTACAATGTTGAGTTGAGTATGGAAAAAAACATTGAAATAGTTCGTGAAGCAATGGAAGTTGAGATGTTTGGAATCTCATTGCTATGAGTTGTTGGATGATTGTGAGTGCCTCTTTTGCCAGCCCACCCAGACTAAAACCTAGAACCCATGGACCAGTTGACCCCAAACCCTTCTCGGACAAAAGACCCCGTTTTACCCGAGGATATCTGTATGTTGTCCTGAGAACCCCTTTCTGTCTTATGCCTACAGATGACAACCCTTTTCGAGTCTTTTCTCAAAGGCCCGGAAACCATCATGACCCTGACTAGCGACCAGGATTATCCAAAGATCCTGAAGGACATGATGAAGCATATTCACCTGGAAGGAGATGCAGTTTACAAGGGTTATCCCTTCATGGAGAATGGAGTTGAACTTTGGTACGTGGAGGTACATCTCCACCGTTTGAAAGGAGTTTGCCCAAAGATAATGGGTCAATACTTTTTCATCTCCCGAGTACCGTGAATAGCATTCTTTGATTTTGTTCGTGAAGCTGCTATGGAGGCCATACGTCAAATTGGAGAAATACTCGAAGCAAGACTTCGTTATACCCAGGGATGCCTGAGTATGATGCATCCAGAGATGGTGGAGATGAAGCACACAGCCAATAGTATGAAGCAAAAGATTGATGATTTTAAGAATCACATTGTACAATTCCAGTGGGATTGAAGCGTCCTTAGCTAGGACAAAGGAATAAAGATGGGAGGAATGCTTGAGCATACCAAACTATGTGGATGGAAGCATTTGTAGTGAAGCACGTTTGAAGTTGAGTATTGAATACTGGTTTAGGAAGTAATAAAATATTTGATATGAGGAGAATATAGATTACTGATGAACCAGTGCGTTTTGTTTAGGGCGATACTTTATTGTGTGAACCCCGGACCCATAGGAAAAGAAAGTGTTGCTCCAAGGAGTAGAGTTTGCACAAATAAGTTAGAGTTTATGTTTGATATGAAGATTACCCCAAGGTTGTGAAGGAAATAAGTATAATTGGATTTTAAGAGGGTGTAATGCTGAAGTGTGGAGCAATAGTGACTCCAAGGATAGAATAAGAATATACAAGTTCGGAAGTGGACCCTTTAGCCGGGGACCTAAGGAGACTACATAATCACAAGGGAACCACGAGACTTGTCAATAGTTATGTGTATCTGCTGTAGTAAAGCAGTGCATTTTGCTATAGATTGTACCAAGAATAAGGAGTTTTGTGCTAAGTATCGGAGTTGAAGCAAGAAAATGGAAGTGCGGTAGATCGTAGTAAGTTGAGAATCAATACATTTGGCACCAGGGTATTGTTTTGGATTCTATGAGTTGTTACTACATAGGTGATGAGTGAAGACATGATGCATGGAAGGAGATTTGGAGAAACTAGTGTTATTCATTTGAAGTGTGGTAGAATCCAACATCGTTACCCGAATACACTAGCTGGTGGTTAGATACGCCCGACTTGGAAAGGACTACCCAAGGATGAGTGTGAGTAATTACGCTTAGTTTGGTACCCAGAGAAAAGGGATACCAAACAAAAACTGGATGGATTTAAGAGAGCCAATGAAGTTGGATGCTAGAAGAATGATCAGTTACAACCCGATGATGAGACCAAGCATTACTAGTGACAAAGTATGAGATGAAACATAACCCACAGGCCCGAGGACCTGTCAGGAAAGCAAGCACATTCTTGCTGAAGGAAAACCCCTGGTAGAAGTGACGACCTTGTCAATAGACGATTTTATAGGTGGTTATGTTAAACCCGAGGGTTGTGAAGAAACGTTAGATGTTTTGTTTGGCTTGCAGAATCAATTTATTTATCCGAACTTAGTTCGTTGACAAGAGAAATTCTGCAATGCTTGTGAGGATGACCAAGTATTGGAATGCGAGATTCACTAAACCATATACAAGGTAATGATTTGGGTGCGGGATGGATTGATCACCATACCGACTTACTCTTATTATTCGCATGTGCTATACGGGATGGTAAATCTGAGTGACTTACCTATAGTAGAGAGACGACGATGTCAAAACTTTGTTTAAACCTTAGAAGGGTATAGAAATTTTTCCCTTGTACACGGCATGTTGTTGCCAACCGTAGGATATACGGTGAGGATGAAGCCCAGACCCGTTTTCTGCAGGGACCCAACAAATTATTTGATGACCCCCATGAGATATCGATATTGTATAGAATTGGCGCCAGACCTGTCAGATAAGGAGAACTAGTCTCAGAGGAACCTTGCCAAGATGAAAGGACCCAAGAATGGATGGCAAATGTCATGCCACTACCGGAAGAACCCAGAGAAGGTATTATGCCGAAGATTTGAGAAGACCGACCCTGTCAACCATAAGGGCGGAGTATATGAGCTCTTGTTAGAACCGTGACCTTGTTTCTAAGTGTGGTAGCACACTAGACCATACCGATCAATAGATTTGTTAGGAGAACCCCAAACCCCAACCTATTTCTTGTTAGCCTCTCCGAATCTCGAGGACGAGATTCATTTTAAGTGTGGTAGGTTTGTAACATCCCAAAATTCTAAATTTTGGAATGTTATATAAATAGATAGATTTGATTGCTTGTTTGATGTGCTGTGTGAAATTGAGTGAATTTGAAACTTTTGAAAGTTAAATGAGAGGGAATAAAATGACTTTCCCAAAACTTTCGCTTTGCATTTTGATCTTCGGGAATTCAAATTCTTTTCATCACAAAACCCTGGAGCGAAGATAATATGACTTCTTCCATTTATTAAATGAAAAGGGGTTTTCAAAGGATTTTGAATTCCATTCTTGAAATATTTCAAATTCAGAAACTTTATGCAACTCAATGATTTTCCCGAGAGAAGATAAAATGACTTCTTCAAATTATAGGAAATATGAGTTGGAGGTTTTTCTGAAATTTTCTACATCTCATTTTCAAATTTGAGTTATTGGGTTTTATTCAAATTATTTTTCTCCAAAAATAAATTATATAGAAAATAGTGTAACATGATTCCCTACAGAAGAAAATTAGAGAGAAATAAATTTGAAGTCATTTTGGTATTTTTAAAATTTATTTTACTAGATTTTATTGCAACAGTAGCACCTTTTGATTTATAAGAATTTGTGAGGATTTTATTTGACTGTAGAAAAATGTTCATGTTGTAGGAATTCTTTTTTTGCAAATTTTGATATATAATATGCCTATATGAAAGTTTTCCTTATTTTCGTTATTTAGTTTTTCCTCTCTGTTTCTATTAAAAAAACTGTGCGTGCCCCTTTGTTTATCTGTCGCTTACGTGCGCAGCTTAGTAGCACAGGGCGCCTCTTTTTTCTTATAGGCCAAGCCCAGCAGTTATTTTTTCCGGTTTTCTTTTTTTCTTTTTTTTCCCACTTCGGCCGAATTCTTTTTTTTTTTTAAAAAAATTTAGAGCAGCTGCGCGCTTGCGTGCGGCCGGCCCATTAGTTTTTAGCCCGTGCAGTTCCTTTCTATTTTAATTGTACGCGTATGTTTAGTCTCACATTGCCTAGCTATAGACTTTTAAACCTTTTTTCACCTATAAATATAGACCCATAGGGCATCCAAAAATCATCCGACTCGGGTTAAATCAATATTATCATTTGACTAGATTCACTTAAAAAAATATTTCTTCTCTCCGGCGGAAATTCTAGAAGTTGTCTCCTCTCTCCGAAGTTATCTGTTCTCTACTTTATAAAGGTATCTTTCTTCTTTCCAACAAAAAAAGTATCTTTCTTCGTATTTTTTTAATATCCTCCCGTAGTTTATTATTTCTAGGCTAGTACGGTAGAATAATTAGATTTATAAATTAGTATATGTATTTATACATTAGACCTAATATTCTTTTAGCCGTAACTATTTTTCTTCCGTAAAACAGTTTGGCCTTGATTTTTCAAATAGCCATAACTTTTTACTCGTACGTCCAAATGAGATGAAACAAGCGCCCACAGTTTTGTTTTGACTCTACCTATCTAGTGAATCTATCAAATAAACTTTTTACAACTTTTCAAATTTTGAAATTTGTTCAAATTCATATTGAAACTTCTTTTGATCATATCTTTTTAACCGCAACTCCGTTTTAGTTGATTCTTTTTGCAAATCGAAACTCTTGACCTAAACTTTTTGATAAGGCCAAATTCACATAATTTTGGTACCGTTGGAAATTGTTTTATGTCTCAAGAGTCATTCGCTTGTTTCGAAGCTTTTCCGAAGTGTTTTATTCGTTCTTTCCGATCTTCTGAGTGATTGCTTATGTATGGTTACCATTGCTTACGATAGATTGATCGGATTGTGACGAGTAGATCTATCACGAGTTCTGAGTGCGAATCATCTACATCGTCAGTACAAGGCAAGTTCACACTTTGATCATACTTTCCAATTACCCAGTTTTCATTGCATTAGTCAAACCCTCACACATTGCATGAGTAGGACCAATTAACTTGTGGGACTGGGAAGTAGATTGAGGTAGTACCTATTACCTGCATTACATTCAAACCTTTGGGAGTTACTTCTACGTTTGCTGTTAGGTCATGCTATGCTCGTAGACGTGGATTGGGTAAGTGTATCCATGATAGATGTGAGATTGTTAATCAATGGTTCAACTTAAGGTGGCAACTTTAACACACATCTGGGTGGATTGAGGCACCTGGGTATTCCAGCGATTGCATGTTTTTCTTTTGGACCACAACCCAGGCTCAAAGGGATCATGAGGTTATTCATACTAGAAACTTCCGTGTGCAGCCACAAGCTATTATGGGCTCTAGCATAGTTGACTAAGTCGCGCGAACTCTTACAGCGGTGGACTAGCAGATGTAGGGGGATGTAGGTTGGTACGGTCCATCCGGACGTAAGGTGCTAGTGCTTCTGAAAGACTGTGTCTCGGTCATCCGTTTCTCAAACAACCTGTAGTGCGAGAATTCCAACGGAGGCGATCGAGTCTTGTGGGGAAAAGTGCACAAACCTTTGCAGAGTGTACAAACTAATCATGATTAGCCGTGTCCCCGGTTACGGACGTCTTGAGTATCTAGTATTTGGATTATCATGTGAATCTCATCATGTTACTTTAATTAATATTGTGGGTTTAATGATGATTATTAATTGGGGTTGAGAGGATGTCTATCTTCTCAACGATGTTTCAACTACCATGATAGTTAATTAAAATCTATTCCTTTGTACTAGGGAAAAATTGGCTTTACGCAAAAACTTTAACCTTACAGCGTCCATCAGCCAAATATGCATGTAGTTGTAGGCTTTGTTCATCATTACCATTACAGTGTGAAATTGCCAGTACATTCAATGTACTGACCTACATGGCTGCAACGTCTCATGTTGCAGGAATTATTCGACGAGTAAGTGTTACGTTAGGGTTGCGCTATCTACACTCAACTTTGCCGTTGGTGTTGATGGGAATCCACAACCTTGTTACTTCCGCTATTTTGGATTGAGCTAATAGTATTTACGTTACTTTATACATGTGATTTACCTCTGTTATAAATCCTCGAGTATTGTGTGTGTCAGCATACCAATACAGGGATGACACTTAAGCACAGAGACTTGATCCATTCGGGTCGGGTCGCTACAATTTCAAAGTCTTCAGAAAGTCTTCAGAAATGCAAAGTCTTCAGTCGAAGAACTTCATTTTTAGGGGTCGACTTTCCCTGTAATTATCAAACTCCTCATAGACTTATAGACCTGTGTACACTCACAAGTACGTTAGTCCCTTAACCTATAAGTCTTCAGTACACCAAAATCACTAAGGGGCACTAGATGCACTTACAATCTCCCCCTTTTTGGTGATTGATGACAATATAGGTTAAGTTTTCAAACGGGGATAAACATATGAAGTGTAAATACTGATGTTGAGGAATTTGATTGCAAGATATAGAAGAACTCCCCCTGAAGTTGTGCATAGTGAGGAATTTGCTTTTGAAGCAATGCACACTTGAGAGTAGAATCATGGAGATCTCCCCCTATATCTTGTAATTCATACACGCATTTGACATATAATATGAAGAATTTGAAATGCATGATGAAATATGGTGACTGATGTAATTCAACATGCGTGCATAACATTAATGAGGAATAAGCATGCAGAAACACCACAGCAAAAGTATCAGGTCACCATAGAGTTTAAGTTTACAACTCTATCCACAAAGTCATCAGAAGAACGAGAGTTGTAACTTAGTAAAAAAACGCCCATATATATAGACCCGCTTGAAGACTAACTCAAATTTCCCCCCCTTTGTCATCGAATGACCAAAAGGATTGAAACTGAGGACTAACGCCCCTGAAGAATATCATGATGATGAAGGAGCGTCAGTGTTGTTGGGGTCGATTGTTGAAGTAGGGCCTACCGCGGTGTCGTCCAGGTCTTCATACTCGTCAGTCTGGCGCGATGAAGAATAAGAACTGGCCACCAAGGGATGAACTTTGACCTTCTTGTATTTCTTCGGAAGAGGAGCAGACCAGTCATTGTCATCCTTGAGACCCATTTTTTCAGATCTTCTTCGCCATAAGGATGAGACAGAACAGCCCAGGTGCTGTTGAGGGTTTCATGAAGGTAGTAATGGTTTTTCTTCACTGCATTATGTGTGGAGGTCATGTTGTGAAGAATTGAACCAAACTGACGCTTGACCCATTTGTGGTTGCGATCAACCTTCTGATGAAGATTGAGGAGAAGCTCTCGATCAGTCATCACCCTAGGAGCTGTGCCTTGAGGATTTTGCTTTGGAGCATTGGCGGCAGAGTCATGAGTGGCAGAGTCATCATTGGTGGAGTAAGATGCAGCTTTGCGAAACTGACCATCCAATGGACGAGTGCCTTCATCAAAAACAACAGTGGCCTTGCCCTTGTCATCAGTTGAGGAAAATGTCCGTTTGAGGACTTCAATTGGGGGCAAGTAGCTGCAATGATTGAGAGTGTCAGCTTTGTAATTCACTGAAGACCTTGTCCTGATGAATATCATAATCCATGGAGCGTAAGGCTTAAGATTGAAAGGGGACAGTGCAACATTTGCCATTGTCCTCATGAAGAAATCATGAAAGTTGACGGGAACGCCATGGATGATGTTGAATAGCAGATTCTTCATGATGCCAACGACCTCTTCATCATTCGAGTAGTGGCCCTTGATTGGACTCAATGTCTTCGTCAGAATGCGATAGACAGTCCGTGACAGAAACAACAATTCCTTCACGAGGAATTTGGTCCGTGGGGCTTGACCTGGCTTCAAAGGCTTCATCAGCACTTGCATGTAGTGATCAGTGAGTTCAGTTTCTTCATACATGCAATGTGCAACTTCATTTGGAGGACCGAGGGGCAGAGCATGAAGCAATTCAGAGACTGGAGCTTTGTAATGAGTGTTTTCAGACACCCAGTCCAGCACCCATGAATTTATGTCTTCAGAATTGCCAGTGATGTGCAGGGTTGCATAAAATTGAAGAATCAGTTCTTCATTCCAATCGCATATATCTGTGCAAAAACCCAGAAGTCCAGCCTCGTGAAGAACACTAAGGACCGGCACAAAACACGGCAGAGACTCGATATCCACGTGAGGAATATGCTGATGATCGAAGACTTTATCTTTGTTGTAAAGCACTGAGGAATAGAAATTCGCCTGACTTGCAATCCAGAACCGCCTCTTCCTTATGCGAGCAGAGTCATATGGATTGAAACCAGTGAAGAACACATGCTCGCCGAAGAAACCAACCTTCTTGAAAGATTGCTTTCTTGATAAAGGATCCTTCGGCTTCGGTTGAGGAGTATCTGTCAATTGCATCACTACCTCTGGATTTGCAATCTCATGTTCTTCAGTTTGAGGAATTTCTGGTTCCTCTTCAGCAGGAGTCTTCATTGATTCAGCAGCAGCAACAGTTTCTTCAGCACTAGTGGCTGGAATGTCTTCATGAACAGACTATGTGGGATGAGTTTCCTCAGAGCCCAATGGAATGGTTGGTGCTGGTGAATGAGGAATTTGTTGGAGTGGCGTGAAAAAAGGGGAGTTGGGATGCTGACTATCCCAGAATTCATCAGTCATCAGTGGAGTGGCATTCCCAATGTCCATGTCAGAGTCTTGTTCTTCCATTTCTTCAACGCCAGCCTCTTCAGCAGTAAACTGAGGCATAGGCGAGGAGATGACAGGGGTTGAAGGGATAGCATCCACTTCAATTTCTTCATCCGTCTGCTCTAAGGAAGCAGCAGAGGGAATGTCTTCATCCGATTCGCTTGGAATCACATAATCTTCATCAAAAGGAACAAGTTCCTTTGATGGCATAGATGAAATGGGAACGACATCAATTGGATTCGCAGCTGAGCTGGTCAATGGCTTCATTTTCTTCGGAGCTGAAGAATCTAAAAAAGTTGATGCCTTCCTTTTCTTCACAGCTGCACGCTCTGCAACCTTTGTCTTCTTCACATCTAATGATGATGGAAGGATTGGAGTTGGAGTAGGCGCAGGAGCAGCAGAGGAATCTGGTTCAATTTCTTCAGGCACAACTAATGCAGTTGTCCTGATTTCTTCACGATCTTCAGGCATAGCCTGGGGAGCTTCAGCTAGCCTGACATTTTCTTCAGGCGCAACGCTAGAGGTTGCACTGGCAATTTCTTCAGCGGCTGGAGTGGGGTCATCAGCCCTCGTATTTTCTTCAGCAGCCCGATGTTCTTCAGCGGTGCTGGCATGTCCTTCACCAGACTAAGCAGAAGCTTCAGCCCGAGGAATTTCAATGTGCGTCTTGCGAGCAGCACTTGAAGAAAAATCTTTGGTCAGATTTACAAATCTGACTTTGGCGCCCAACCAGTCAGCACGATATGCTTCAAATTCATCACTGGGGGCTTTGATTTCGCCCTGAATCTTGATTAGTTCTTCAGTTGTCATGTTGACAACATTTTTCTTCAGGAAGCGCTCCTTCTTGTACTGCGCTTTCTTGGTCTGCCTGGCCTGTTCAAACTTCCATTTTTCTTCACCTATGAAGGCGGTCAGCATATGACTTTGGCCAGGAGTCAGGTTGAAATCAGGCATAGGAGTGTTGGTGTCCTTGTGCCAGAGATCAATGAAATCAAGGATCACCTTGGGATCCAACAGTAGTGGTACTTCACTTCCTTTGGCTCTAGCAGCCTTTTCTTGCCTGTCTTTGATGATTTGAACCAATTCTTCATCATCAGCTTCGTCATCAGACGGCACTTGGAAAGCAACTTGCTTCTTATGAGGACTTGGGCGAGAGCCTCGTCCAGCAGTTGTCTTTTTCTTCAGCAGCGAGGGACCAGCTAAGGAACTTGGTATCGTTGAGGAACTTGGAGCAGCTGAGGAGCTTGTAGAGGCTCCTGAGGCAATGGATATGCCTGCAGTCCTCTGACATGTGGCAAGGTGCACTAGATCAGAAGATTTTGTGGCAGCATCTGAAGACTTTTGCGGAGGAGCTAAGGACTTTGGAGGAGCAAGAGCAGTCTGAGGAATTTGCCATGAGGGCTTTGAAGAGACTGGCCGTGAGGGCATTGCTGAGGAAGAAGCACTTGGCTTGTGAGCAGGCTTCTTAGCCATGGCCTTCTTAGGCTTGGAAGCAGAAGCCTCAGCAGAGGCAGCAGCAACAGCAGAGTCTTCATTGAATTTCCTCACTGTTTCTTTTGCTTGTCTGGCCAACTTGGCTTGGCGCTTAGCCCATTCTTCAGGAAAGTCCTCACCACGCTTGAGGCTTGTGGGATCAGCAACTTGGCCATGTGCCAGTGGAGGTCTTGGGCAGGGATGATTGAATGCGAATTTCTTCATGTATTTAGGAGTGACATATCTATACTCCCTCCACTCACGTGCCCATCTCCTCTCTATTCTTTGTATGCGCACTTTGCGCTGATTCTTGTCCTCTTTTCCGAATTTTGCCTCATCAGGAGTGCAATAATCAGTATAAATGTCTTCAGGCAGTTCAAAAGCAGTATTGACCTCTAGCTTCTTTCCACCTTTCTGCGGCTTCTTTCTGTCAGCCATTTTCTTAAGATGAGGAATTTGGACAATCGAATTCTTTGAAGAAGTATGCAACTTTTCTTCAAGGAATGCTGCAAATGAGTTAAGTTGATGAGAACCTAGTGATTCAGTAGCAGACATGAGTACCTGTGAACAGAGTATAGTTGCGAGGAATTTGGAGAGGTCATATGCGTTCTCAGAAGTTTTTTGTAAAAAGAACAAGTTTGAGGAACTTGACCAGATGAGTCTTGAAGAATTTGACTAAGCGTTCTTTGTGTTAGGTTCCAGAGTTGTATAGATTAAAAAATCGACACAATTGAGGAATCTTGAAGAAAAACATAGCTTAGAGAAATCAAATCAAGAACAGATGATATGTGAGGTGTTTAGTGTGTGAAGATTTGATGAAGAAAACACCTTGTGAGAATTTTGAAGAACACATTTGAATCAAAGAGGGTAGTAAAAATAACTTTTAATTACCCTGGATGAAGAACACGACGAACTGTGGGATGGAGAAGTGAAGTTCGTCTGTGCAGATCTTCCACGCCCTAACTTGGCGGAGGAAGACAGCTACGGCGGCGGCGGAGTGAAGAAATCCGCGGCCGGCGCGAGTAGGATGGTGACGAGGTTGAGGCAGTGAAGCTCTTCCTTACCGGCGACGATGGAGTAGCAGCAGCGCTAGGGTTGGACAAGCTCAAGCGGGAGAGTGAGAACGAGCGGAGTAAAAAGTGAAGTGAGGGAAGGGGAGGGGTATTTATAGCTGAGGTGAAAAATTGTTTGACCGAAGAAATAGGACGAACGTGCCCCTGACCCTTCTCATTCGCGCGACACGTGTCACCCACGTACTGTGTAGTGGAGATCGTGTGAGATCGTGGGTGAATAGATAAGTATTGTCGTGGGATGCGAAACGATTTGAGCGGCAAAACCGAAAATTTTGGAAAGGATAAGTTTTAACGTTGCGTTCGCAATTTCTTCAGCTGACAAGGACACAGTGAAGATTTTGAACAAGTTTCAAATAGAACGCATATGAACAAGTTTCAAATAGAACCCTCTGGACGGGGGTTAGGGATGACAGGCGGGCCCCGCCTGTCAGCCTCCCATCCCTCTAGCCTCCTCTCTCTCCCACTGGCCGCTGGGC
The DNA here is from genome assembly GCA_902687465.1 of Secale cereale. Lineage (NCBI taxonomy): Eukaryota > Viridiplantae > Streptophyta > Magnoliopsida > Poales > Poaceae > Secale > Secale cereale. The sequence goes on along the minus strand of LR738715.1, from coordinate 448,406,451 downwards.
CCCGCCCGTGAGGTTTAAACCTGATGCGCGCGCACCGCTCGGCTCGCCTGGGCCAAAAGCCCTCCGGGCCTGTGCGTTGAGGCCATTCTGGCCCAGTTGCACAGTAGCCCTTTTCCTTTTCTTTTCTGTAGGTTTTTCAAATAAATCTACAGGATAAAATAATTATCCAAATTAATTTATTCCAACTCCTAAAATCTTGTAATATTCCAACCTATTTAATGATATAACTTTCACACATATTCATGAACCTTTTCTGTGTTGTTCAAATTTATATTTAAATTTGAACACTAAAACCTCTGTTCAAAAATCCATCTACCCCATTCTGTCACTCCAAATCCAAAACTAAGAATTTTTGCCCTCTTAGTTTTCCTTCTAGTATTTTATAAAAATAAGTTGACATTTTTCTAAGCACTTTGATTTTTCTGTTTTTATTATTGTCTTATTCTCCCGTTATTTTATTGCGATGATTAGATACCGTGTTTCACGAAGTTGTTGAAGAAGTAGAAGGAGAAGGATTTGAAGACTTTGAAGACCAATCCAATCCAGGCAAGCAGCCCTTTGACCGTGACACCCCTCTTATTCATCGGTACCCTTTTCCGATTGCATGATGATGAAATATGACGGTGGTAAACTTGTTGGGAACCACCACATGGTGCATACCCCTACTCATAACTTTACCTTGTGCATAGATGCAATGTCAAAAAATTAGTTGTTGCTACATGATGTTGCATATGTACCATGAACCCTTCGTGGTTGAATTCTTCGAAAACCCCATCGGGTGCCCCTAATGCCCGAGGGTGATGTTGAATTAAGGCCACCACTTGAGGAAGAAGTGGTGTACCAAAGAGAGTTCTCGTGTGTGGGTAAACTAATGGATTAGATTTATGTGTGATTACTGTCCCAACCAAACATGTGCAAGCACTCTACCCCTTATGGGACGAGGCATTATTGACTACTTAGGCTGATACTAGCATGGTGCCCACATCACTAGTGACGGGGGAGACTGAGGTCACTCCCGGGACGGGGTCGTGCTTGGATAGGCGACCATGACTGTTTTTACAGGGCACCGGACACACCGTTGGTCCCTTCGTGTATGCTTGACAATGTAAAAAGGGCAAGTCCCACGATCTTTCGTTTGTACACGAGGACTATGCACCAACGAGTGGACCCTATGTTAGGGTCGTCTAGGGAAAGGTAATGACCGGGTGCTTCCCCCGAGTACTTAAGGTACTGCGGGATCGTGAATGACATGAAAGCTTCCCAGATCTTGTGGGTAAAGTGCGCAACCTCTGCAGAGTGTAAAACTAGTCGAGTAGTCGTGTCCACAATCATGGATAGTTGGGAGATGCTACTTAAACTATGTCCAGAATTTTACAATCTTGGTGATTGTGTGTGTGTGTGTGTATTGAGTCACGGTGGTGACTTAACTCGTTGAAAGAACCAGAAATGATCTGAACTCTATTTATGTTGATATCTGTAACCTGTCCTCGAGGTTACCCAAGTACATTGATGCATGTCCCACAAATGGTAGAATATCTGGCTTGTAGCTAGGTTGCTTATTTGTTGTACAACTTGCATTGTTACCTTGAACTAAATCATGGGTTGCTTGCGAGTACATTCAAAGTACTCATTGGCTTGCCACTGGTTATTTAATTGGACAGGCATGGAGGAGCAGGAATTTGAAGAATAATTCTATGGAGACGAACCTGCGAACTAGGACGCTTTCCCAGTCAGAATGCATGTAGGGTTAAGGCAGATGGCATGGGTTCTATTTATCTCCGAAGACTTTCGCTATTCGAGTTTATTTGATATTCAGCCCATGAGGCTTTATCTATGTAAGACTTGGCCATAATGGTCATAATTTGTGTAAGACGGTATGTATGGATGTAAGACTCTTGTTATTCAGCTTCTGTGTGTTCAGTGAGCATTGATCTCTGGGATCACTGTACACGTGCATACGGTGATCTCGACTCTTAAGTCGGGGTCCCCACAACTGAAGAGTGCGAAGAAAGTTTCCAAGAGTTGAAGAAACGTGTGACGACAGCCCCACTGCTGATCTTGCCAGATATACGCAAGGATTTCCAAGTGTATTGTGATGCTTCACGCTTAGGACTTGGAGGAGTACCCATGCAGGACGGGAGAGTTGTTTCTTATGCATCTCGTCAACTTCGACCACATGAGTTGAATTATGCTACGCATGATTTGGAGCTAGCAGCTATGGTGCATGCGCTCAAAACCTAGAGACATTTCCTTATTGGGAATCTTTGTGATGTGTACACGGATCACAAGAGTTTAAAGTACATTTTCACTCAGAAGAAGTTGAACCTCAGACAGATGAGATGGTTGGAGCTCATAAAGGATTATGATATGAAGCTGCACTATCATCCAGGCAAGGCCAATGTCATCGTAGACGCTTTGAGCCAAAAGAGTTATGCCAATACCCTAGTAAATGGAGTATGGCCGAAGGAGTTAGCAGAAGATCTCCGGGAGTTTCGGTTGGAGATAGTTCCTAGAGGTTTTGTTGCAACATTGGAGGTTCAGTCAACATTATTGGGAAAAATACGAGAAGCTCAGAAGGATGACAAAGAAATTGCAGAGATCAAGGAGAAGATGAGTGAAGGAAAAGCCAAGGGGTTTTGTGAGGACGAACACGACACCTTCTGGTTTGAGGATTGAGTCTATGTGCCCAACAACGCCGAGATCAGGAAGTTGATACTACAAGAAGCACATGACTCACCATACTCGATACACCCCGGAAACACTAAGATGTATTTGGATTTGAAGGAACGTTTCTGGTGGACGGGAATGAAGAAGGACATTGCTGAGTATGTAGCCGTATGTGATGTATGCCAGAGAGTGAAGGCAGAACATCAGAAGCCAGCAGGATTACTGCAGCCTATGCCGATACCAGAATGGAAGTGGGATAAGCTTGGCAAGGATTTTATCACCGGATTACCCAGGACCCGATCAGGATATGACTCAATCTGGGTAGTAGTGGATCGCTTAACCAAAGTAGCCCACTTTATCCCCGTGAGAACCACGTATACCAGTGCAAAGTTGGCCAAGATATACATGACCAGGATCGTATGTCTGCACAGAGTTATGAGGACCATAGTATCAGATAGAGGAACACAGTTCACATCAAAGTTTTGGCATCAGCTACACCAGACTTTGGGAACCAGGCTAGAGTTCAGTACAGCCTTTCCCGCGCAGACTGATGGACACATCGAGAGAGTCAATCAGATTCTGGAGGACATGTTGAGAGCTTGTGCGCTAGATTATGGATCTAGTTGGGATGACAACTTGCCCTATGCGGAGTTCTCGTACAACAACAGTTACCAGGCCAGTTTGAAGATGGCACCGTTCGAAGCGTTGTATGGAAGGAGATGTCGAACGCCGTTGGTGTGGGATGAAGTCGGATACCGTCAGTTATTCGGACCGGATATGATCAAAGAGTCAGAAGATAAGGTTAAGCTGATTCGTGATAGATTGAAGGTAGCTCACTCCAGGCAGAAGAGTTATGCCGATTCTAAGCGCAAGGAAGTAGTCTATGAAATCGGAGACAGAGCGTACCTGAGAGTGTCGCCCCTATGAGGAGTTAAACGTTTCAGAGTTAAGGGAAAGTTAGCCCCGAGATTTGTAGGACCATACCAAGTTTTGGAACGCATGGGAGAGGTTGCCTACATGTTAGAGTTACCCGAAGGATTGTCGGGAGTTCATGACGTGTTTCATGTTTCTCAACTTAAGAAGTGCCATGCGGAAATGGCTGATATTCCTTTGAGAGACACAGTGCCCCTGGAAGCAATTCAGTTGGATAGTGATCTAATTTACGAGGAGAAACCGGTCAAGATCCTCGAGCATGCAAGCCGAGTCACCCGCAGTAAGGTCATCAAGTTTTGCAAAGTTCAGTGGAGTCACCATACCGAAGATGAAGCCACCTGGGAACGAGATGATGACCTACGCAAGGACCACCCACACCTATTTTCCAGCCAACCCGAATCTCGAGGGCGAGATTCATTCTAAGTGGGGTAGGTTTGTAACATTCAATTTGGAATGCTATACATAGATCATATTGCATAGCATGTTTATTTGCATTCGTGTGCTGCGATCCTCGAAATTCTAAGCAACTCAAGGACCCACGGAGAGAGTTGGGGATTTTACCGTTTTCGTATTTGAGTTTTCTCAAATACCTGTACAAGGATCACTTTGGTTTTAATTATTTTTCTCTCCGGAAAATATTTGTTAATAAAATATATGAGCGGAGATAATATGACTTCTCCAAAATAAAAGAAATATTGGAGGAAAAATATTAAATCACTTTTGGGTTTTTTATTCGAATTTATTTGCAATTTTATTTGCATAGGAAAAATACGCGTTTTTCAAAATTGCATTTAGGTCCGGGAAAAATATTCACTTTGTCCTAAATAATATTAGAGGAGGGTGAAAATTTATTTCAGAATTTTTCGTCTCCGTTTAGTATTTTATTTTTGTTGTTTTCTGCGTCAGGACCGTTTAAAAAAAATAGAGTTTTGGACCGAACTGGGCCGAAGGCCCAGCCGGCCCGTTGCGCCGCCGCCTTCCGCTCGTGGACGAGCCAGACTCCTGCCGGAGTCCGAGCCGCCGCCGCCGCCTTGGCCCCTCGGCCAAGCCACCCACTGGCCCTTTAAAAGCCACCGCCACCCCCCTCCCCCGTCGCCCCACACCGCCCCGCCGCCTGCGTCGCACCTCGCCGCCGCCGCACGCTGCCGCCGCCCCGCCGCCGCACTCCACCGCACCGCCCCGCCCCGCCGGAAGCCGCCGCCGCCGGAGTACGCCGCCGCCGCCGTCTCGATCCACGAGGTAGCCACCGTTTTTTTTAAACCGATCGATTTTATTTCGTAATCTCTAGATCTGTTTTTTATTAGATCTGTTCGGTTTTACGTCGGTTTAGTTAAATAGCGGACGTTCGTCCGTTTGTTTGTTTTAGCGAACGCTTTTCGCCTTTTAGTAACAGACAGCGAACGTTCGTTCGTTAGCCTGTTCGTCCGGTTTTTTTTCAGGGCTTTTCCGCGGTTATTTTCGATCGTGATTTCTGTCCTGATCTTCTTTTAAGTTTTTATTTTCGCTCGTAAGTTGGAATCAGGCGATTCAAGCGCCTGGATCTTCGTCTCGAAGCCCTCTTGAACAAGGTTTTGCTACTGTACAAGGTTTTGCTACTGTAAATTTGACTTTAGTCCAATCTAGTAAACGGATCTTGTTTCTTTCGTAGTTTGAGTTTCGTTGCTCCATTTGATTTGATTCTTTTTGCAAACCGGAGTTCTTCAGTTGAACTTTCTGGTTAGATCTTCGTATTTGGAGTTTTACATGTGCATGCTTGGTTGCTTATATATGCTATTGTTTGATTGCGATAGAATTCCCGGAGTGCGAAGCGTGCTACTACGAGTCCCTAGGTTTCGCGAATCATCAGCAAGGCAAGTAACACTTTGATCATACCCTTTATTACCCAGTTTTTATGCATTAGATCAAACCCTCACACATTGCATGAGTAGGATCTCTTAAACGTGTGGGACTGGGAAGTAGATTGAGGTAGAACCTATTACCTGCATTATTTTCAAAACCCTTGGGAGTTACTTCTACGTTAAGCTTAGGTTGCCATGTTATGCTCATAGACATGGATTGGGTTTGAGAGTATCCATGACAGATATGAGATTGTTAATTAATGGTTCAACTTAAGGTGGCTACTTTAATACACATCTGGGTGGATTGGTTGCAGGGCACCGGGGGTTACTAGTGTTGTCCAAGGAGATCACCGGGTTACCGTGTGATTATCCTATGGAATGCCACCCAGGCTCAAAGGGGTCATAAAACTATTCATGCTAGAAACTTCCGTGTGCAGCCACAATGCCATTATGGGCTCTGGCATAGTTTGAGTAAGTTGTGTGAGCTCTTTCGTGGTGGACTAGCAGATGTAGGGGAAAGTAGGTGTACCGGTCCACCTGGGGTAAAGAGTAAATGCTTATGTAAGACTGTGTCTCGGTCATCCGTTTCTCAAACACCATGCAGTGCGAGAAATTCAACGGAGGAGATCGAGTCTTGTGGGGAAAAGTGTGCGAACCTCTGCAGAGTGTACAAACTAATCATGATTAGCCGTGTCCCCGGTTATGGACATCTTGAGTATTTGGTACTTGAATTATTGGTTGATCTCATCTCTCTAAAACTAATTTGCTAGGTTAATGATCACTACTTTAATTGGGATTGAGTTGGAGGTACCTTCTCAATGATGTTTCAACTACCATGATAGTTAAAATAAAAGTTATTCCTTTATTGTAGGGAAAAATTGGCTTTACGCAAAACCTTTAACCTTAGAGCCTCCACCAGCCTAATATGCATATAGTGTTAGCCTTTATTTTATTACTTGTTCTACTGTGTTATCTTGCCAGCATATTCCATGTGCTGACCCGTTTCGGGCTGCAACATGTTACGTTGCAGACTTTTCAGAAGAAGAGTAAGGTGCGCTAGGTCGTTTGTCATGCACTCAACTATGCCGTTGGAGTTGATGGACTCACTTATCTTCCAAGCCTTCCGCTGTTATTGTTATTAGCTGGCCTTATGCCATATACTTTTGTAATAAGTTCTCTATTGAGACATTCGATGTAATAAGTGTGTGATTGCCACTCTGTTATAAATCCTTCAAGTACTGTGTGTGTCAGCATTATCAATCCAGGGTTGACACTGAACACAGAGACTTCAGTCCATTCAGATCGTGGTCGTTACATTCAATTAGCATGAAATCGAAGAACTTTCGTAAAACACTAAATTACCTCAACGGGGATATGCATGTCCCCAACAATAAGTATATCATATTTCTTTTTGGCAGTAGGTAGAGGTAGTTGAAAACTTCCAATAGTGAGTGTCGGAGATTTTTCAATCACATTAATACCATTCACTTGGAATTGTTTCTTCGGAAAGTACATCGTATACTCGTTACCATTGATATGAAAAGTGACCTTGCTTTTATTGCAATCAATAACAGTCCCTGCAGTATTCAAAAAGGGTTTACCAAGGATAATCGACATGTTGTCGTCCTCGGGCATCTCAAGTATGACAAAGTCAGTTAAGATAGTAACATTTGCAACTAAAACGGACACATCCTCACAAATACTGATAGGTATGTGAGCAACTATAGATATAGCGGAGTAAATCGCCCGGAAACAACGGATGTCCTTTCTCCTCAGGGACTAGACGAGCAGTCATGATGCTCAGCTAAAGCTAGGGTAGACAATTGGTATAGGATTTCACAAACAAAATAAATTCGGATTGATACTACACTGTAGTGTCAATGCATGAACCGAGAGTCACAAAACTGAAAATTAAACAGAACACCAAACTTAACTGAACTTTCACACAAATATCATGGTAAGGAGGCAAGGGAAAGAGGAAACTATTAGGTACTATCAAAATAAAAAAATTACACAGCAACCATTATGTAAGGAGGTGAATAGATTTTTTTACACTAACAATAGGAAAATAAGCACACTCAATGCATATTATTGCAAACAGAAGAACAGACAAGCACATATATACACCACAAGGGGTTGTAACTAATCTCGTTCCAGCACACACAAGTGATGGATTCAAAAAAGTTTTTACAAGCCATTGATCTAGTACTCACAGTTCAACATAAAAGTACTTAAACAACTAAGGAGCAAATGCTCTTAGAATCTAAACAAAACAAAGTCTTACACCTCTCAATACTACAAAAAATTCAGGGAGAGATAGAGAGACAGTAGGTTCAATTGCAGACGAGCAGCGGCAGCAGGGGTTTCAGAGAAGAAGTAGGGGCATCAGGGAGAGAGGAGCAGTAGTAGGACCATTGAGGAGAAGCGGTAGCGGGTGTGAGGAGAGGGCTTCAGCAAGAGAAGTAGCAGGGGCACACAGGAAGAAGAAGATGGGCAGCAGGGGTGAAGAAAGAGAGAAGGAGCAGCAGTGTGGGTGTCAGAGTAGTAGCAGCAGCAAGGTGGACGAGAGGCGCTGGTGCTAGGTCGCGCGGGCAGCCAGACACCACCGCGTCCGTGTTTGAAGGGGCGCATGAGCTGGGCGCTGGTGGAGGCGTGTGGTGCTGGTGGATGAAGGATGGTGGTGCTGGTGGTCAGATGGCGCTGTGGCGCACCGCCACGCCGGCTTGGCCGCGGCGGCGGCCTGAGGTGGAGAAAAAGGCGGGGGAGAGAGGAAATGGAGGTGCCAGGCCCAAAGCGAAAATGGAGGCTGCTAGGGATTTTATTCCCCTCCAATCCAATCTGCACATTTCACATTGGCCCTCCTCGCTGCTTCATTTCTTCCCAAGAAGATCCCTCTCTCTATTAGTTTGCACTCCTGGTTCTTTAATTCTTCATAAACATGTCCCTCCTTCTCTTATTTCCCATGGTATCATAGTCGAAACCATGAAGTTTATAGTGCCTTAGCGCACTTTTCTGCAAAAGAAACAAATGACTAGTAAATGTTCCTTTTTTTAATGATTATCAAGCAAACAGTCAATCAAACATTGCAAGAATGGATGAATAAATCACAATAGATGGTATATTTGAGTGCCAAACTATGTATAAGAAATGTGCTTATCAAGTTCCCCCACACTTAAATCTTTACTTGTCCTCAAGTAAAGGCATATGACAAGAGCATGATAGTGAATAGTGAGCTGACAAGAGAATGTCCAAGTTAAGTAGATCTCTAAACAATGCATGCTTCAAACTTAGCTAGTGAAAATTAATGGTTAAGAGTGATTTACAGCAGTAGGATACTAGTAGACTTGACCATTTTAAACTTTTACAATTATAAAAGAAGATCAACCAGTTTAAATGTTGATTGTGCCAAACGGGTTCCTAAAGAGAGCACGATCCTCACTTATTACCAGGAACACAACATTGTTGTTGAACCTCTTGCTGAAATTGAAACACAATTGATAATATATTATCGATCTCACCAAAGGAACATGCCACTGATCCCGAGATCATGCTATACACCTGGCTCGATCAATTATTAGTTATTTTTGTTTGTCTCCCGAAAGGAACACACCACAGACCGAGAGAACATGCTATACACCTGGTTCGACAATTACATTTTTTAATTTACTTACTGTCCAAGCACACCAGATTTCATATGCCACAGATCCAGGGAACATGACATGCTACTGTAGGTAGTTAGACTTATTTATTCATTATTACTTAGTGAACAAGGGAATACAAAAGGGAAACGAATCTACACACATCCATGTCTGGTTCACATGTTGCCGATCCAGAGAACATAGCATGCTAATCCATAGTGGCTAAGTGATTGCTCTGAATGGGAACACACTTGGCACAAATTCAGCATCAGAACATGGTGATCTTGGTGTATCAAGGTAAATGCAGAAAATGATTAAGTTTACTAGTGCACTAGGGATTTGAGCACTCAAAACTAATAGTTCTCACTAATTTCAGCAAAGCACGCATTGTGTAGATCACTAGTTTACAAGGTATTCAGAAATCATGGTACACTACTTCACATCAAGCTCAATATGCCAAAGGTTGAATTTAGCTTGAAAGCATTTCATAACTGGTATATGCAATCCAAATAGCAATTCAATTCAACAATCATCAATGGATGATGATTTCAGAATGGGTCATGAAATAGCTCATCGGGCCTTGATTATGTAGCACTCGCTTGATCACCTCACCAACTACAGCTCTTCTCCTTTGCCTCCTCATGGACGCTCCAGCTTCACTCTTCTTCATGTGTGCCCCTTGCTTCTCCTCGTCGCCATGCCATGAATCCACCAGGGTCCCATGGGATGTCATCCCGAACTTGGTCAGCCCGCAATGAATAGTGCACAAGCGTAAACCTGAAAGAACACTCAATAAACAAGCCAATACAAGTCATCAATAGAGTTGTTAGAGGCGACGGGCCCGATCTTTCGATGAGATGATAACTATCGATTTGGTGGAGTCGACTTTGACAATCCGACTACAAACATGCACGACGTTGCGTATTAGCAATCGCTAAACCAATCTCCAGGGGTTACTGACGATGCCAGAAGCACGATCAGCCTGACCACAAAGGTCTATTCCTGCATGCAATCAAAGAACAAGCAAGAATATGATAAAGCAATCTGAATATTGCAAATATAGATGAAGTATTGATAAAGGCGGGGATCCGAAATCGGTCTTGGTCTGGTCGTTGGACACGAACGAAGTACACGAAGTTGCAATGGCTAACTTTTAACTAAACAAATCCCAAGCGAAAAGCTACTAGATGGATCTACTTATATAGGAGCAATAGGTGGCGGCCAAGGAGGTGGGAGGACGTCCCAAGGCAGCCTAAAACTAACCCTAGGTCGTACACGGCTCATGGGCCCAAGTGGAGGTGATGCAACACCTTTGGACTTGTAGTTTGACTCGGATTCTACTGCAATGTCAGATTGTTTCGTCCACAACTCAACACTCCGTACGAATTTGAAGGTGAATCCAATTGGGTTTGAAAGTGTACGAAATCTACTTTCCAACAAAAAAAAAGAATCACTCAATTCGGATTCAGTGTGAAAGAGGTGTTGGCGTTTTGAGTAAGGTATGTCTGTGTAGTCCGAATCTGAGTCCAGAATGTGAGAGACTTGGACTCTATCTTCTCTTGGCCCAAAAGTGACATGAGAGAACTTTTTGAACAACACCTAAACTTCTCTTTTTCACTTATCTTCGTATGTGGATTGTTCAAATGTACCATACATCTGCAATTACACATGGCACAAAAGTGTGTGAAGTATTTTTGTCCTAGATAACATAAATAAATTATTGCATACTTTGCATTAGAAATCACCACACAAATATGCATGTATGTAATATTTTTGGTCGTATCCAATGTAGTCATGTCCTCATCATCCTCCCCTTCTTGAAAACAAAGCCGTCCTCGGCGTTTCTTAATCTGAAATGTGGCTAACAAAAGAGACAAGGTGTACATGTTGTATATGTATATGTCATCCATTTTTTACTTCCCTTAGTTTTTGCACATATGACACATGTATACATCAGTAACTTTCATAGTTCATAAAATATAAAGCCAACATATTATCACCAGAAGTAGAAGGCATGAAAATATTGCAACTCAGTTTGCACAAATAAGTGAAGTCTTATTCATATCAAAAGATTGACAATGTTCATCATTAAACCATCCCAAGATTGGTGAATAAACCATACTTGCATCAAATTTACATGCTACAACATGCTTAAATAAGCAAACATGCAATAAGTCATTTGACACAGAATCATTACCAAGATTAGAGGTCATATCAAAATGATTAAGCATTGGTTCTTTTGCATCAATAGTTAATTCAATGGGTGCACTCAATATTGTTGGTATTTCAGCTGTTTGATCACATGAAGCATTCATGACAGTAACATGATTCTTGAAAATAGGTGGTGTGCTCAAAGCAATAGGTAACTCAACTCATGATAAATTTAAGTTAACTAGGCATTCATCATCCTTGTGTGAAGTTATGTCATCAATACCTTTGGTGTTACCTTGTCGCAATGACTCAGTTGATGTAGGTACAGACGATGGTAATGAACCATAAACTTGAAGCGATGTCGCGCTCACAATCTACGGTGTTACCACTATAGCAGGTGCATCGAGGGAGGATACAACTAGTGGTGGTGGGCATGAACTAGCATAGTAGTTGTCGTTGTCTCCCAACGCATCTTCCTGCATTTGTCTCTCAAAGGTACAAGCACGAACATACATACTAGTAATGCAACGCAGAATATAATGAAATCTTGTGCGAATATCATGGTTCAAACCACCAAAAAATCTATTCATTGTATCATTCTCAGATTCCTCTATGTCACAATGATGCATATAAAATTTGAACTCTTGGTAGTAAGCACGGACAGTGTTACTGCCTTGTTTTGATTGTTCCAATTTGCGAAGCAATTCATGGCGATAGTAAGGAGGAAAAAATTGTTGTCTCATTATAGCTTTCAATCCTTTCCAAGTTGTGGATTGGTTATCATTGTTTTTCTTACAATGTACACTCCACCAAACAGAAGAAAAACCAGTAAATGCTCTAGTGGCAGCTCATACTATCTCAAGTGTTGGAAATATGCCCTAGAGGCAATAATAAAAGAGTTATTATTATATTTCCTTGTTCATGATAATCGTTTATTATCCATGCTATAATTGTATTGATTGGAAACTTAAATACATGTGTGGATAAATAGACAAACTTTGTGTCCCTAGTAAGCCTCTTCAGGACTAGCTCGTTGATCAAAGATGACCGCGGTTTCCAGGTCATAGACATGAGTTGTCATTTGATAACGGGATCACATCATTAGGAGAATGATGTGATGGACGAGACCTAAACGTTAAACATAGCTTTTGATCGTATCAGTTATCGCTATAGTTTTCTGCATGTCAAGTATAAGTTCCTATGACCATGAGATCATGTAACTCACTGACACCGTAGGAGTGCCTTGTGTGTGCCAAACGTCGCAACGTAACTGGGTGACTATAAAGGTACTCTACAGGTATCTCCGAAGGTGTCTGTTGAGTTGACATGGATCGAGACTGGGATTTGTCACTCCGTGTGACGGAGAGGTATCTCCGGGCCCACTCGGTAATACGTCATCTCAATGAGTTCAAAGTGACTAAGTAGTTAGTCACGGGATTATGTATTACGGAACGAGTAAAGAGACTTGCCGGTAACGAGATTGAACTAGGTATAGAGATACCGACGATCGAATCTCGGGCAAGTAACATACCGACGAGACAAAGGGAACTGTATACGGGATTACCTGAATCCTTGACATTGTGGTTCATCCGATGAGATCATCGAGGAACGTGTGGGAACCAATATGGGTATCCAGATCCCGCTATTGGTTATTGACCTGGGAGTATCTCGGTCATGTCTGCATAGTTTCCGAACCCGCAGGGTCTACACACTTAAGGTTCGGTGACGCTAGGGTTGTTAGTGAGAACAGTGCATGGTAACCGAAGGTTGTTCGGAGTCCCGGATGAGATCCCGGACGTGACGAGGGTCTCCGGAATGGTCCGGGTACAAAGATTGATATATGGGATGAGAGTAAACGGAGTCCGGAATTGTTCCGGGGAACATCGGGAAGGAATCGGAGAATCGAAAGGTATTTCGGGGGCCACGGTAAATGTTACGGGCCCTATGGGCCATAAGTGGGGAGACGCAACAGCCCACACAAGGGTTGTGCGCCCCCCCTAGGCTCCTCCACCTGCGCCTAAGGGGCTGGGCCCCCCTAGGGCAGCCGCACCCCTAGGACTTGGGGGGCAAGGCGCCTGGGGGGGGAACCCTAACCCTGGCCGCAGCCCCTCCCCTTGGCCGCCGCCCCCTAGGGGGAACCCTAGGGGCGCCCCCTCCTCTCTCTCCCCCCTATATAAGGAGAGGTAGAGGGAGGGCAGCAACACAAGTTCGTGCCTCGGCATTGCCCTCCCTCTCCACGAATATCTTCGTCTAGTTTGCAGTGCTTGGCGAAGCCCTGCTGAAATTCCTTCACCACCATCTCCTCCACGCCGTCGTGCTGCTGGGTTTCTCCGTCAACTTCTCCTTCCCCCTTGCTGGATCAAGAAGGAGGAGACGTCCCCGAGCTGCACGTGTGTTGAACGCGGAGGCACCGTCCGTTCGGTGCTGGGATCTTCGGCGATTTGAATCGCGGCGAGTACGACTCCATCAACCGCGTTCTTGAACGCTTCCGCTTAGCGATCTACAAGGGTATGTGGATCCGACTCTTCCCTCGTAGATGCATCTCCTAGATTGATCTTGGTGAGCGTAGGAAAATTTTTGTTTCCCATGCAACGTTCCCCAACAGAAGTCGCCGCCGCTAAGCCGTTTTTGCGCGCTTTCCCGTAGTTTCACCCTGATTTTTGACAAGTCTGGAAGCCCCGTCAAAATTTTCTCGTGCCTACGCCGTTTTTAGACCTCGGTGTCCGTTTTGAGACACGCGCCATCATAGTAAAAAAAAAAAATATTCCCGGCTGGCAACGCTCGTTAGAGTTCTAGGGCGGTTCTAGACATGCCAACGGGGCTTGGAGAGCACCCCGCTAGGTCGCGTTGTGTCGGATAAGTCGGCCGTGAACCCTTTCATTCCACCAGTGTCCGTCTTGACGAACATAATCTACGGCCCTATGCCACATGGGCCGGGGTTTTCGTGTGCGTTGGGTCTTAATTAACGCGGGAGGTAGATGCCCCCCCTTCATCGGCTCCCCAAGATATTTGGAACGGATCCGGGAATTCCCCGGTCGTAGCTCGTGTGCTCAAGTTGCGAAGTCGTCCCCGTGCTATCTTCGAACCGGAACCGTTGATACGATGGGATGCATCCGACCCGAGCCTGCCTTTGTTGGGATAGAGCTCACCGTTCATCGCCCTACGGCGTCTCTCCAAAAAAGTGAGAAAAGCTCGCCAATGGATCCGGGATCGCCTCGAGCGGAGCTCGTGTGCTCAAGATGCGGAGCCTTCCCCGAGGTCATATTTCGTCGGCGTCGTGATTGCATGCATGCAACCGGGTCCGGGATAGCGTGTGTGTGTATGTGTGTGCCAAAAGTGAGCGTATGGTACGTCATTGCAAGGTGTCCGTCACAAGAAAACATAACACGGAGAGAGAGAGAGATAGAGATGGGGCGGGAAAACAAAATTTAGGCGGGAATTTCTAGCGGGAAACCAAATTTAATGTGGGACAACAAAATTTGGCGGGCGGGTGGTAATAATCCATGCGGCCTTTTTCCCGTGCCACTTATAGAAGTTTGTGACACCGAGAGAAAATAATCCAAGCGGCGGCGGCGAAGTTGTTGGAAATATGCCCTAGAGGCAATAATATAAGAGTTATTATTATATTTCCTTGTTCATGATAATCGTTTATTATCCATGCTATAATTGTATTGATTGGAAACTTAAATACATGTGTGGATAAATAGACAAACTTTGTGTCCCTAGTAAGCCTCTTCAGGACTAGCTCGTTGATCAAAGATGACCGCGGTTTCCAGGTCATAGACATGAGTTGTCATTTGATAACGGGATCACATCATTAGGAGAATGATGTGATGGACGAGACCCAAACGTTAAACATAGCTTTTGATCGTATCAGTTATCGCTATAGTTTTCTGCATGTCAAGTATAAGTTCCTATGACCATGAGATCATGTAACTCACTGACACCGTAGGAGTGCCTTGTGTGTGCCAAACGTCGCAACGTAACTGGGTGACTATAAAGGTACTCTACAGGTATCTCCGAAGGTGTCCGTTGAGTTGACATGGATCGAGACTGGGATTTGTCACTCCGTGTGACGGAGAGGTATCTCCGGGCCCACTCGGTAATACGTCATCTCAATGAGCTCAAAGTGACTAAGTAGTTAGTCACGGGATTATGTATTACGGAACGAGTAAAGAGACTTGCCGGTAACGAGATTGAACTAGGTATAGAGATACCGACGATCGAATCTCGGGCAAGTAACATACCGACGAGACAAAAGGAACTGTATACGGGATTACCTGAATCCTTGACATTGTGGTTCATCCGATGAGATCATCGAGGAACGTGTGGGAGCCAATATGGGTATCCAGATCCCGCTATTGGTTATTGACCTGGGAGTGTCTCGGTCATGTCTGCATAGTTTCCGAACCCGCAGGGTCTACACACTTAAGGTTCGGTGACGCTAGGGTTGTTAGTGAGAACAGTGCATGGTAACCGAATGTTGTTCGGAGTCCCGGATGAGACCCCGGACGTGACGAGGGTCTCCGGAATGGTCCGGGGACGAAGATTGATATATGGGATGAGAGTGAACGGAGTCCGGAATTGTTCCGGGGATCATCGGGAAGAAATCGGAGTGCCGAAAGGTGTTTCGGGGGGCACGGTAATTGTTACGGGCCCTATGGGCCATAAGTGGGAGACGCAACAGCCCTCATGGGGCTGTGCGCCCCCCTTGGGCCCTCTCCACCTGCGCATGGGGGCTGGCCCCCCCTAGGGCAGCCGCACCCCCTTGGCTTGGGGGGCAAGGCGCCTAGGGGGGCAAACCCTAGCCCTGGGGGCGCCGCCCCCTTCCCATCTCCCTTGGCCGCCGGCCCCTAGAGGAAACCCTAGGGCGCCTCCTCCCCCCTCTCCCCCCTATATAAAGAGAGGCAGAGGGGAGGGCAGTAACACACGTTCGTGCCTCGGCGCTGCCCTCTCTCTCCCACGAATAGCTTCGTCTAGTTTGCAGTGCTTGGCGAAGCCCTGCTGGAATTCCTCCACCACCATCTCCACCACGCCGTCGTGCTGCTGGGTTTCTCCGTCAACTTCTCCTTCCCCCTTGCTGGATCAAGAAGGAGGAGACGTCCCCGAGCTGCACGTGTGTTGAACGCGGAGGCACCGTCCGTTCGGTGCTGGGATCTTCGGCGATTTGAATCGCGGCGAGTACGACTCCATCAACCGCGTTCTTGAACGCTTCCGCTTAGCGATCTACAAGGGTATGTGGATCCGACTCTTCCCTCGTAGATGCATCTCCTAGATTGATCTTGGTGAGCGTAGGAAAATTTTTGTTTCCCATGCAACGTTCCCCAATAGTGGCATCATGAGCTAGGTTCTTGCGTAGATGCTTTCACGAGTAGAACACAAAGGGGTTTGTGTGCGTTGATGTTTAGATTTCTTCCCTCCTTGGTCTTTCTTGATTCAGCGGTATTAT
This sequence comes from Secale cereale, assembly GCA_902687465.1. Taxonomy (NCBI): domain Eukaryota; kingdom Viridiplantae; phylum Streptophyta; class Magnoliopsida; order Poales; family Poaceae; genus Secale; species Secale cereale. The sequence continues at coordinate 448,389,775 of LR738715.1, read as the reverse complement.
GGGATGAAGCGGCCCGGACCAACTTTACATGTCCACGTACATGAGACCGGTTCCATCGACAGACATGCGACTTTTGTTGCATAAGATGGCTGGCGGGTGTCTGTCTCTCCTATCTTAGTTGAATCGGATTCGACAAAGGCGGTCCTTGTAGAAGGTTAAATAGCAACTTAAATATCACCGTTGTGGCTTTGCGTAGGTAAGAAGCGTTCTTGCTAGATACCCATAGCAGCCACGTAAAACATGCAACAACAAATTAGAGGACGTCTAACTTGTTTTTGCAGGGTATGTATGTGATATGATATGGCCAATGACATGATGAGATATATTTGATGTATGAGATGATCATGTTGTAATAGTTAATATCGACTTACATGTCGATGTATACGGCAACCGGCAGGAGCCATAGGGTTGTCTTTATCGCTAAACGGTAGCAATAGTAGTAAGAGCATGGTGGGCGCGCGACAACCCCGATGGCGACACGATGATGGAGATCATGATGATGGGGATCATGGTGTAACGCCGGTGACGATGAAGATCATGCCGGTGCTTTGGAGATGGAGATCAAAAGCATGAGTTGATGGCCATATCATGTCACTTATGATTTGCATGTGATGTTAATCCTTTTATGCATCTTATTTTGCTTAGGACGACGGTAGCATTATAAGATGATCCCTCACTAAAATTTCAAGATAAAATTGTGTTCCCCCCGAGTGTGCGCCGTTGCGAAGGTTCGTCGTTTCGAAGCACCACGTGATGATCGGGTGTGATAGACTCTACGTTCGCATACAACGGGTGCAAGCCAGTTTTGCACATGCAGAACACTCGGGTTAGACTTGACGAGCCTAGCATGTACAGACATGGCCTCGGAACACGGAAGACCGAAAGGTCGAGCATGAGTCATATAGTAGATATGATCAACATGAAGATGTTCACCATTGACACCACCTCATCTCACGTGATGATCGGACTTGGGTTGGTGGATTTGGATCATGCCACGCTCGAATGATCAGAGGGATGTCAATTTGAGTGGGAGTTATAAGTAATTTGATTAGTTAAAACTCACTTATCATGAACAATAGTCTAAGATGTCTTTGCAAATCTTTGGTTGTAGATGGCTCCCGCAATAGCTCCCCTGAATTTTAATGCGTTCCTAGAGAAAACTAAGCTGAAAGATGATGGGAGCAACTTTGTGGACTGGCTCCGCAATCTGAGGATCATCCTCACAGCTGCCCAAAAGGTTTATGTCCTAAATGCACCGCTAGGTGAACCCCCCGCTCCGGCCTCTGTGGACGTTATGAACGCCTGGCAGTCGCGTGCGGATGACTACTCAGTAGTGCAGTGTGCCATGTTGTATAGCTTGGAAGGAGGACTTCAAAGGCGTTTTGAACGTCATGGAGCATATGAGATGTTCCAGGAGTTGAAGTTCATCTTTGAGAAGAATGCCAAGATCGAGAGGTATGAGACCACCGATAAATTATTTTCTTGCAAGATGGAGGAGAATTCGTCTGTCAGTGAGCACTTACTGAAGATGTCTGGGTACTATACCCGCATAGCTGATCTGGGACTTGTGTTCCCGGAGGAGGCTATCATTGACAGAATTCTCCAGTCACTCCCACCTAGCTACAAGAGCTTCGTGCAGCAGTATAACATGCAAGGGATGAACAAATCCATCGCCGAGCTGTTTGCGATGCTGAAAGTCGCTGAGTCAGACATCCAGAAGGAGTATCAAGTGTTGATGGTCAATAAAACTACCAGTTTCAAGAAGAATGGCAAGGGCAAGAAGGGTAACTCTAAGAAGGGTGGCAAGGCAGTTGCTCATCCAGTGAAGAAACCCAAGGCTGGGCCCAAGCCAGAGACTGAGTGTTTCTATTGCAAGGGGAACGGCCACTGGAAGCGGAACTGTCCCAAGTATCTGGCAGACAAGAAGGGGGCCAACAACAACAACAAGCAAGGTATATGTGATATACATGTTATTGATGTGTACCTTACCAACTCTCGTTGTAGTGCCTGGGTATTTGATACCGGTTCGGTTGCTCACATTTGCAACTCTAAACAGGAACTACGGAATAAACGGAGGCTGGCGAAGGACGAAGTGACGATGCGCGTGGGGAATGGTTCCAAGGTTGATGTGATCGCCGTCGGCACGCTCGCTCTTCGATTACCATCGGGATTAGTTATGAACCTGAATAATTGTTATTTAGTGCCTGCGTTGAGCATGAACATTATATCTAGATCTTGTTTAATGCGAGACGGTTACTCATTTAAATCAGAGAATAAAGGTTGTTCTATTTATATGGGTAATATCTTTTATGGTCATGCACCCGAAGTAGGGGGTTTATTCTTATTAAATCTCGATAGTGATGATACACATGTTCATAGCATTGATGCCAAAAGATGTAGAGTTGATAACAATAGTACCACTTTCTTGTGGCACTGCCGTCTGGGTCATATCGGCGTGAAACGCATGAGGAAGCTCCATGCTGATGGACTTTTGGAGTCTCTTGATTTTGAATCACTTGACACATGCGAGCCGTGCCTCATGGGCAAGATGACTAAGACCCCGTTTTCAGGAACAATGGAACGGGCAAGTGACTTATTGGAAATCATACATACTGATGTGTGTGGCCCGATGAGTGTCACGGCGCGCGGTGGATATCGTTATTTTCTCACCTTCACTGACGACTTAAGTAGATATGGGTATATTTACTTGATGAAGCATAAGTCTGAAACGTTTGAAAAGTTCAAGCAATTTCAGAGTGAAGTTGAGAATCATCGTAACAAGAAGATCAAGTTCCTACGATCTGATCGAGGGGGAGAGTATCTGAGTTATGAGTTTGGCAATCACTTAAGAAAATGTGGAATTGTTTCACAGTTGACGCCACCTGGAACACCACAGCGTAATGGTGTGTCCGAACGTCGTAATCGAACCCTATTAGATATGGTGCGTTCTATGATGTCTCTTGCCGATTTGCCACTATCGTTTTGGGGATATGCGTTAGAGACAGCTGCATTCACTTTAAATAGGGCTCCATCTAAGTCCGTTGAGACAACACCGTATGAACTATGGTTTGGTAAGAAACCTAAGTTGTCTTTTCTCAAAGTTTGGGGTTGCGATGCTTATGTCAAAAGGCTTCAGCCAGAAAAGCTCGAACCCAAAGCGGACAAATGTGTCTTCATAGGATACCCAAAAGAAAATGTTGGGTACACCTTCTATCTCAGATCCGAGGGCAAAGTGTTTGTCGCTAAGAATGGGTCCTTTCTCGAGAAAGAGTTTCTCTTGAAAGAATTGAGTGGGAGGAAGGTAGAACTTGATGAGGTTATTGAACCTCTGCTTCAACCAGAGAGTAGCGCAGCATAGAAAGATGTTTTTGTGGAGCCTGCAATGGTTGAAGAGGAAGCCAATGATGATGATCAAGAAGCTTCTGATCAAGTTACTACCGAACCTCGTAGGTCGACAAGGGTACGCACTGCACCTGAATGGTATGGTAACCCTGTCTTGGAGGTCATGTTGTTGGACAACAGTGAACCTACGAGCTATGGAGAAGCGATGGTGGGCCCAGATTCCGACAAATGGTTAGAGGCCATGAAATCCGAGATGGGATCCATGTATGAAAACAAAGTATGGACTTTGGAAGTATTACCTGAAGGGCGGAAGGCCATTCAGAATAAATGGATTTTTAAGAGGAAGACGGACGCTGACGGCAATGTCACCGTGTATAAAGCTCGACTTGTGGCAAAGGGTTTTTCACAAGTTCAAGGAGTTGACTACGATGAGACTTTCTCACCCGTAGCGATGCTTAAATCCGTCCGAATCATGTTAGCAATAGCTGCATATTTCGATTACGAAATTTGGCAGATGGATGTCAAAACAGCGTTCCTTAACGGTTTTCTTAAGGAAGAGCTGTATATGATACAACCGGAAGGTTTTGTCGATCCAGAGAATGCTGACAAAGTTTGCAAACTCCAGCGTTCCATTTATGGGCTGGTGCAAGCATCTCGGAGTTGGAATCTTCGCTTTGATGAGGTGATCAAAGCGTTTGGGTTTGTACAAGTTTACGGAGAAGCTTGTATTTACAAGAAAGTGAGTGGGAGCTCTATAGCGTTTCTAATATTATATGTGGATGACATATTGTTAATTGGAAACAATATAGAACTTTTGGATAGCGTGAAGGGGTATTTGAACAAGAGTTTTTCGATGAAGGACCTCGGTGAAGCTGCTTTCATATTGGGCATCAAGATCTATAGAGATAGATCGAGACGCTTGATAGGACTTTCACAAAGTACATACCTTGATAAAGTTTTGAAGAAGTTCAAAATGGATCAATCCAAGAAGGGGTTCTTGCCGGTATTGCAAGGTACAAAGTTGAGTAAGACTCAATGCCTAGTGACTGCGGAAGATAGAGAAAAGATGAGTGTCATCCCCTATGCTTCAGCCATAGGCTCTATCATGTATGCAATGTTGTGCACAAGACCAGATGTCAGCCTTGCCATAAGTATGGCCGGAAGGTTTCAAAGTAATCCTGGTATGGATCACTGGACAGCGGTCAAGAATATCCTAAAGTACCTGAAAAGGACTAAGGAGATGTTTCTCGTTTATGGAGGTGATCAAGAGCTCGTCGTAAAGGGTTACGTCGATGCAAGCTTTGACACTGATCCGGATGACTCTAAGTCTCAAACCGGATACGTATATATTCTCAACGGGGGAGCGGTAAGCTGGTGCAGTTCCAAGCAAAGCGTGGTAGCCGATTCTACATGCGAAGCGGAGTACATAGCTGCCTCGGAGGCGGCAAAGGAAGGTGTCTGGATGAAGGAGTTCATGACAGATCTTGGAGTTGTGCCTAGTGCACTAAACCCAATGACTCTGTTCTGTGACAACACTGGTGCCATTGCTCTAGCCAAGGAACCAAGGTTTCACAAGAGGACCAGACACATAAAGCGACGCTTCAATTCCATCCGCGATTCAATCAAGGAGGAGGACATAAACATTTGCAAAGTACACACGGATTTGAATGTTGCAGATCCGTTGACTAAGCCTCTTCCACGGGCTAAGCATGATCAACACCAAGACTCTATGGGTGTTAGATTCATTACCTTGTAATGCTAGATTATTGACTCTAGTGCAAGTGGGAGACTGTTGGAAATATGCCCTAGAGGCAATAATAAAAGAGTTATTATTATATTTCCTTGTTCATGATAATTGTTTATTATCCATGCTATAATTGTATTGATTGGAAACTTAAATACATGTGTGGATAAATAGACAAACTTTGTGTCCCTAGTAAGCCTCTTCAGGACTAGCTCGTTGATCAAAGATGACCGCGGTTTCCAGGTCATAGACATGAGTTGTCATTTGATAACGGGATCACATCATTAGGAGAATGATGTGATGGACGAGACCCAAACGTTAAACATAGCTTTTGATCGTATCAGTTATCGCTATAGTTTTCTGCATGTCAAGTATAAGTTCCTATGACCATGAGATCATGTAACTCACTGACACCGTAGGAGTGCCTTGTGTGTGCCAAACGTCGCAACGTAACTGGGTGACTATAAAGGTACTCTATAGGTATCTCCGAAGGTGTCTGTTGAGTTGACATGGATCGAGACTGGGATTTGTCACTCCGTGTGACGGAGAGGTATCTCCGGGCCCACTCGGTAATACGTCATCTCAATGAGCTCAAAGTGACTAAGTAGTTAGTCACGGGATTATGTATTACGGAACGAGTAAAGAGACTTGCCGGTAACGAGATTGAACTAGGTATAGAGATACCGAAGATCGAATCTCGGGCAAGTAACATACCGACGAGACAAAAGGAACTGTATACGGGATTACCTGAATCCTTGACATTGTGGTTCATCCGATGAGATCATCGAGGAACGTGTGGGAGCCAATATGGGTATCCAGATCCCGCTATTGGTTATTGACCTGGGAGTGTCTCGGTCATGTCTGCATAGTTTCCGAACCCGCAGGGTCTACACACTTAAGGTTCGGTGACGCTAGGGTTGTTAGTGAGAACAGTGCATGGTAACCGAAGGTTGTTCGGAGTCCCGGATGAGATCCGGGACGTGACGAGGGTCTCCGGAATGGTCCGGGGACGAAGATTGATATATGGGATGAGAGTGAACGGAGTCCGGAATTATTCCGGGGATCATCGGGAAGAAATCGGAGTGCCGAAAGGTGTTTCGGGGGGCACGGTAATTGTTACGGGCCCTATGGGCCATAAGTGGGAGACGCAACAGCCCTCATGGGGCTGTGCGCCCCCCCTTGGGCCCTCTCCACCTGCGCATGGGGGCTGGCCCCCCCTAGGGCAGCCGCACCCCTTGGCTTGGGGGGCAAGGCGCCTAGGGGGGCAAACCCTAGCCCTGGGGGCGCCGCCCCCTTCCCATCTCCCTTGGCCGCCGGCCCCTAGGGGAAACCCTAGGGCGCCTCCTCCCCCCTCTCCCCCCTATATAAAGAGAGGCAGAGGGGAGGGCAGTAACACACGTTCGTGCCTCGGCGCTGCCCTCTCTCTCCCACGAATATCTTCGTCTAGTTTGCAGTGCTTGGCGAAGCCCTGCTGGAATTCCTCCACCACCATCTCCACCATGCCGTCGTGCTGCTGGGTTCTCCGTCAACTTCTCCTTCCCTCTTGCTGGATCAAGAAGGAGGAGACGTCCCCGAGCTGCATGTGTGTTGAACGCGGAGGCACCGTCCGTTCGGTGCTGGGATCTTCGGCGATTTGAATCGCGGCGAGTACGACTCCATCAACCGCGTTCTTGAACGCTTCCGCTTAGCGATCTACAAGGGTATGTGGATCCGACTCTTCCCTCGTAGATGCATCTCCTAGATTGATCTTGGTGAGCGTAGGAAAATTTTTGTTTCCCATGCAACGTTCCCCAACATCAAGTTCAGAAAAATTATGGTGACTAAAAACTTGTTCTACTTCAACCTCCCAAGCTAGATAAATAGCAGGATTAAATCTACCCTCAAATGACGGTAAAGAGATAACCTGACCATGTGCTTGTGTGCGTTGTCCCACCTCTCGTGTTGGTCAAGATGTATCCATCGTCCAAGAACTTCTATCTCCAGAACTTGTCATTATTAGTAGAAACACGACACAAAATTCGAGGCTACTGTTCCTGTGAACTACTAGGATGTGGTGGTAAAGCACTTACAGTAAAGCAAATATCAATATCTTACAAGTTCTTACCATGCAGCAGGTAGCGACAGGCAACCAGCACTGTCAAATAACTCCGAAGATTAAGTAAAGCGATTGCCAGGTGAACATAGGTATACACGATGTAGAAATATGTGGAGCTGGGTTGGCTTTACATGGTAGCAAAATATTAGCAATAATCAATACAAAGATGCAATGTTGAATAAATGCTTAACGACAGTACTGTGTTGGTCCTAGGCTAGACCGTGCTAGAGACGCGAGCCTAGATCACTAATGAGGTCACGGCGTAGAACAACTAGTATCAAGAAGGATATGAAGTAGCTCTCGACAACAAGATATAAGTGAAAATCACAATGGAAGTAAAGATAATGATGTGAAACAACTGCCAAGCATGATATAACGACAACTCTCTCTTCAACTTTCCTCTGGAAAGTTTGAGCCAATATTTTGATAATTTTTCTATAGAATGCTATTGACCCAAGCTTTCAAACGCAAAAAGAACCACTCAATGCCGAGTTAATATGAGGAGTCAACAAATTCTAAAATTGGCCTGAAAAACTAGAACAAGCTGTGTTCGCGAACTTTGGAGGGCAAAAAGACCTATTTAGAAGCCGATTTTGAGGTGCGAAATATTGAACTATATTTTGCAACTATTCAGATGCGGCTCGGCTCTAGCATTAAATTGAGTACTTATGGAGCCAAAACAGACTTCGTATGAAAAAGATATGGCTGTTTACTGAACAGGGCACAAAATAGATTCCAATCCGAATTCAGGTACATGATTGAGTCTAAATAGATCCAAATTTTCTTTTTTATTTTCTTTTTTCTCACACTTTTCCTTTTTCTTTTCTCCTTTTTATGACTTTTTTTTCTCTCCCTCTTTCCAAAACAAACTGGATAAGATGCAGACTGAATCAAGCGAATATGTGAACAACCTCAACTATGATTATGACAATGAATGGTGGCTAGAACGTGGTGGAAATTGATGGATGGGGTGGTGGAAATCGGAAGGAATAATGATGCAGCGGCGGCGTGACTAATATGAACTAAATTCAAAACTCTAAACGAACTAGACACTAAGACCAGCAACTCGACACGACGATGCAACCGATAATTCAACTATGCAAACAATGAAAACAAAATTGCAAAGGCTCAGACTGGCTTGGACAAAGGATGAATAGATCTAACTCTTTTGTGGCTTTTTATTGGACTCTAGGTTTGAAGAACATATGCAATCTAGACTATGAAAAACTGGAAATATCTCACCGAGCAACGAGAAAACTAGTACCACTTGATAGAGGTGAGGGGCCCGATCTTTGAGATGATAACTATCGATTTGGTGGAGTCGACTTTGACGATCCGACTACAAACGTGCACGACATTGCGCCTTAGCAATCGCTAAACCAATCTCGAGGGGTTACCGACGATGCTAGAAGCACGATCAGCCTGACCACAAAGGTCTATTCCTGCATGCAATCGAAGAACAAGCAAGAATATGATAAAGCAATCTGAATATTATAAATATAGATGAAGTATTGATAAAGGTGGGGATCCGAAAGCGGTCTTGGTCTGGTCGTTGGACACAAACGAAGTACACGAAGTTGCAATGGCTAACTTTAACTAAACAAATCTCAAGCAAAAAGCTACTAGATGGGTCAACTTATATAGGACCAATGGGTGGCGGCCAAGGAGGTGGGAGGACGTCCCAAGGCAGACTAAAACTAACCCTAGATCGTACAAGGCTAATGGGCCCAAGTGGAGGTGATGCAACACCTTTGGACTTGTAGTTTGACTTGGATTCTGTTGCAACATCAGATTGTTTCCTCCACAACTCAAAGCTCCGGACAAATTTGAAGGTGCATCTAATTGGGTTGGGAAGTGTACGAAATCTAATTTCCAACAAAAAAAGAATCACTCAATTCGCAGTCCGTATGAAAGAGATGTTGGTGTTTTGAGTCAGGTATGTCTGTGAAGTCTGAATCTGAGTCCACAACGTGAGAGACTTGGACTCTATCTTCTCTTGGCCGAAAAGGGACGTGAGAGAACTTTCTGAACAACACCTAAACTTCTCTTTTTTCACTTATCTTCATATGTGGATTGTCCAAATGTCCCATACACCTGCAATTACACATGGCACAAAAGTGTGTGAAGTATTTTTGTCCTGGATAAGATAAATAAATTATTGCATACTTTGCATTAGAAATCACCTCACAAATATGCATGTATGCAATATTTTTGGTCGTATCCAATGTAGTAATGTCCTCTATCCTATCACATTAGCATATCGATTGAGCATATGATAAATAGATATAATCCCACATGGTGCATAGGCAGTATCTATGATATATCATATCTTGTCGGGAAAGCTGAGATCATACCTGAGATAGTTAGGAAGAAGCTTCAGGACTACCTCAATTGATGATACCAGGTGAGGTATGGTAGTAGAAATTTCCATCGGACTTGTGTCAACAAGTGAAATAGTAGAGCTTGGCTCCTTGACATCTGAATCCACGTCACCATAATCAACCACAAAGCTCTCCATCTCACGCTCAAGTGTTGTGGAATCAAAGTGGCTAATGTCATCAAAGGTGAACTTCTCCATGTCAGGTTCAGGCAGCACATGATCTATATCAACCCTGGGTGACTCTTCAATATCAAAAGCAACTAACTAGAGCTTTGGCTCATCCATGCAAGAATCATCACAATGCAAAACTGAATCTCCAACACTAGTATGTGTATGATCTGCGATGTGTGTGTCAACTAGGATGGTGTCATCATCATCAAAGATAATCCATGAAAGCTCAATCTTGTCACAAAGAGAAACTGGTATAGGCTTTTTTGTGAGACATTCTTGCTAAGATGAAGTGACTTTTTGCAAGCAAGCCAATGAATCAGTGGTGGGCTTCTCATTATACCACTGAAGTTGGTGAAAAGCTATAGTTTCAATCAGCAGAAAAGCATCATCAATGGTCTTGTTCATGATTTATCCACTAGCAGACATATCAATTAGTGATCTAGATGCACATGTCAACCCTCTATAGAATATCTGCAGCTCCAACCATGTCTCGAGCCCATGATTATGACATCTCCTGAATAAAGCCTTGTATCTCTCCCAAGCATCATACAAGCTCTTGTATTCACGCTGAACGAAGTTGAAGATCTCATCTCGAATCATGGACTGCTTGTGTAGTGGGAAATATTTATCCAAGAAAGCTCGTGATATCTCATTCCAACTGTATGACCTTAATGGCAAGGATCGATACCAAGCACGAGCACCATCACGGAGAGAGAATGTGAACAACCTACACATGATTGCGTCTTGAGGAACTCCATGGTACTTGACTATATCTGAATACTCCATGACTCGATGTAAGTACTCATAGGGATCCTCAGTAGGCAGTCCTCCAAACCGTTGTTGTTGAACCAAAGCAATAAGACCATGCTTCAGCTAAAAAATTTCTACCTCAGTAGATGGCCAAATTGGCCCTAAGAAATAGCATTGGCTACTTGGCATCCAAAGATCACGAAGCAATGCCATATCTCAACCAAGTGTAACTATCAATAAACCTGCAATTAGTTCAGTTTGCCTACACACGCACACCATGAACAGAAAACACTAGTCAGAAGGTGAATATCCTAATAAGTCGAAGCACTAACAAGGAAAAATAAATAAATTAAACAAAGAAAATGAAATACACGATGAATTAAACACGGAACTAAAATAAATCTAGTCTATAGCCAAACACAATCGCTCGACGCTAATCCCCGGCAACGGCGCCAAAATGATAAACTGTAAATATAGTGGAGTAAATCGCCCGCAAACAGCGGATGTCGTTTCTCCTCAAGGACTAGACGAGCAGTGATGATGCTCAGCTAAAGCTAGGGTAGAAAATTGGTATAGGATTTCGCAAACAAAATAAATTCGGATTGATATTACATTGTACCGTCGATGCATGAACCGAGAGTCGCAGAACTGAAAATTAAATAGAAAACCGAACTTAACTAAACTTTCACACGAATAACATGCTAAGGAGGCAAGGGAAATAGGAAACTATTAGATACTATCAAAATTAAAAATAACACAACAACAATTGTGTAAGGAGGTGAACAGATTTTTTTTACACTAACAATAGGAAAATAAGAACATGCAATGCATAATATTGCAAACAGAAGAAAAGACAAGCACATATATACACCACAAGGGGTTGTAACTAATCTCGTTTCAACACACACAAGTGATGGATTCAAATAAGGTTTTACAAGCCATTGATCTAGTACTCATAGTTCAACAGAATAGTACTTAAACAACTAAGGAGCGAATGCTCTTAGAATCTGAAGAAAACAAAGTCTTACACCTCTCAATACTATAGAAATTTTAGGGAGAGATAGAGAGACAGTGGGCTCAGTTGGAGACGAGCAGCAGCAGTAGGGGTTCAGAGAAGTAGGGTCATCAAGGAGAGAGGAGCAGCAGCAGGACCATTGAGGAGAAGCAGCAGCAGGTGTGAGGAGAGGGCTTCAGCAAGAGAAGCAGAAGGGGCGCACAAGAAGAAGAATATGGGCAGCAGGGGCGAAGAAACAGAGAAGGAGCACCGCATGGGTGTGAGAGTAGTAGCAGCAGCAAGAGGAGGAGCAACAAGGTGGATGAGAGGCGCTGGTGCTAGGTCGCACGGGCAGCGAGACACCACCAGGCCCTTGTCTGAAGGGGCGCGCGAGGTGGGCGCTGGTGGAGGTGTGTGGTGCTGGTGGATGAATGATGGTGGTGCTGGTGGCCGGATGGCGCTATGGCGCACCGCCACACCAGCCTGGTTGCGGCAGCGGCCAGAGGTGGAGAACGAGGAGGGAAGAGAGGAGATGGAGGTGCTAGACCCAAATATAAAATGGAGGCTCCTAGGGATTTTATTCCCCTTCGATCCAATCTGCACATTTGCACATTGGCCCTCCTCCGTGCTTCATTTCTGCTGAAGAAGATCCCTCTTTCTATTAGTTTGCGCTCCTGGTTCTTTAATTTTTCATACACATGTCCCTCCTTCTCTTATTTCCATTGGTCTCATAGTCGGAATCATGAAGTTTATAGTGCCTTTGCGCACTTTTCTACAAAAGAAACAAATGACTAGTAAATGTTCCTTTTTTATGATTATCAAGCAAACAGCCAGTCAAACATCGCAAGAATGGATAAATAAATCACAATATATGGTATATTTGAGTGCCAATTTATGTATAAGAAATGTGCTTATCAGTATGGCAGTTGATTTATCTGCCATTTGCAAAGATATCTCAGTAGGTGTTAGTTTATTCAAATCAAGTCTTCTGTATAAAGAGAAAGGCATAATACTAACACCTGCTCCTAAATCACACAAAGCAATTTTAACATAGTTTCTTTTGATGGAGCAAGGTATAGTTGGCATTCCTGGACTCCAAGTTTTATAGGTACTCCATCTTGAAAAGAATATTTAGCAAGCATGGTGGAGATTTCAGCTTCCGGTATCTTTCTTTAATAAGTGATGATGTCTTTCATGTATTTTGCATAAGGGTCCATCTTTAAAATATCAGTCAAGCGAGTACACAAAACGACTGGCTTAAGTATTTCAGCAAAGCGTTCAAATTCTTCATCGTCCTTTTTCTTAGTTGGTTTAGGTGGAAAGGGCATGGGCTTCTGAACCCATGGTTCTCTTTCTTTACCATGTTTTCTAGCCACAAAGTCTCTTTTATCATATCTTTTGTTTTTAGGTTGTGGGTTACCAAGATCAATAGTAGGTTCGATCTCAACATCATTATCTGGTTCTTTATCATTGTCTGGTTGAGTTTCTTTATGAACATCATCATTATCTTTTTCGTTATCACTAGATGAATGTTCATTACCAGATTGAGTTTCAGCATCGGAGACAGAGACACTGTTATTATTTTCACGAGGTTACTCTATCTCAGGTTCACTAGAGGTATGTGAAGTCCTATCATTTTTCTTCTTCCTTTTATTTTTACAAGGACTAGGTGCATGAGTGTTAAGTCTTTGTGAATCTTGTTCATTTCTTTTTGGGTGTCCTTCAAGATAAAGTGGTTCTTGAGTCATTTTACCTCCTGTAGTTGCTACTCTAACATCAAAATCATTTATACTATTATTCATTTCACTTAGTTATTATTTTGGGGATTTAGCAACTTGTTCTAACTAAGTTTGAACCATAGAAGCATGTTTTCTGACACCTCTAACATAATTGGAGATTCTAAAAAGCAAGTCACTCAAGCGATCATATCAGAGTTGTATTTCAATTGTTTGATGACATTGGCATTGAAGTGATCTTGTTTCCTAATGTAGTTATCAAATTCATAAAGGCATTGACTAGGATATTTATTGTAAGGTATGTCACCTGCATCAAATTTCATTAAAGAATTTACCTCTACCACCTTGGGTGGTGGTGTGTCAAGTCCATGGATTTCTTCAATAGGAGGTAAATTTTTGACATCATCTGCTTCAATAACTTTTTCCTTCATACTTTTCCTCTTGCATATCTTTAGGACTAAGATATAAGATACCCCTCTTCTTCGAGTGGGTTTAGGCATTGGTTCAGGAGGAGTCCAATCATCATAATTTTTCAATATATTATTCAATTATAGCTTAGCTTGTTCAACAGTTTGTTCCCTAAAAACACAACTAACACAACTATTTAGGAAGTACCTAGAAGCATCGGTTAGTCCATTATAGAAGATATCAAGTATTTCATTTTTCTTAAGTGGATGATCGGGCAAATCATTAAGTAATTGGAGAAGCCTCCCCCAAGCTTGTGGGTGACTCTCTTCTTCAATTTGCACAAAGTTAAATATTTCATGTAATGCAGCTTGTTTCTTATGCGCAGGAATATATTTTCAGACAAGTAGTAAATCATATCTTGGGGACTACGCACACAACCAGGAGCAAGAGTATTGTACCATATCTTAGCATCACCCTTTAATGAGAATGGAAATAATCTAAGGATATAATAGTAGCGAATTTTCTCATCATGAGCAAGTAGGGTGGCTATATCATCTAGTTTAGTAAGATGTGCCACTACGGTTTGAGTTTCATAGCCATGGAAAGGATCAGATTCTACCAAAGTAATTAACTCCGGGTCGACTGAGAATTCATAATCCTTATCAGTAACACAGATAGGTGAAGTAGCAAACTTAGGATCACATTTCATTCTAGCATTCAAAGATTATTCTTTCAGTTTGCATAGTAATTTCATAAGATCTTCTCTATCATTGCAAGCAAGAAACTCCCTAGCTACCTCCTCATCAATAATATAACCTTCCGGTATCTTAGGCAATTCATATCTAGAAGAGCTACGTCTAACAGGTGTTTCAAGATTTCCAGTTTTAGTAATTTCATCAGTGCCATCATGCTCAATATTTTTAGCTCTAGCAATTTGTTCATCAAGAAATTCACCTAGTGGCACATCATCATCAAGCAAGGTACTAGCATCATCAAAAGTATCATTCATAGCAGGAGTAGCATCATCAATAGCTTGCGACATATAGAAATTAATAGCAAATGGTGGCAATGCAAGCATACTTATAACTGAAGGAGAATCAAGTGCGGAGTGTGATGGCAGTTCCTTACCTCCCCTCATCTTTGAGGAAAATATCTTGGTTCTATCATCCTTCAGATTCCTCATAGTGATAAATAGATAATAATACCAAGTGACTCAACAAATATAGCTATGCTCCCGGCAACGGCGCCAGAAAAAGGTCTTGATAACCCACAAGTATAGGGGATCGCAACAGTTTTTGAGGGTAGAGTATTCAACTCAAATTTATAGATTCGATACAAGGGGAGCCAAAGAATATTTGCATGTATTAGCAACTGAGTTGTCAATTTAGCCACACCTGAAAATTAAATATCTACAGCAAAGTGATAAGTAGCACGGTAGTATGATTGTTTTGGTAACAACAGTAGTAATGGTAAGAGTAATAGTAATGGTTTTTTAGTAGTTGTAATAGTAACAGTGTCGGGGAAACTGATCGCCCACAAACACCTATGGGACCGGAGCCCCTTTTCGGTACGGCAAGGGGGCAGAGGATGCGCGAAGAGCGGATCGAGGCGAGCACGCGAGCAGTTTACCCAGGTTCGGGTCGCACGGATGCGTAAAACCCTACTCCTGCCTTGGTTTCTATTGCGTTCTGGGCTCGGGAGCGAGAAGAGCTACAGTGCCTATCGCTAGCAATACCGAGCGTGAGAGTGATCAAAGATTGGAACCTCCTCTACGTTGCGCATGGGCCTCCTTTTATAGGTCAAAGGGGTCACCGACAGGTGGCAACGCAGATGAGGGTAAAAACATAAAATGGGTGGTAGTTGGAACAGTGTATGCATAGTGCTCTATACCTAACCTTGACGGCAGGGGACAAGGGCATTAAATGCCCGTCGCCGTCGCCCCAAACAGTGTGAAAAGCGTCCGTCAGGGCGCCTCCGTCCGCCACGACGGTGGCCTCGTCATGCATCTTGCCACCGTGTACCCCAGGCTGCACAGCCTTCCGCCACGTGCGCCTGGAAGGCCCCCAGGGCGACGCGTGGGCGGATGTGCTGGAGCGCGGGTACCCAGTGGAAGTCTGCCGCAGCGAGCGCCTTGCCGCGGCCGCCATCTTGCCGCGCCCGTGAGCTTGTCGCTCTCCGGGCCTTGCCGGGACGCGCGGCGCGTCACGACAAGTTTCATGAAGTGCCATGTTTGGCCTTCCCAGCAAGCTCCTCTTGCCAGGGTCTTGTACCAACGAGGTGGTCTTGAGCCTGGAGTGGCCTTACCGGCAAGCTCCTCTTGCCGGGGCCTTGTCTCTTTAACTTGGATACTTTGTTCTTGAATGGCTCCAAAGGAGCCATAGTGGGCCTTGGCGGACGCGCGGTAAGCCCTGCCACGGGACGCTGCCACTGCCCGTGCACAAGTTCGGGATACTAAGGTACCCCTACTTTAGTACACCGACAGGAGCCCCCGGGCCTGGGCCACACACGGCGCTGTTGGGCCAGGCCCAAAACAGTGCACGGGCACACGCGGCCCACGGCGCGCCGTATCCCACTCCGTATCCACCGCGCCCCTCCCTAACAGCACGCGTCAATCGCGGCGTCGTGGGAGAGATCGTGGCCTGTTTCTTTAATGGGGAAAATGCGGAACGTCACCTCCCACCCTTAAAAGCAGGGGAAGCAGGGGCAGTCCCTTCCATTCGCCCGTTGCTTCTTCAACCTCCAGAAACCCCTGCCACTCCCCTCCTCCCCGAAGGTTGAAAGAGAGCAGCGCTCCGCCCTTCCTCCGCCGCCGCCAGTACCCCCAGCGTCGTCGACTTCCCTCGCCGACCCCGCCATGGCCCCGAAGGGCGACAAGGCGAAGGCCGCGAAGGCCGCGAAGACCGCCAAGGCGCTGAAGCTGGCAGCAATGCGGAAGAAGATGGCGGTCTTCCCGCCGAGGCTCAGCGCGGAGGAGCTGAAGGACGCCTTCTACCTCGTCTGGTCGAGGGAGACAAAGGCGCATCCGCGCACCAAGGTACTCCCCGCCGTGGCCTGCGACATGTTCCCGGGAGGATATGCCTTTTTTGCTCTGTTCTTCTACTGCGGGCTCTGGCCGCCCTTCTCGGAGTTTTTCTGCGATATCATGAATACCTACGGGTTTCATCTTCTTGATTTCACCCCAAACGCCGTCTTGACCATGGCCATTTTCGCACATTTGTGCGAAAATTTCGTCAGAGTTTACCCCAATGTAGCCCTCTTCCGCCATTATTTCATTCCTCGAGTCGAGTCAGGGTCTCCTCTTTCCGGCGGAATCTCTTGGATCTTTAGGCTCCATAAGAAAGAGGCTTACTTCACGGGGGAGCTCCGCGGCAAGTGGGAAGAGTGGAGGGCCAACTGGTGTTGGATTATGTAGGATGACCCGCAGCAGTTCACTTCCCGGCGCCAAGTTGCAGTAGTGCGCGGCAATGACTGGAGTGACCTGGCCCCTGAGGATGACAAGCTGAAGATAGCCACCACTAGGATCCTCCGTCTCCGGCAAGCCAGGCTCACTGTAGGTGTCGTCGGGGCAGACTTTCTTCGCCGCCGCATCGCCCCCTTGCAGGAGAGGAAAAGGGCTGCTTGGGAGTTTGACAACGCGGCAGACATCATGAGGCTGCGTCCGGGCCTTAACTACAATTTCACCGTCTTGGAGCTCAACGCAATGCTCCAAGCGCTATTCAAGTACGACCCCACCCATCCGGAGTGGTTCGCACTGCCGCCGGGCGTAGTTCCGTTGTGTAACAACTCGTCGCTCAGCGCCATCCGCGCGGCGATGCCGTGGTGTGATTCCCATGGGATCGACCCCACTTGGCGGGAACCTTCCGACGAAGCCGTGCAAACGTTCTTCGACAACCTGGTGGAGCTGCCAGTCAAACCCGACGAGAAGAGGGGCCTCACCCGCGACACCACCGACCAGGAGATGGCGTATATTGCCACCAGGCTGGAGGAGGCAGCTGCAGCCAGGGCCGCGGGCGAGTTTGGATATACCGTGGAGGAGGCGAACGCAGCAGAGGCGGTAAGTCTCGCCGAGGAGGAAGAGCTCCTCAAAGCAGGAAAGCTTGCCGGGCAACCTGCCGGGACAAGCGAGGCCGCCGAGCAAGGCGCAGAGTCGAGCGGGCCCGCCGAGCAGGGCGTCGGATCAAGCGATCCCGCCGAAGACTCAGGCGGTTCGTTGAACCTCGACTCCTCTTCTTCGTCCTCGGGCAGTTCACCACCACCACCAAGTCCTCCGGCTCAACCAAGGAGACGCCTCCGCAAGGCCGCAGAGGTGACGGGGCGACAGACGAGCCAGCAGCCGCAGCGCCGCCCGACACGCGCCACCACGACGAGCAAGGCCACCAAGGGAGTGCCTCGCGCTTCAGCAGCGGCTGGAGGAGGGTCTTCCCGGGATGGCGCTAACGCTCCTGCCGCCCCTCGTGCCTCGGTGGAAACTGGGGCGGGGTCTTCTCAGACCACCATCCCTGCACCCGCCAAGCGGCCGAGGGAGCCCACCCCTCCAGCTCCTCGCGCCGGGACGCGCGAGGCGGACTTCGATTTCTCCGCGCTCAGTTCCGACGAGGAGGAGGAAGAGTGAGTACTGGCAACTCTTGTTTCCTTTGATTTTGTTGTTGTTCTTTTCTTGAATCTTCTTTGCCTGATTCTGGTCTTGTTTTTCTTCTAGGACCCTGGCCCAGAGGGCGACGAAGAAGGCCAAAGTCCCGATAATCGTCATTGAGGACGAGCCCGTCGCCGCAGCAGGGGGTGTGCCGGCGTCAAGCTTGCCGGACCAGGCAGCTGTTCTCCAGAGCAGCCCCCAGCGTAAGTCTTCTGTCCACTCTCCGCTTGTCGGGCGCGCGTGGGCTTCTTATCCTTGTTGACGTTTCGTTTGTTTGTTGACTTGTGCAGAAGCAGAGCAGCAGCATCAGGAGCGCCAGGAGATTGCTCCCAACGAGCCGCGTGTCTCGACCTCCTCGCCAAGAAGGAGCTCCCCGGCGAGGGAGGACACTCCGCCAATGGCGAGTACCCCGCCAAGGGCGAGTACTCCGCCAAGGGCGAGCACGCCGCCAAGGGACGGCGGCAGCGGTCCTCCATCGGCGGGAGCAACCACCACGCCGCCGAGGGAGGACTCCCCGGCAAGGAACCCCACCGAAGAGGAGGCCTGCGCAGGTAACCCTCGGACTTTTCTTCTCTTGAATTTTTCTTTTTGGGTATTTGCTTGACTATTTTCTTTCTTCTTTTTCTTCTGTCAGATCCGTCCGCCGCAGAGCCGATGGAGACAGAGGCCGCCACCGAGGAGGACGCGCACGGCAACACCGGCGACGTCGCAGCCGATGAAGGGGCGGCTGGTGCTAAGGAGCCTGCCGCCGACGAGCCCGCCGAGGCTGCTGGCGCGGCAGCTGAGGGGGAATCCGGCAGTCGCACTGACGGCGCTGAGGCCGCAGGAGCGTCAGACGCTGCGCCGGCTGCCGACCCCTCTGCTGCCGCGGCTGAGCCCGGCGCCTATCTGGAGGCCGGCAATGGAGTTTTCATCCAGCTCCCATGGGCGTCCATGTCAAGGGCGCCCACGGAGGGAGAGGTCTTCGACGGGGAAATCCTCGCCTCCGCCGGGTTGAAGTTCGTTGACGCGCCCAATAGCAGTAGCGAGCCCGAGGAGGAGCGGCTTCTGCGGAGGCTTCTGTCCTTGTATCGCGCCCGGAAGGCCAAGCTGGAGTCCCGAGAGGCTCTGGCCGCCAAGGCGGGCGTCGACTTGGAGAAACGCGCCGAAGAGCTCCGGGCCGCCAACCAGGCGGCTCTCCGATCCTTGGCGGAGGAGCGGGAGCAACTAGCCGAGGCGCATCAGGCGTTTATCATTGAGAAGGCCGAAGCAGAGGAGCAGCAACGGCTCGCCGCCGAGGAGTTGTCCCGGCGAGAAGGTGAACTAACGCAGCGGAAGGTCGACCTCGATAGCCACGAGGACAAGCTTGCCGCGCGCGAACAGTCTCTTGGCGGAGCTCTGCAGGAAGCGAAGGACGCCGCTGCAGCTGCTGAGACCGCCAAGAGAGACTTGGAGGCGAGGGTGGCACAACTGGAGGTCCACTTGAAGACGAGCGAAGAGAAGGTCGCCGCACTTGTGTCGGATAGGGAGAAGGACGCCCACAGCCACTCCGAGCTGCAGGTCCGCCTCTCCGACAAGGGCAAGGAGCTCGCCGTCGCCAAGGATTCCGTCGCTGACTTGGAGTTGAAGCTGTCCACCCTCACCGCGACGCTTGACGGCGCCAGAGAGCGGGAGACAAAACTGAAGGAGGAGCTCAGGGCCGAGAAGGTGTTTTTGAACAGCCTCGCCATCACCCAAAACAACTTCAGGCAGACCATGGAGCACTGGACCGAGGGCCTTGTCGCCGCCGCTGCCGACATCGACAAGAAGTTGGCGGGGCTGGGGACGGAGCACCTCGGGTACTCCACCGACGAGAATCTCCCTCACAGCGCCAAGTTGAGCTTGTTCTTCGGGGGAGTGGCGCCGGCCCTCCAGCAGCTCCGGGAAAGGATCCCCACGCAGCTGGCGAACGAGGCGCGCAGGCTTTGCACGAGCGTCTTGGAGAGGGTGCTGATGAAGATAGTCTTCCGCAACCCGGGACTCAACCTCAACAACGTCCTCAGGACCTTGCCGCCCGACGCCGACCAGGAGACGCTCAAGGCCCTTGTCGCACCTATCGTGGCCAAGGTGGGCAAGATCAAGAGAGTTGAGGGCGACCGCGCGGATTAATCTCGTTTATCTTCTTCTTTCCTTTGTCGCTGCCAACCATGTTATGAACAATAGTCTATTAGAACAGCGACAAGTCATTTTGTAATATAACTTTATCTTGGGTGGCTAATGCAATGTTATTTCCTTTACTTGACTTCTTTGCTTTGTATGCTTTTACCCTACGCTTTTAGGGAACTTGTCGGCGAAGGGACCCTTGCCGCGAGCGCTGAGTGCGGAACTTCAGCAACCTGCTGGCAGTGCCGTTGCCGACAAGAAACCTTGTCGCAGCTAGTCGCAGCACACTTAGGTTGTTGAGCGAACTCGAAAACGAAGTAAGGGCGCGACACTTGTCGCAGCACGCTTAAGCCGTTGAGCGTGCCCGAAACAAAGTAAGGGCGCGGCTAGCCATGAGTTGGTTCCTCCGCGCACAGGTTTTCCATACAAGGTGCGGTCGTTCAAGGAAGATAACTTTAAAATTTGAAAATTTGATTGCTCAAACTTTGGCGACTTAGCTTTTGTGTCGTTTGCTTCCCGGCAAGGCGAGGCTTTTCTTGAACGGCACTTGGTCCATACCACTGTCTCCTTCCCCCCCGGCAAACTTGTGCGCGAGGAAAACTTCTCCTGCCTGAGAGAAAAGAAAAGGGAGGAAACACAGATATGGAGCCTTGCGGCTCGTTATTGCCTACCGGGGATGCGTGCCGCACAAAGTGTCAGATAGTACATGCAAGAAAAATGAAAAGGCATGAAATGACAAGTTGTGTTATGCACATAAGTTTTACTGATGCACGGGGTCTGCGCCCGGCTTTGTACAAAGGATTACATGCAACAGCGGCAAGACTTGTACAAAAGGTGGTTGCCGGAGCGGATCACGGCAACCGCGCCTTATGGGTAAAACTTGCGAAGATGCTCAATGTTCCAGGAGTTGCTCACCGGTAAGCCTTCTTCGGTCTCAAGGCGGACAGCGCCGGGCCTTGTGACTTGTTTCACCCGATAAGGGCCTTCCCACTTTGGCATCAACTTGTTGGAATTCTTGGCGGACTGAACGCGCCGAAGAACAAGGTCGCCTTCCTCGAGACTTCTGGCTTTAACTTTGCGGCTATGGTAGCAGCGCAAAGCTTGCTCGTATCGAGCAGCTCGTACAGCATCCTGAAGACGGTCCTCCTCAAGGAGCAGTGCGTCATCTTGTCGCAGCTGCTCTTGCTCGAGCTCATCATAAGCGAGCACTCGAGGCGACCCGTATACGAGTTCCGTGAGGAGAACTACCTCTGCTCCATAGACAAGAGCAAAGGGTGTCTGTCCAGTGGCTCGATTTGGTGTCGTCCTGATCGACCAAAGAGCCGCTGGCAACTCCTCGATCCAGTTTCTTCCGCACTTGTGCAGCCTGTCGAAAGTCCTTGTCTTGAGTCCGCGCAGCACTTCAGCGTTCGCCCTCTCCGCTTGACCGTTGCTCCTCGGGTGAGCAACAGAAGCGAAACAGACCTTGGCGCCAAGGTCTTGGACATATCGCATGAAGGTGCGACTTGTGAACTGTGTGCCGTTGTCGGTGATGATCCTGTTAGGGATTCCGAAACGGCAAACGATTGATCTGAAGAACTTGACTGCTGACTGTGCGGTCACCTTTCTCACTGGTTCCACTTCTGGCCATTTTGTGAACTTGTCGATGGCAACGTACAAGAACTCAAAGCCCCCGGCTACGTGGGGAAAAGGGCCGAGGATGTCGAGCCCCCAGACGAGAAGGGCCAGGATAAAGGGATCGTGTGGAGAGCTTGAGCTGGTTGGTGTATCTGCTTGGAATGGAACTGGCATGCTTCACACTTGGTTACTTGCGTAGTTGCATCCTGGAGGGCTTCTAGCCAAAAGAAACCTTGCCGGAACGCTTTGCCGGCAAGTGCTCTGGCGCCAATGTGGTGGCCACATATGCCTCCGTGTATCTCTGCCAACAACTTTTGTTCATCTTCTCGGGAAATACACTTCAATTTGACACCGTTGAGTCTTCTTCTGTATAGTTCGTCACCGACAAACTGATACATACTTGACTGCCGGGTTATTCTTTCTGCTTCTTCTGGCTCTTCGGGAAGTTCTCCTGTTTGAATGAAACGGACAATCTGCTGTGCCCATGCCGGACCTGAGGCTCAACAACAAGGACTAAAGGCATCTGTGCTGCTGCGGGAACGTCAGCTTCTATGGCGAAAACTTGCGGTTCATCCGGAGCTTGACGTTCCCCGGCAAGCTTGCCGGGGCAAAGCTTGTCGGGAACGCCTGCTTCAACTGAACAAACCCTTGGGCTTGCAGGAGTAGACTGCTCCTCAGCAGTCTTGTCATTGATCTTGGGGACCTTGTTGGCGGTGGCTTCAGGAAGCTCAACCGACAAGTAGTCACCAGAAACCAATTTTCTCTTCTTGCTTTGTCCCGCCGATGGCATTACAGATGGTTGAGTTAGCTTGAGCACAAAGATCCCTGGTTCCACAGGTAGCTTTAGTGCAGCACACTTTGAGAGGCCGTCTGCGATGTTGTTTTGAGCTCTTGGAACGTGTTCCATCTGTAAGCCTTCAAAGTGCTCTTCAAGCTTTCTCACTTCGTCGACGTAAGCTTCCATCAACGGACTCTGGTAGCTCTTGTTCACTTGGCGGACGACCATCTGCGAATCACCCCGCACAATCAGCTTTTTGATCCCAAGTTCTGCCGCGATCCTGAGGCCGACAAGCAAACCCTCATACTCTGCAGTATTGTTCGTTGGCTGCTCCTTGGGAAAGTGCATTTGGACCACATACTTGAGGTGTTCTCCGGTGGGCGCGACAAGTAGCACGCCGGCACCGGCGCCTTGCAGCGAGAAAGCACCGTCGAAGTACATTATCCATTCCTTGGTTGCTTCTTTGACGGGGATGCTCGTCTCTGGAATTTCTTCGTCTGGCGTTGGCGTCCATTCTGCTATGAATTCTGCCAAAGCTCTGCTCTGGATAGTTGAAGTGCTTTCAAACTTGAGGCCAAAGCTTGACAGTTCTAGTGCCCACTCGACAATCCTGCCTGTCGCTTCCGGATTTTGCAGTATCCTCTTCAGCGGAAAGCGAGTGACCACTGTTATCTCGTGTGCTTGGAAGTAGTGGCGCAGCTTTCTTGAGGCCATGAGGAGGCCGAAAAGCAGCTTCTGCACCCCAGAGTACCTTGATCTAGCCCCCTGCAAGAGGGAACTGACAAAATAAACTGGGCGCTGCACCATCTTCTTCCGCACCTCTTCTTGCATCTGCGCAGACCCATCCTTGTCGGGACCAGAGCTTGTCGGGGAAGCCCCCTGCTTGTCGCTGGATGTGCTTGCCGGGGCTGTTGGCTCTTCATCTGCCTCCCTTTCCGCTACCAACGCAGCACTAACCACTTGATTGGTTGCTGTTAAGTACATCAACAACTTCTCTTGTGGCTTAGGTGCGACAAGTATCGGAGTAGAGGACAGGTACCTTTTCAAGTCCTGCAGCGCTGCCTCCGCTTCCGGAGTCCATCTCATTGGACCTGCCTTTTTCAAGATTTAAAAAAACGACAGGGCGCGTTCTGCGGACTTAGAAATGAACCTGCTGAGAGCAGCCACACAGTCGGCGAGCCTTCGTACATCCTTGACGCGCTTCGGAGCCTCGATCTGCTCAATGGCTTTAATCTTGTCTGGATTGGCTTCAATCCCCCTCTGGGACACAAAGAACCCGAGAAGCTTGCCGGAGGGGACTCCGAAGACGCACTTCTCGGGGTTAAGCTTGAGTTGTATCTTGCGCAGATTCGCAAAAGTTTCATCTAGATCTTGTATCAGAGTATCCTTGTCCTTGCTCTTGACCACTATATCATCCATGTAAGCTTCTACATTCCTGTGTATCTGTGGCTCAAAAGCAGTGTGGACTACCCTCGCAAACGTTGAACCGGCATTCTTCAATCCAAAGGGCATGCGTATGAAGCAGTAAGTGCCACATGGAGTAATGAACACGGTCTTCTCTTCATCTTCTTCAGCCATAAATATCTGGTGGTATCCCGAATAGGCATCAAGAAATGAAAGCAACTCACATCCAGCCGTGGAGTCAACAATCTGGTCAGTGCGCGGTAAGGGAAATGGATCTTTGGGACAAGCTTTATTCACATCGGTGAAGTCTATACAAAGCCTTCACTTCCCATTCGCTTTGCGCACGACAACAGGGTTGGCCAACCACGTGGGATGAGTACACCTCTAACAAGGCCTGCCGCTTCCAGCTTCTTGATTTCTTCAGCGATAAACTCTTGGCGCTCCACCGCTTGCTTTCTAACTTTCTGCTTGACGGGCCGCGCGTGAGGACAAACGGCAAGCTTGTGCTCAATCACTTTCCTGGGAACACCGGGGATGTCAGACGGTTGCCATGCAAACACGTCGACGTTCGCCCGCAGGAAAGCAACGAGCGCGCTTTCCTATTTAGGATCGAGCGTGGCACTGATGGTGAAAGTACCACCAGTGCCGTCCTCCTTGGCGGACACCTTCTTGGTTGTGGGTGGAGCTGCCATCGCCTTCTTGCACTTGCCGGTGGAGCTCGATGGTGCATCCTCGACGGCAGCGCAGCACTCCGAGGAGGTGCGTTTGCCGGAGTGGGCCCCAGAGCTCTTGCTGGACTTGGTCTTGTTCTCCCCCCCGGGAGCTTCAGCGGCAAGTGTCTTGCTATCTGTTGCGGCTGCTGCATCCCGGTAAATCTTGTCGGCATAGATAAGCGCGTCCTTCTTGTCTCCGGGGACAGAGATGACGCTTATCGGGCCTGGCATCTTGAGCATGTTGTAGGCATAATGAGAGGCTGCCATGAACTTGGCGAGCGCTGGTCGGCCAAGTATCCCATTGTAAGGCAATGGGATATCGGCAACGTCAAAGGTGATCCTCTCAGTCCTGAAGTTCAGCTCTCGGCCAAAAGTTACTGGCAGTATGATTTTCCCCTTCGGCTTGCTCCTTCCCGGGTTGATCCCTTGGAATGTGCCGGTTTCCTCGAGCTCGCTGTCGGGGATCTGGAGTTTCCGGACCACAGTAGAGGAGATCAGGTTCAGGCCGGCCCCGCCGTCAACCAACATCTTGGTGACCTTGAGGTTGCGGATAGTTGGTGAAACCAACATCGGCAAGCACCCGACCGCAGTTGTGCGATCAGGGTGGTCCTCAATGTCAAAGATGATGGGCGTGCCGGACCACTTCAGAAGTTTGCGCGACTCGACGGGTGGTTCTGCCGCATTGACTTCCCGCACCCATTGTTTGAGTTGGCGGTGGGAAGTATGCAGAGAAGCACCACCGTCTACGCATAAAACCTCTGTTGCCTTCTGGAACTCCTGCTCGCTGTTATCTCCGTCCTCCATGTCTTCGTCGTCGTCTTCGTCTTCGTCCTTGTCGCGGCCGAGGGGAGGTCTGTCTCCTTGCCGCTACTTGGCCTTGCCGCGGCGTCCTCCCCGGCCATTGAATGGCCGCTTCTTGTCGGACTCCCCATCGCCTCCCTGGGCCTTCTCCTTGTCGCGTCGCTCGTACTCAGCCTTCTGCTGCTCGACGAGGTACTCGACCCTTTTGTAGTTCTGGAGGTCGTGGCCCTTGGTGTGGTGGATCTTGCAGTACTGCTTGTCGGCGGCCGCCACAGTCTCCTTGCCGGAGCTGCCAGCCTGGGCTTTCTTGGCGCCAGCCTCCTTGCCGGACTGCTCAACGACCAGTACTTCTTTGCTCTTCTTTTTCTTGTTGTTCCGCCGCCGATTGTTCTTTGCCGGGGCGGCATCCTCACTATCTGTTCCTCCTGCTCCAGTATCCTCTCCGGGGAGCCTCCTCCCCTCCTCAGCGCGTGCGCACTTGTCGGCCAGGGCATAGAGCTCGCTGACGTCTCGGATCTTGCACATCGCCATTTCCTCCCTCATCCTGCGGTTACGCACGTTCTGGTGGAACGCGCTGATAACCGCGGCAGGGTGGACGTCTGGGATGTTGTGCTGGACGCGGCTGAATCTCTGGATATACTTTCGCAGGGACTCTCCTTCCTTCTGGGCAAGTATGTGAAGGTCGCTCTCCTGGCCATGGGGCTTGTGGCCACCTGTGAAGGCGCCGACAAACTGATGGCATAGGTCGGCCCAAGAAGAAATAGAGTTTTCCGGCAAGTGCATGAGCCAAGATCTGACGTTTGGCTTGAGCACTAGCGGGAAGTAGTTCACGAGTATCTTCTCGTCTCGTCCCCCAGCAGCCTGCACCGCGATGGTGTAGATGCTGAGGAATTCTGACGGATGAGTCTTGCCGTCGTACTTCTCGGGTACGTCGGGCTTGAAGTTCTTCATGCTGGGCCACTGGACTTACCGCAGCTCACGAGTGAACGCAGGGCATCCTGTCGCGTACGGCAGGTCGCCTAGTCCCCCGGGCGCGCGCACGTCAACAGTAGGCCCAGCGCGCTGGTCGGATTGACGCCGCGCTTCTCTCCTACGCTCGATGCGAGTTCGAGCGTCCTCTTGCTGTCTTTCGTCAAGGACTTGGCGCTGATCGCGGCGAGCTCGCGGATCCGATGACGCTGTGGAGTCGTCGTCGAGGTTGATCTGGCGGGTTGGTGATTTTGGCCTTCGGGGCGGGGAGTGCACGGTGGTTACACCCCCTGCAGTCTTGTCTCCATCAGCCCGCGCCTGGCTAACTTGTCGCGGCCGCGACATCGTCGGCTGCTGCGGCGTGTCGTTGTTGGGGAAGGCGATGAGACTTTGGATAGTGGCCCTCCAGTCGTCGGCCTTGTCGGCCGCTGGAGGGAAGTCGAGGAGCAGCTGAGCTCGAGCTAGAGCTTCTGCTGGAGTGGCGGGGAGCGGTGGCGAGCGGTGCGAGGAGCGAGATATGCTCGGACTTCTAACAGCGTTAGAAGGAGCAGCGTCTCGTCCCGGCGACCGCGCCTTGCTCGTGCCAGCACGTTGGCCTTGAGCGTCCCGCGAGCCGCCAGCTTGAGTTTGGCCCAGCAAGCGTATGGTACCTTGAGTACCACGTCGCTACCGGTCCGGCGCCTCCTGAGAGGGGTGGGGTGCGTGCACGGACGCCGAGGTCTTGGAGTGCGCTCGGTCGTCCGTCTTGTCCTTGGACTTGGCGGCGCCGTGAGTTTCCTCACCGACGTCTGTCCTTCCGCCGGCGTCTCCCCCACCGATAGTTGGCTCCGGTGGCGCTGGGATCGACGCGGACGGGCCTGCTACCTCCGAAGCTTTCTTCTTCGGTGGCATGTCGATGAAGTTGACGAAGCTGATGAAGTTGCTGAAGTTTTCGCTCGCGTGAACACCGGATCAGGTTCACACAAACTCGACGCACCCCCTACCTGGCGCGCCAAAGATGTCGGGGAAACTGATCGCCCATGAACACCTATGGGACCGGAGCCCCTTTTCGGTACGGCAAGGGGGCGGAGGATGCGCGAAGAGCGGATCGAGGCGAGCACGCGAGCAGTTTACCCAGGTTCGGGCCGCACGGATGCGTAAAACCCTACTCCTGCCTTGGTTTGTATTGCGTTCTGGGCTCGGGAGCGAGAAGAGATACAGTGCCTATCGCTAGCAATACCGAGCGTGAGATTGATCAAAGATCGGAACCTCCTCTACGTTGCGCATGGGCCTCCTTTTATAGGTCAAAGGGGTCACCGACAGGTGGCAACGCAGATGAGGGTAAAAACATAAAATGGGTGGTAGTTGGAACAGTGTATGCATAGTGCTCTATACCTAACCCTGACGGCAGGGGACAAGGGCATTAAATTCCCGTCGCCGTCGCCCCAAACAGTGCGAAAAGTGTCCGTCAGGTCGCCTCCGTCCGCCACGACGGTGGCCTCGTCATCGCATCTTGCCACCGTGTACCCCAGGCTGCACAGCCTTCCGCCACATGCGCCTGGAAGGGCCCCAGGGCGACGCGTGGGCGGATGTGCTGGAGCGCGGGTACCCAGTGGAAGTCTGCCGCGGCGAGCGCCTTGCCGCGGCCGCCATCTTGCCGCGCCCGTGAGCTTGTCGCTCTCCGGGCCTTGCCGGGACGCGCGGCGCGTCACGACAAGTTTCATGAAGTGCCATGTTTGGCCTTCCCAGCAAGCTCCTCTTGCCAGGGTCTTGTACCAACGAGGTGGTCTTGAGCCTGGAGTGGCCTTACCGACAAGCTCCTCTTGCCGGGGCCTTGTCTCTTTAACTTGGATACTTTGTTCTTGAATGGCTCCAAAGGAGCCACAGTGGGCCTTGGCGGACGCGCGGTAAGCCCTGCCACGGGACGCTACCACTGCCCGTGCACAAGTTCGGGATACTAAGGTACCCCTACTTTAGTACACCGACAAACAGCAACAGTAGTAACTTAGCAAGAGCAATATATAGAAAACTCATAGGCATTGGATCAGTTGATTCATTGGATTATATTCATCATATAACAGTCATAACCTAAGGCGATACAAAACTAGCTCCAGTTCATAAATATAATGCAGACATGTGTTCCGTAAATAGTCATACGTGCTTATGAAAAGAACTTGCATTACATCTTTTGTCCTACCCTCCCGTGGCAGCGAGGTCCATAAGGAAACTAAAAGATATTAAGGCCTCCTTCTAATAGAGAACCGGAACGAAGCATTAAAACATAGTGAATACATGAAGTCCTCAAACTACGGTCATCACCGGAAAGTATTCGGACTATTGTCACTCTGAAGTTTACAGATCATAACGTGTCATAGGTGAATTTGACTTGCAAGATCGGATCTGGAACATAGATATACTGGTGAAAACATAAACGGTTCAGATCTGAGTTCATGGCTCCCGAGCCTAAAGTGACAAGCATTAAGCATGTCAAAGTCATAACAACATCAATCTCAGAACATAATGGACACTAGGTATCAAGCCCTAACAAAACTAACTCGATTACATGATGAATCTCATCCAACTCCTCACCGACCAGTGAGCCTACGAATGAATTACTCACTCCTCGTGGGGAGCATCATGGAATTGGTGGTGATGGCGGGTTGGTGATGACGAAGATCGAAGATCCCCCTCTCTGGAGCCCCAAACGGACTCTAGATCTGGCCTCCCGATGAAGAACAGGAGGTAGTTGCGGCTCCGTATCACGAAACGAGATAATTCTTCCTCCTCCATTTTTCTCCAAAAATAGGATTTTATAGCGCCAGACTTAGGGTCTGCGGGCCACCAGGTGGGCACAACCCACCAGGGATCGCCCTGGTGGGTTGTGCTCCCCCAGGGCCCCCTCTAGTGGTTCTTGACTCCAGTATTTTTCTGTTATTCTGAAGTAAATCTCCAAAAAGTTTCGTTCCATTCTCAGAACTTTTATTTCTACACAAAACAACACCATGGTAGTTCTGCTAAAAACATCACCAGTCCGGGTTTGTTTCATTCAAATCATGCAAATTAGAGCCCAAAACAAGAAGAAAAGCATTAGGAAAAGTAGATACGACGGGGACGTATCACTGAGGCATAGGGAATGACTTTCATTCTCTCTCTATCTTCTACCATGGTTGGACTTTGAGTCTGACTCAATTTCACACCTATAATTTTTTTATTGTTTCATGTTATTATATTATCAACTTTGATGTTTTATATGCATTAATATGCTACCTAATATCATTTTTGGGACTAACCTATTAGACTAGTGCCTAGTGTCTGTTTCCGTTTTTTTTCCTTCTTTTTTGGCTTTTACAGAAAAGGAATATCAAACGGAGTCCAAATAGAATAAAACTTTATGATGATTTTTCTTGGACCAGAAGACAGCTACGAGACTTGGAGAAGAGGCCAGAAGACCCACGAGGCGACCACAAGCCGTAGGGGCGCGCCCCTGGGCTTGTGGGCCCCTTGTGGCTCCTCCAACCCTAATCTTCGCTCTATAAATAGCCAAATATTCCCCCTACGTCAGAAGGGTCGCCAAAAATACTTTTCCACCGCCGCAACTGTTCCCGTGAGATCCCATCTTAGGTCCTTTTCCGGTACTCCGCCGGAGGGGGATTCGATCACGAAGGTCCTCTACATCAACCTTGCTGCTCTTCTAATGATGCGTGAGTAGTTTACCACAGACCTACAGGTCCATAGATAGTAGCTAGATGGCTTATTCTCTCTCTTTTATCTTCAATACAATGTTCTCCTCGATATTCTTTGAGATCTATTCGATGTAATCTTCTTTTGCGGTGTGTTTGTTAAGATCCGATAAATTGTGGATTTATGATCAGATCATCTATGAATATTATTTGAGTCTTCTCTGAACTCTTTTATGCTTGATTAAGATAGCTTTGTATTTCTCTCCGATCTGTCAATTTGGTTTGGCCAACTAGATTGGTTTTTCTTGCAATGGGCGAGGTGCTTTGTGATAGGTTCAATCTTGCGGTGTCCTCACCCAATGATAGAAGGGGTAGCGAGGCATGTATTGTATTGTTGCCATTAAGGATAAAAATATGGGGTTTATATCATATTGCTTGAGTTTATCCCTCTACATCATGTCATCTTGCTTAAGGCGTTACTCTGTTCTTATGAACTTAATAGTCTAGATGCATGCTGGATATTGGTAGATGTGTGGAGTAATAGTAGTAAATGCAGGCAGGAGCTGGTCTACTTGTCACGGGCGTGATGCCTATATTCATGATCATTGCCTTATATGTCATCATAACTTTGCGCTTTTCTATCAATTTCTCAACAATAATTTGTTTACCCACCGTATGCTTTCTTCAGGAGAGAAGCCTCTAGTGAAACCTATGGCCCCCGAGTCTATTTTCCATCATATTATCTTCAGATCTATAAAACCAAAAACCCAAAAATACCTTGCTGCAATTATTTTGTGTTTACTTTATTTTGCCTTTTACTATTATTTTAAATCTATCTCTACCAGATATCACTCTTGCTAGTGACCGTGAAGGGATCGACAACCCCTTTTTCGCATTGTGTGCAAGTGTTTGTTAGTTTGTGCAGGTCCATATATTGGAGAATTTCTTGTGCCTCCTACTGGATTGATACCTTGGTTCTTAACTGAGGGAAATACTTATCTCTACTTTGATCCATCACCCTTTCCTCTTCAAGGGAAAAATCAACTCAAGCTCAAGAAGTAGCAGGAAGAATTTCTGGCACCGTTGCCGGGGAGGTTCTACATAAAGCCTACCAAGTACGTATCATAAACTCTCATCTCTTGCACTTACATTATTTGCCACTTGCCTTTCGTTTTCATCTCCCCCACTTCTAAAACGTTTTCAGAAAAACACCAAAATATTTGCCTTTTTATTCGCCCTTTTTTCTACGTCTTTTTATTTGCTTTTGTGTTAGATTGTTTGCTTTGCCATCATGACTGAATCATGGGAGGTTATCATCAAAAATCTTGAGGAAAAACTTAGATCCTGTGTTTTAGATTGCGAAACTGAAACTCCCTCTAATCTTAAAGCAAAAACTTTTTATGTGGGGGGTGGTAATATTATTGACAAAATGTTATTTAGGATTTCTTTAATTGTATGGGAGTTCTGCATTAATAATGGATCTATTGTTCTTGATACCATTCTTTAATTGCTATGCTGATGCCATTTCCATGCTTGTCCTTAATATAGAAAGAAAATTCGTGCACATCCACCCCGCTTTACAAAAGATATTCTATGAACTTCCCAATATACTCCATCCTAAGACTAAAAAGATTGCAACTATCATTCTTATGCGTGAATTTGACTTCATAATACGAGAAGCTAGGGAAATTTTCATTTTCTATAATTAAAATATTGAGCATCCTCCCATTGAAGAAATTCTCCATGATAAAGAAACCTTGCATAGTTTGGAATCTAGAGATTATCAT
The DNA here is from genome assembly GCA_902687465.1 of Secale cereale. Lineage (NCBI taxonomy): Eukaryota > Viridiplantae > Streptophyta > Magnoliopsida > Poales > Poaceae > Secale > Secale cereale. Next base: position 448,357,673 of record LR738715.1, on the reverse strand, counting down.
GCTTATAGGAACAATCTTAGGAGAAGAGTTCCCTACGCAGAAATTGCTCAAGCCCTTTACCTTGATACTTATGATAAATTTGATTGGGTAACGAAGGGAATTTATGTAGGATTTAATGATGAGTAGTTGGAGGAGATGTCTAAAGAACCATTAAAAATGTGATTCGTATTCTATATGAAAATATTTATGGTGATGATCCGGAGTATGGAATTATGAATGTTAAAATTACCAATCAATGTTCTTTTCATGAATTGAGTTATCCTACTAGGAAGGAGAGGGAAGAAAAAAGAGACTTGTTAAGAAATGTTTTGACATATTTGATTAAAAACTATTTGAATACCAAAGATGACAATACCTAGATCTATGCATTATGGCTAGGTAGGGGCGCTAAACAATAGTGCTTGTTGGGAGGCAACCCAATTTTATTTTTGTTTTTATATTTTTGCTTCTGTTTTCCAATAAATATACCTTCTAGCCTCTCGTTAGATGTGTTTTCATGTTTTAAATTAGTGTTTGTGCCAAGTAAGACCTTTGGGATGGTTTGGAAGATTTTAGATTTGATTTTGCTGGAACACAAAAACTTTGGCATAAAGTACAAAGAATTTTAAAATTCACTTGAGAGTGATATTTTTTTGACATTTTTACACAAGATGGATATAAAAATTTCCCATGTTGTCCTAATTTTTTTAGAATTGTTAGAGTAGTAGAAGTATACGAAGTTTTCATATTGCTAGAGACTGTTCTGTTTTTGAGAGATTCTGTTTTCATTGTGTTGCTTGCTTATGTTAATGAATCTATGTGTAGTATCTGAAGGAAATATGCCTTAGAGGCAATAATAAAGTTATTGTTTATTTCCTTATATCATGATAAATGTTTATTATTCATGCTAGAATTGTATTAACCAGAAACTTAGTACATGTGTGAATTCATAGACAAATAGAGTGTCACTAGTATGCATCTACTTGACTAGCTCGTTAATCAAAGATGGTTAAGTTTCCTAGCCATAGACATGAGTTTTCATTTGATGAACGGGATCACATCATTAGAGAATGATGTGATTGACTTGACTAATTCCGTTAGCTTAGCACTTGATCGTTTAGTTTTACTGCTATTGCTTTCTTCATGACTTATACATGTTCCTCTGACTATGAGATTATGCAACTCCCGAATACCGGAAGAACACCTTGTGTGGTATCAAATGTCAGGTGATTATAAAGATGCTCTATAGGTGTCTTCGAATGTGTTTATGGTGTTGGCATAGATCGAGAATAGGATTTTTCACTCCAAGTGTCGGAGAGGTATCTTTGGGCCCTCTCGGTAATACACATCGTAATAAGCCTTGCAAGCAAACGACTAATGAGTTTGTCACAAGATGATGTATTATGGAACGAGTAAAGAGACTTGCCGGTAACGATATTGAACTAGGTATGATGATACGGACTATCGCATCTCGGGCAAGTGACTTACCGATGACAAAGGGAACAATGTATGATGTTATGCGGTTTGACCGATAAAGATCTTCGTAGAATGTGTAGGAGCCAATAAGAGCATCCAGGTTCCGCAATTGGTTATTGACCGGAGATGTGTCTCGGTCATGTCTACATAGTTCTCGAACTCGTAGGGTCTGCACGCTTGACGTTCGATGACGATTTGTATTATGAGTTATGTGATTTGATGACCAACGTTTGTTCGGAGTCCCGGATGAGATCACGGACATGACGAACAGTCTCGAAATGGTCGAGACATAATGATCGATATATTGGAAGGCTATATTCGGACATCGGAAAGGTTCCGAGTGATTCAAGTATTTTTCGGAGTACCGGAGAGTTACGGGAATACATATTGGGCCTTAATGGGCCATACGGGAAAGGAGAGAAAAGGCCTCAAGGGTGGCCGTGCCCCTTCCCCATGGACTGGTCCGTATTGGACTAGGGAAAGGGGGCGCCCCCTTCCTTCCTTCTCCTTCTCCCTTCCCCTTTACCTATTCCATGTGGGAGGTGGAATCCTACTAGTACTAGGGAGTCCTAGTAGGACTCCACACTTTGGTGCGCCCTATGAGGGACGGCCTCCTCCCTTCATCCTTTAGATACATCGCCAGGGGGCACCCCATGTACATGGAAGTTGATTTTAGTCGTGTGTGGTGCCCCTCTCCACAGATAGACACCTCAGTCCTATCGTTGTAGTGCTTAGGCGATGCCCTACGCCGGTAGCTTCATCATCGCTGTCACCACGCCGTCGTGTTGATGAAACTATCCCATGACGCTCAACTAGATCAAGAGCTCGTGGGACGTCATTGAGGTGAACGTGTGCTGAACGCAGAGGTGCCGTACGTTCGGTGCTTGGATCGGTTGGATCGCAAAGACGTTCGACTACATCAACTGCGTCACTAGACGCTTCCTCTTTCGGTCTACGAGGGTACGTAGACACACTCTCCCCACTCGTTTCTATGCTTCTCCTAGATAGATCATGCCTGATCGTAGGAATTTTTCTGAAATACTACGTTCCCCAACAGTGGCATCATGAGCCAGGTCTATGCATAGATGATATGCACGAGTAGAACACAATCAGTTGTGGGCAATAATATTCATACTGCATACCAGCATGTCATACTTTGATCCAGCGGTATTATGAGATGAAGCGGCCCGAACCGACATTACGCGTACGCTTACGCGAGACTGGTTTCACCATTACAAGCACTTGTTGCTTAATGGTGACTGGCGGATGTATGTCTCTCTCACCGAGTGTGGCTATGCCCGGTCCTTGTGAAGGTTAAAGCTGCACACTTGACGTAAAATCGTTGTGGTTTTTGTATGCGTAGGTAAGAACGGTTCTTGCTAAGCCCGTAGTAGCCACGTAAAACTTGCAACAACAAAGTAGAGGACGTCTAACTTGTTTTTGCAGGGCATGTTGTGATGTGATATGGTCAAGACGTGATGAGTTATACGTTATTGTATGAGATGATCATGTTTTGTAAATTATCGGCAACCGGCAGGAGCCTTATGGTTGTCTCTTTATTGTATGAATTGCAAAGGCCATGTAATTGATTTACTTCATCACTATGAGTTAGTAGTAGTAGTAGTAGTAGCAATATTTGGCAAGACGACCACGACGCTACGATGAAGATTATGGTGTCTAGCCGATGACGATGGAGATCAAAAGCACAAGATGATGATGGCCATATCATGTCACATATTTTCATTGCATGTGATGTTTATCTTATTATGCTTCTTATTTTGCTTAGTACGGCGGTAGCATTATAAGATGATCCCTTACAAAATTTCAAGGTACAAGTGTTCTCCCTGAGTATGCACCATTGCGAAAGTTGGTCGTGCCGAGACACCACGTGATGATCGGGTGTGATAAGCTCTACGTTCAAATACAATGGGTGTAAGACAGTTTTGCACATGCAGAATACTCGGGTTAAACTTGACGAGCCTAGTATGTATAGACATGGCCTCAGAACACTGGAGACCAAAAGGTCGAGCGTGAATCATATAGTAGATATGATCAACATAAGATGTTCACCATTGAAAACTACTCCATCTCACGTGATGATCGGACATGGTTTAGTTGATTTGGATCACGTGTTCATTGAGATGACTGGAGGGATGTCTATCTAAGTGGGAGTTCTTTAGTAATATGATTAATTGAATTTTAATTTATCATGAACTTAGTCCTGGTAGTATTAGCATATCTATGTTGTAGATCAATAGCTTGCGATGTAGCTCAGCGTTTATTTTTATATGTTCCTAGAGAAATATAAGTTGAAAGATGATAGCAGCAATGATGCGAACTTGTTCCATGATCTGAGGATTTTCCTCGTTGCTACACAGAAGAATTATGCCCTTGATGCACCGCTAGGTGACAGGCCTATTGTAGGAGCAGATTCAGACATTATGAACGTTTTGACAAAAGCTCGATATGATGACTACTTGATAGTTCAGTGCACCATGTGATAGAGGCAAAGGTATCCCGTCTTTCGATGAGATGGTGATTATCGTTTTCAGAGGAGTAGACCTTGACGATCCGACTACGAACGTGCGAAGACATCGCGCCTTAGCAATCGCCAAACCAACTCCGAGAGGTTATTGACCACGCCGGAGCACGATCAACCTGACCACAAGGGTCTATTTCCTGCAAGCAAACGAAGAACAAGCAAGAAACTAAGATTGCAATATGGATATTGAGAATATAAGAGGAAAGCTTTATTGATCAAGGTGGGGTTCTGTGACGTCTTTGTCTGGTCGTTGAACACAAACAAAGTACGCGAAGTTGCAGCTATTGCGCACTTTAATCTAAACAAAACCCCAAAGACTAAACAATGCCCTAAGGGCTATATATATGGGGAAAGAGAGGGGGAATTTCCTGGCCCCTTGGAGAAGGGGTCCAAAACTAACCCTAACTCTATTTTCCCCACACACACGGACTCTAAAAACAACCTATACTTGACTATATCGAAATTACATGGGCCTGGCCCAATAATAAGGTGACGTCGCACCAATAATAGCCTCTGGACGAAATCTATGAAGTGACATCTTGTATAATTCGTCCAAGGCTTCTCGCACTCATTATGGTGGCTTCAAAGTCCTGAAATCATCACTGGGAACTCCGTTCTTACTCCCCTTGCGCATGCCATCATCTCCATGCTTGATCTTGCTCCAATGTGCATCCTTCTTTTCCAAGCTAGGCCCTTCATTTGTAAGCCAGACAAATGTATCCAATTTAGTCAGCATCATATTCTCATGAACATTAGAATCATTACCAAGAAACGAAAGTACCTGGTAATTTAATTGGCGTGCGTGATCTCTAGTAATTGGTCATGTGTATGTATCAGTTGGGGCTGTGGGTGTAACTCTGTTAGTGATGTCCTCATCACCATGCTTTACGGCTTAGAACCGGGACTTCAAAAATGTTTTGAATGCCACATAGCATATAAGATGTTCCTAAGAGTTGAAATTGGTATTTCATACTCATGCCCGTATCAAGAGGTGTGAGACCTCTGACAATACTTTGCCTACAAGATGCAGGAGAATAGCTCAACCAGTGAGCATGTGCTCAGATTGTCTGGGTACTACAATTGCTTGAATCAAGTGGGAGTTAATCTTCCAGATAAGAGAGTAATTGACAAAGTTCTCTAGTCACTATCTCCAAGTTACTAGAACTTCGTGATGAACTATAATATGCAAGGGATGACGAAAGTAATTCCGAGCTCTTCGCGATGCTGAATCGACGAAGGTAGAAATCCAGAAAAATCATCAAGTGTTGATGGTTGACAAGACCACTAGTTTCAAGTAAAAGGGCAAAGGAAAAGAAAGGGAACTTCAAGAAGAATGGCAAGCAAGTTGCTACTCCCATGAAGAAACCCAAAGCTAGACCCAAACCTGAAACTGAGTGCTTCTACTGCAAAGGAAATGGTCACTGGAAGTGGAACTACCCTAGAAACTTGGTGGATAAGAAGGATTGCAATGTGAAAAAGCTATATTTGATATACATGTTATTGATGTGTACTTTACTAGTGTTTATAGCAACCCCACGGTATGTGATACTGGTTCAGTTGCTTAGAGTAGTAACTCAAAATGGGAGTTGCAGAATGAACAGAGACTAGTGAAGGGTGAAGTGACGATGTGTGCTGGAAGTGGTTCCAATATTGATATGATCATCATCTCACACTCCCAATACTTTCGGGAGTAGTGTTGAACCTAAATAAATGTTGTTTGGTGTTTGCGTTGAGCATGAATATGTTTTGATCATGTTTATTGCAATACATTTATTCATTTAAAGTCAGAGAATAATTGTTGTTCTGTTTACATGAATAAAACCTTCGACGGTCATACACCCAATAAAGTAGTTTGTTGGATCTCGATCGTAGTGATACACATATTCATAATATTGAAGCCAAAAGATGCAAAGTTAATAATCATAGTGCAACTTATTTGTGGCACTGCTGTTTAGGTCATATTGCTGTGAAGCGCATGAAGAAACTCCATGTTGATGGGCTTTTGGAATCACTTGATTATGAATCATTTGATGCTTGTGAAGCATGCCTCATGGGCAACATGACTAAGACTTCGTTCTCCGGAACAATGGAGCGAGCAACTGACTTATTGGAAATAATACATACTGATGTATGCGGTCCAGTGAGTGTCGAGGCTCGTGGCGGGTATCATTATTTTCTTACCTTCACAGATGATTTGATCAGATATGGGTATATCTACTTGATGAAACATAAGTCTGAAACATTTGAAAAGTTCAAAGAATTTCAGAGTGAAGTGGAAAATCATCATAACAAGAAAATAAAAGTTTCTACAATCAGATCGCCGAGGAGAATATTTGAAGTTACGAGTTTGGCCTTCATTTAAAACAATGTGAAATAGTTTCACAACTCACGCCACCTGGAACACCACGGCGTAATAGTGTGTCTGAACGTCGTAACCGCACTTTATTAGATATGGTGCGATCTATGATGTCTCTTACCAATTTACCATTATCGTTTTGGGGTTATGCACTAGGGATAGGTACATTCATGTTAAATAGGGCACCATCTAAATCCGTTGAGATGACGCCTTATATACTGTGGTTTGGCAAGAAACCAAAGTTGTTGTTTCTTAAAGTTTGGGGCTGAGATGCTTATGTGAAAAAGCTTCAACCTGATAAGCTCGAACCCAAGTCGGAGAAATGTGTCTTCATAGGATACCCAAAGGAAACTGTTGGGTACACCTTCTATCACAGATCTGAAGGCAAGATATTTGTTGCTAAGAATGGATCCTTTCTAGAGAAGGAGTTTCTCTCGAAAGAAGTGAGTGGGAGGAAAGTAGAACTTGATGAGGTAATTGTACCTTCTCCTGAATTGGAAAGTAGTACATCACAGAAACTAGTTCCAGTGATTCCTACACCAATCATCGAGGAAGCTAATGATGATGATCATGAAACTTCAAATCAAGTTACTACTGAACCTCGTAGGTCAACCAGAGTGCGTTCCACGCTAGAGTGGTACGGTAACCTAGTTCTGGAAGTCATGTTACTAGACCATGATGAACCTACGAACTATGAGGAAGCGATGATTAGCCCAGATTCCGCAAAATGACTTGAGGCCATGAAATCTGAGATGGGATCCATGTATGAGAACAAAGTGTGGACTTTGGTTGACTTGCCCGACGATTAGCAAGCCATTGAAAATAAATGGATCTTTAAGAGGAAGACTGACGCCGATGGTAATGTTACTGTCTACAAAGCTCGACTTGTTGCGAAAGGTTTTTGACAAGTTCAAGGTGTTGACTACGATGAGATTTTCTCACTCGTAGCGATGTTTAAGTCTGTCCAAATCATGTTAGCAATTGCCGCATTTTATGAAATCTGGCAAATGGATAACAAAACTGCGTTCTTTAATGGATTTATTAAAGAAAAGTTGTATATGATGCAACCAGAAGGTTTTGTCAATCCTAAAGGTGCTAACAAAATGTGCAAGCTCCAGCGATCCATCTATGGACTGGTGCAAGCATCTCAGAGTTGGAGTATACGCTTTGATAAGTTGATCAAAGCATATAGTTTTATACATACTTGCGGTGAAGCATGTATTTACAATAAAGTGAGTGGGAGCACTATAGCCTTTTTGATAAGTATATGTGAATGACATATTGTCGATCGGAAATGATGTAGAATTTTCTGGAAAGCATAAAGGAGTGTTTGAAAGGAGTTTTTCAAAGGAAGACCTCGGTGAAGCTTCTTACATATTGAGCATCAAGATCTATAGAGATAGATCAAGACGCTTGATAAGTTTTTTCAATGAGTACATACCTTGACAAGTTTTTGAAGTAGTTCAAAATGGAACAGTCAAAGAAAGAGTTCTTGCCTGTGTTGCAAGGTGTGAAGTTGAGTAAGACTCAAAGCCCGACCACAACAAAAGATAGAGAGAGAATGAAAGTCATTCCCTATGCCTCAGCCATAGGTTCTATAAAGTATGCAATGATGTACAGCAGACCTATTATATGCCCTGCCCTGAGTTTGGCAAGGGAGTACAATTTTGATCTAGGAGCAGGTCACTGGCCAACGGTCAAAATTATCCTTAGAGGACTAAGGAAATATTTCTCGGTTATGGAGGTGACAAAGAGTTTGTCGTAAATAGTTAATACATACGGATCTGAATGTGGCAGACCCATTGACTAAACCTCTCTCACAAGCAAAACATGATCGCACCTTAGAACTCTTTGGATGTTAATCACATGGTGATGTGAACTAGATTATTGACTCTAGTTAACCTTTTGGGTATTGGTCACATGGTGATGTGAACTATAAAGTGTTAAATCACATGAGGATGTGAACTATTGGTGTTAAATCACATGGTGATGTGAACTAGATTATTGACTCTAGTGCAAGTGGGAGACTGAAGGAAATATGCCCTAGAGGCAATAATAAAGATATTATTTATTTCCTTATATCATGTTAAATGTTTATTATTCATGCTAGAATTGTATTAACCGGAAACTTAGTACACGTGTGAATACATAGACAAACAGAGTGTCACTAGTATGCCAATTTTCGGGGAAAAAATCTGGGCGAAGGTTTCAATCCAATCGGAGTTACGGATGTCTGGATATATAAGAAACGGTGAAAGGGCAGAATCCGAGAACGCAGAAACAGTGAGAGACAGAGAGACATATCCAATCTCAGAGGGGCTCTCGCCCCTCCCACACCATGGAGACCATGGACCAGAGGGGAAACCCTTCTCCCATCTAGGGAGAAGGTCAAGGAAGAAGAAGAAGGAGGGGGGGCTCTGTCCCCCTAGCTTCCAGTGGCACCGGAGTGCCGTCGGGGCCATCATCGTCACCGCAATCTACACCAACAACTTCATAGCCGTCATCACCAACTCTTCCCCCATCTATGCAGTGGTGTAACCCCTCTTCTACCCCCTGTAATCTCTACTTAAACATGGTGCTCAACGCTATATATTATTTCCCAATGATGTATGGCTATCCTATGATGTTTGAGTAGATCCGTTTTCTCCTATGGGTTAATTGATCATCGTGATTGCTTTGAGTTCCATGTTTTATTATTGGTTCTATCCTATGGTGCTCCCCATGTCGCGCAAGTGTGAGGGATCCCCGCTGTAGGGTTTGCAATATGTTCATGATTTGCTTATGGTGGGTGGCGTGGGTGACAGAAGCACAGACATGAGTAAGTAGGTTGTTTGCGTATGGGAATAAAGAGGACTTGATACTTTAATGCTATGGTTGAGTTTTACCTTAATAATCTTTAGTAGTTGCGGATGCTTGCTAGAGTTCCAATCGTAAGTGCATATGATCCAAGAAGACAAAGTATGTTAGCTTATGCCTCTCCCTCAAATAAAATTGCGATAGTGATTACCGGTCTAGTTATCGATTGCCTAGGGACAAATAATCGTCTCGTGACAAAAAGCTCTCTACTAAAACTAATTTAGTTGTGTCTTTATCTAAACAGTCCCTACTTTTGTTTGCGCGCTCTTTATTATCTTGCAAACCTATCCCACAAAAACCACAAAGTACTTCTAGTTTCATACTTGTTCTAGGTAAAGTAAACGTTAAGTGTGCGTAGAGTTGTATCGGTGCTTGATAGAACTTGAGGGATTATTTGTTCTACCTTTAGCTCCTCGTTGGGTTCGACACTCTTACTTATCGAAAGAGGCTACAACTGATCCCCTACACTTGTGGGTTATCAAGACCTTTTTCTGGCACCGTTGCCGGGAAGTTATAGCGTGGGGTGAATATTCTCGTGTGTGCTTGTTTGCTTTATCACTAAGTAGATTTTATTTGATGTTCTTAGTTGTCCTCTATCTTTAGTTATGGATATGGAACACGAAATACCAAAAACATTAGGTGTACTTGCTACTCATAGAGATGGTGAACCTCCTAAAACCCTCGATGCTTAGTATGTGATAGATATTATGTACTACTTTGATAATCCTGAGAAAACCCCATTCAACTATATAATGGGAGTAATGTTGGATCAATGTGAATACTTTAGGGATTATCGCTTGACACAAAAAGGGAAACTATTATGGGATAAAATTTATATGTTGCATTGGTATGCTCGGCAACTATGCTTGAGATATGATTATACTTGTTGCTCTAGGATGAAGGCTCCACACCTTCCCTTTTCATGCAAATTTAATGATAACGAAACCTCAGCTTCTTATGCTAATGGTATATATGATTATTATGATGTGGAACAAATAGAAGAATTCGTTGCTTTTAAGGGTGCTTATGAGATGGAATCTCCGTTTAAAAAGTATGATGCTTTTGATGATGATGTTTATAGGCCCGAAAATCTTGCTATATTGAAATATTTCTATTTGAATTATGAATATGACTCCAATATTGATGCGTTTATTGAGAAAGTCTCCACTGTCCAAGAAGAGACTAATATTTTGCAGGAAACTATGGAAGAAGAAAATGGTGACATTGTGAGCTCACTAGATGAAAAAGATGACAAGGAGAGCGAAGAACAAAAGGAGGAAGAGCGGATTAGCTACCTGTGCCCACCTTCTAATGAGACTAACTCTTCAACTCATACATTGTTTAATTTCCCTTCATGCTTACCGAAGGATGATTGCTATGATGATTGCTATGATCCCTTTGATTCGTTTGAAATATCCCTTTTTGATGAAATTTATGTTTGTTATGCTTGTGGCCAAGATGCCAATATGAATTATTCCTATGGAGATGAACTTGCTATAGTTCCTTATGTTAAACATGAGATAGCTGCTATTGCACCCACACATGATAGTCCTATTATCTTTTTGAATTCTCCAAACTACACTATACCGGAGAAGTTTGCACTTATTAAGGATTATATTGATGGGTTGCCTTTTTCCATTACACATGATGATTTTGATGAGTATAATATGCATGTGCTTGCTACTCCTACTTGCAATTATTATGAGAGAGGAACTATATCCCCGCCTCTCTATGTTTCCAACACGGTAAAATTGCAAGAAACTACTTATACTATGCATTGGTCTTTACTTGATGTGCATGAATTGTTCTTGTATGACATGCCTATGCATAGGAAGAGATTTAGACTTTGTTTTGCATGACACATATCACTTTGTGCTCACTACTAAATGCCAAATCATTGTTAATTAAAATTGGCTTTGATATACCTTGGGATCCGGGTGGATCCATTACTTGAGCACCATATGCCTAGCTTAATGGCTTTAAAGAAAGCGCTGCCAGGGAGACAACCCGGAAGTTTTAGAGAGTCAATTATTTCTGTTGTGTGCTTATATAAAGTTTTAAAAAAAAGAGGGGAACCTAAAACTTTTTCAAAAAGAAAAGTGGAAGTAAGAAGGACAAGCACCGTTGAAATGGGGGAGCTCCTTGAACTTTGTTCATGCCCATGGAAACTTTGCAAATCTTGAATTACAAAAACTTTTCATCAAAAATAATTATCCCCTTGTACAATTCCATTGTATTATAAAAATAATGTGCCAAGAGTTTTCTTTAGGATGATTAAACTGCTTGTTGGTTTGTGCTGTGCAAAAACAGAACTTTTGTTGTAGTGCGCGATTTTACATTTTTTACTGGAACGTCGGAAGGATCTGAAACTTTTTGCAAAGTATTGCTATACAAATTGTTGATTTTTCCTAATTTTTCCAGAATTTGTACAGTTACAGTAGTTTGTTTAATGTTCAGATTACTACAGACTTTCCTGTTTTCACAGATTGCTGTTATAGCTTCATTATTTGCATATATATGAATTCTTGTTGAGCCTCCTTGACTTGGGGCCATATAATTGTGATAGCATACAGTGGGTAATGTTTGTTCATAATTATACAATAATGTTAGAGCAGTACATGATGAGATTTTATTGATCATATGCACTAACCCCGCCACTAAAAGTTCGGTTAAGTTTTGTCTGGATGAAGTGTTCGAAGATCGAGGAGGTCTCGATGTGAGAAGAAGGAGGAGAGGCAAGAGATAAAGCTCGGGGATGCCCAAGGCACCCCAAGTAAATATTCAAGGATACTCAAGCGTCTAAGCTTGGGGATGCCCCGGAAGGCATCCCATCTTTCTTCAACAAGTATCGGTATGTTTTCGGATTCGTTTCGTTCACATGATATGCGTAGACTCTTGGAGCGTCGTGTGCTTTTTCTTTTTCTTTTAATAAATGCACCATGCTAGTATGAGATAGTCCTTGGTTGATTTATAGAATTCTCTTTGCAATTCACTTATATCTTTTGAGTATGGCTTTATAGAATGCTTCATGTGCTTCACTGATATCATTTGAAGTTTGGATTGCTTGTTTCTCTTCACATAGAAACCTGCCATTTGTAGAATGCTCTTTTGCTTCACTTATATTTGTTAGAGCGTGGGCATATCTTTTGTAGAAAGAATTTAAACTTGCTTGCTTCACTTATATCTATTTAGAGAGTTGACAGGAATTGGCCATTGGACGCAGACCATTTGCCTGACAAGGTATGTTTCCGGCTCCCGAGTGGTGTTCCTGCTGTTGGCTTGTAATTGTCTTGATGAGTCCGACTGATGTTTGGCTAATATTCCTTTTTCGCGGATTTATACTGAAATGTACTCGCTGCCCAACGGGGATCTGGTCCAGGAGGGTGAGGAGGGCGTGGGCGACGCCTCCGAGTGGAAGTCAGAGGAGGAGACCGAAGAGGAGAGCGAGGACTACAACAGCGGGGAGGAGGTCGAGTCACCTCCCTGTGATGAGAAGCGGTCCAAGGGGAAGCACGACCCAGGGGCTGTGCACCCTTGGACAGGTCCCTCTAGCTCCCAAATGCCCAAGCGCGCTCGCACGGCCACTCCCGACCCATCTAAGAAGGCGCCCAAGCATCCCAAGGTTATCACCGCCAAGCCCCAGAAGGCTCTGCCCAAGATTAAGGTGGATGTTCCCATCGCCTCCACATAAGTACCATTCAGTTTCGTTCCTTTCTGCCTTCCGGAGGTCGACCATGTCTTTGTCGACTCAATTTTGATAGATTCTTCAGTGCTGCCGCCTCCACGACCTCGATGGACATTGACAAGGGTCGGGACGACGAGGAGACCGCAGATGCCGCAACATCCCGCGCAGGTGCGAGTTGTAGATCGTGCCTAACTTTTCGTCGGTTAGGGATGACGGTCGACTGAATTTCACTATTGTTTGTCTTAAAGTGCCGCACCTCGTCATAGAGCTCCCAGATGATGATGATGTTGATGAGGAGCTACTTGGGAGGGGCTCGACGACGCACGGGGAAGAAGGGCCGGAAGGTGCCTTCTGGCCCGAAGGCCCAGCAACAGGCAGACGCGGTCCGAACCACGGTCTCCTTTGCCAACCCCGTGTCGACCATATGCCTAACTTCGTCAGCTGGAGGGGCCATCGACCTAGCGCTTGTCCCAGCTGTCGACCCAGCGCCTGCTCCGGTCGTCGACCCAGCGCCTGCTCCGGCCGTCGACCCAGCGCCTGCTCCATCGTCCGTTCTCTTCTCCTCCTATCGCCTCCCGGAGGATCCCGTGGGAGCAGCTCAAGAAGCCGTTCGCCAGGCGGGGTTGATGATGGAGAAGACGAAGGCGGCGTACGAGGCCAGCATGGCTGCTTATGACGCTAGTTCTGCTCTTCGGGCCAACGTCCAGGTTTGTATTCTCCACTGGTTGGCTTGCTGCGCTGGAATAGTCTTTGGTTTGAAAGAATCTGCTGCTTTGTTCGTAAGATGATGTCACACCCACTGGGTGAGAGTCTTGATGTGTTTGCTTTCAACTTCCCTTGAACTCGAGCGAGACTGATCTTGGTCGAGTGAGAACCGGTGGGGGCACGCTCAGTGCACCCACTGGGTGTAGTCCCCGAGACCGTGGTCGACTGCTGGCAGTCGGCCATGGTCTGACGATAGAACTGTTCTTCCTTGTTTTTTTTTTGAGCTCGAGCCAGACTGATCTTGGCCGAGTGAGAACTAGTGGGGGCACACTCAGTGCACCCACTGGGTGTAGTCCCCGAGACTGCGGTTGAGTGTTTGACTCGATTGTAGTCTTAGAATCTTGTTTTGTTGTGTTGATGCAGAAGTCTTGCGAGTTTGGAGGCAAATTTGCAGACCTTGAGAAGAAGCGGATCCAGCTCAATCTCGACTTGCAGCTGGCTCGGGACCACCTGAAGAAGACACAGGATGACGCGGTCGGTAACTGACGCTAACCACTTGTCGACTGACTTTTGATAAATATGTCTTGTGTCTCCTCATGTTCATCTGTCCAGTGATGTCTTTGGTAGGTCAACTGAAAGCGGCCTTGAAGCAGAAAGATCTCGGCTTGGCGGCGGCGCAGCAGGCGGCTCAAGAGAAGGCAGAACTGGCGGCGCAGAAGCTGACCTCCGTAGGCGCGCTCGAGGCGGAGATCATCAGGCTGAGGGGCTCACTCGACGCAGCTAACCAAGAGGTGACTCGACTGAAGAATGCCAAGAGCGTCCTGAACGACAGGTACGAGGCCCTCTTCCAGAAGAGGATTGATCTTGAGGCTTATCTGGGCGACCTTACCAAGAAGTGGTACCTCGTGCTTGAAGGTATGTATCTTTGGCTCAGACAAAGTTGGATCGGTCGACCCGTGTTTTGCTTGCTGACTCGACTTGATTTTTGTGGTGCAGAATTCTGCCGCAACTTCGAAGAAGAGACTGGGCGGGTCGAGCCCGGCATGGACCCAGCCAATTCCATCGTGAAGGACGAGGTTGCCATGAATATCTTGAGGCTGGAGTCCCGTCTTACTGCTGCCACGGACTACCTGGGACGGCTGAAGGCGGTGATGGCCCGAATCGACACCGCGCTCTGGAGGGGAGTCGTGCAGGAGAACGACCTCGAGTCTCTGATGACTTGACTCAATGAGATCCCCAGCCGAGTGTAGGAGTGGAAGAAGTCGTCCGCCCGGAGTGGATCTGATGTGGCGCTATCCTTGGTTCGCGTGCACTGCAAGGAAGTGAAGGAGAGAAGGCTCGCGGCGCTGAAGGTCACCAATACGAAGGAGCTCCAATACCAGTCATTTATGGAGACTTTCTTGGAAGCCGCCACCCGTATTGCTGATGGGATCGACCTGGACCAGTTCGTTGCGCCTGCGAGTCCGCCTCCTCCTGAGGAATGAGTGAACTTTTATACTTTAATTCAATTTGCCTCGGAATGCCGAGTGGTCCTGTAATCGTTAAACTCTGGTGGGCCCGTGGCCCAGGTACTCTTGCCCGAATCCTGCGGGACTTTTATCTGGATTTGATTCCTTGGCTTGTGACTCTTTTTTATCGCTTGAATCTTTGAGTCGACGCCTTGATGGCGGCATTGTACTTGCGGCGAGCTCGGAAGGCCGCGGCTGAGCTTCCGAGTGAGAGAGCCGCTCTTCAATCGGAACGGTTTTTGAAACTTAGGCGATTCCAAGCTACGTTGTATTTGTGGCGGAGCTCAGAAGACAGAGCCACATTATACTTATGGCGTATCTCGGAGGACCGCAGCTAAGCCTCCGGGTGAGAGGGTTGCTCTTCACTCGGAGTGGATGTTTGTAACTTAGGCGATTCCAAGCTACGTTGTATTTGTGGCGGAGCTCGGAAGACAGAGCCATATTATACTTATGACGCAGCTCGGAGGACCGCAGCTAAGCCCCCGAGTGAGAGGGTTGCTCTTCACTCGGAGTGGGCGTTTGTAACTTAGGCGAGTCACGGGGCCGCAGCTAAGCCCCCCGAGTGAGAGGGTTGCTCTTCACTCGGAGTGAATGTTTGTAACTTAGGCGATTCCAAGCTACGTTGTATTTGTGGCGGAGCT
>LR738715.1:448298891-448341438 GCA_902687465.1 Secale cereale | reverse complement strand
TCTTTACTCGAAGTGAGCGTTTGTAACTTAGGCGAGTCACGGGGTCGCAGCTAAGCCCCCGAGTGAGAGGATTGCTCTTCACTCGGAGTGGATGTTTGTAACTTAGGCGAGTCACGGGGTCGCAGCTAAGCCCCCGAGTGAGAGGATTGCTCTTCACTCGGAGTGGATGTTTGTAACTTAGGCGATTCCAAGCTACGTTGTATTTGTGGCGGAGCTCGGAAGACAGGGCCACATTATACTTATGGCGCAGCTTGGAGGACCGCAGCTAAGCCCCCGAGTGAGAGGGTTGCTCTTCACTCGGAGTGAGCGTTTGTAACTTAGGCGAATCGGGTTCGCGGCTAAGCCCCCGAGTGAGAGGGTTTCTCTTCACTCGGAGTAATTTTTTTTAAACTTAGGAGAATCGGATTTGCGGCTAAGCACCCACTGAGGAATTTTGAAGACCAGCGTTTTTAGAAAGCATCAATCATTAAAGGACCACTGCAAACTTGTCTTTGGAACAAATCGGGAAATCTTTATTACAACTCGATTGTCGAGTGTCTCAACTGTAGAAGTGGCGGAGCAGGTCCGCGTTCCACGTATGAGGTTCGTCTTTCTTCTTGGCGACATTGTAGAGGTGGTACGCTCTGTTGTGCAGCACCTTGGTGATGATGAATGGGCCTTCCCAGGCCGGGGCGAGCTTGTGTAGTCGTTTCTGATGCACTCGAAGGACCAGGTCTCCTTCCTGGAATGCTCGGCTTCGGACGTTGCGAGCATGGAATCGACGCAGGTCTTTCTGATAGATGGTCGACCGGATCATGGCCATCTCTCGTTCCTCTTCCAAAATGTCGACTGCATCCTGACGAGCCTGCTCTGCCTCGGCTTCGAAGAAGAGTTCCACTCTGGGGGCGTTGTGCAATAAGTCGCTCGGCAACACAGCTTCGGCTCCATAGACCATGAAGAAAGGGGTACGGCCAGTCGACCGGTTTGGAGTTGTCCTCAGACCCCATAGGACATATGGTAGTTCAGTTACCCAAGCCCCAGCGGCATGCTTAAGATCACGCATGAGCCGCAGCTTTAGGCCTTGGAGAATCAAACCATTTGCTCTTTCTACCTATCCATTTGACTGCGGATGCGCCACAGAGGCGTAGCCGACTCGTGTTCCTTGAGAAGCACAGAAAGCTCTGAATTCATCCGAGTCAAAGTTAGAGTTGTTGTCTGTGATGATGTTGTGGGGAACTCCATATCTGAATATCAATTCCCTGATGAAGCTGATGGCAGTGCTCGACTCGAGGTTCTTGATGGGCTTGGCTTCAATCAATTTGGTGAACTTGTCGACTGCCACGAGTAGGTGGGTGAATCCGCTTCTGCCCATTCTGAAGGGGCCGACCATGTCCAAGCCCCAAACGGCGAAGGGCCAGACTAGCGGAATGGTCTTCAAGGCAGATGCCGGCTTGTGGGACATGTTGGAGTAGAACTGGCAACCTGCGCACTTGTCCACAATGTCCTTGGCCATCTCGTTGGCACAAGGCTAGTAAAATCCGGCTCAGTATGCTTTGGCCACTATAGTCCGAGAGGAAGCATGGTGGCCACAAGTTCCTGAGTGAATCTCATCTAGGATCAATAGAGCTTCCTCTGGAGTGATGCAACGCTGAGCGACTCCGATGACGCTTTCTCTGTAGAGCTGACCCTGAATGACAGAGAACGCCTTGGATCGGCGGACGATCTGGCGCGCTTCCTCCTCATCTTCCGGGAGGTCTTGCCTGAGCAGATACGATATGTATGGCACAGTCCAGTCTGGCGTAATCACTAGGACCTCCATGATCAGGTCGACCATCGTAGGTACTTCGACTTCGGTCGAATCTGATGCATTGACTGGATGCGGGGGCTCTTCCGTGAAGGGGTCTTCTTTGACAGAAGGGGTGTGCAGATGCTCCAGGAACACATTCTTGGGAATAGGCTTCCGAGTCGACCCAATTTTTGCGAGGTCGTTGGCCAGCTGATTCTTGGCTCTAGGCACATGATGGAGCTCTAAACCTTCAAACTTCTTTTCAAGCTTCTGCACTACACTGCAATAACTGGTCATTGCCGGGCTCCTGACGTCCCATTCCTTCATCACTTGGTTCACCACTAAGTCTGAGTCGCCATAAACCATCAGGGGACGGACGCCGAGTGAGATGGCCATGCGCAACCCGTACAAAAGTGCTTCGTACTTAGCTTCGGTGTTCGATGAGTCAAAGTGGATCTGAAGGACGTAACTGAGCTTGTCGCCCCTGGGAGAAACCAGGACCACACCTGTGCCGGATCCGTTCAGCATCTTGGATCCGTCGAAGAGCATAGTCTAGTGGTCCGACTGAACTTGAGTCGGCAACTCTTGTTCTATCCACTCGGCCACAAAATCTGCTATAGCCTGAGACTTGATGGCTTTCTTCGCTTCAAACTTGATATCTAATGGAAGAAGTTCAATCGCCCATTTTGCCACTCGACCGGTTGCGTCTTGGTTGTTCAGGATTTCTGGCAGTGGGGCGTCGCTGACGACTGAGATTGTATGGTCCGAAAAGTAATGGGCAACCTTTTTTGCAGTCAAGTAAATCCCGTACACGAGCTTTTGGTAATGCGGGTACCTTTGCTTGGAGGGAGTCAAAACTTCGGATATGTAATAGACCGGGCGCTGGACCTTGTATGACTTGCCCTCTTCTTCCCGCTCGACCGTGAGTACAGTGCTGACAACTTGTCCGATGGCTGCAATGTATAGTAGAAGAGGCTCTCTGCTGACTGGGGCCGCAACCACCGGGTGGGTGGACAGCAGGGCTTTGAGCTATTCAAACGCTGCTTCGGCTTCGGAATTCCACTCAAACTTGTATGATTTCTTCATGAGTCGGTAGAGAGGCAGTGCCTTCTCACCGAGACGAGAAATGAATCGACTCAATGCGGCCAAGCAACCAGTAAGCTTCTGGACGTCGTGTATACACTCGGGGCGTTTCATTCGGAGGATGGTGCTGACCTTCTCTGGATTGGCGTCGATTCCCCGTTCAGAAACGAGAAAACCGAGCAACTTGCCGCCAGGAACTCCAAATGTACACTTTGACGGATTGAGCTTGATATCATAGCTTCTTAAGTTTGCGAATGTCTCAGCGAGGTCGGTCAGCAGGTCGGAACCTTTCCGTGACTTGACCACAATGTCATCCATGTATGCCTCGATGTTTCGACTGATTTGCTTTATTAAGCACTTCTGGATCATGCGCATGAAGGTAGCGCCGGCATTTTTGAGACCGAAGGGCATGGTGACATAACAGAAACACCCGAAGGGGGTGATGAAAGCTGTCTCGATTTCATCGGGTCCAAACAGACGGATCTGGTGGTACCCGGAATATGCGTCCAGAAAGAATAGACGCTCACATCCCGCAGTCGAGTCAACTATCTGATCGATGCGGGGGAGAGGAAAATGATCCTTCGGGCAGGCCCGATTGATGTGCTTGAAATCGATGCACATGCGGAGAGACTTGTCCTTTTTGGGGACCATGACGACATTGGCGAGCCACTCGGAGTGGTAAATATAGCGGATAAACTCAGCTGCCAGGAGCCGAGCTAATTCCTCGCCAATTGCCTTTCGTTTCTCCGTAGCGGACCGACGAAGATGTTCCTTCACAGGCTTCACCTTTGGGTCGACTCGCAAATGGTGCTCAGCCAATCCCCTGGGCACACCCGGCATGTGTGATGGTTTCCATGTGAAGATGTCCCAGTTCTCACGGAGGAACTGGATGAGCGCTTCTTCCTATTTGCTGTCGAGTGTAGTGGAAATGTGGGTCGGTGCTGCATTGGGCTCGGTGGGGTGGATGTGCACGGGTTTCGTGTCCCCGGCCGACTGGAAAGCTGACTCGGAAGCCGGCTTCTTTGCCCTCACCAGATCACTCGGATCCACGCTCTTTTGGTACTCCTCCATCTCTACTGCTGCCATCTGCTCGTCAGCGATCTTCGAGCCTTTCTGGAAGCACTCTTCCGCTTTCTGACGGTTCCCAGTGACGGTTATAACGCCGTTGGGTCCCGACATCTTCAGCTTGAGGTAAACGTAACACGGTCGAGCCATGAACTTGGCGTAGGCGGGCCTACCTAGGATGCCGTGATAAGCGATGTTGAAGTCCACCACTTCGAACGTCAGCTTCTCTTTGCAATAATTCTTCAACTCGCCAAAGACCACGTCGAGTGTGATTTGGCCAAGTGAGTCGGCCTTCTTCCCAGGGATGACCCCGTGGAACCTCATGTTACTTTCGCTCAGCTTGGACATTGGAATGCCCATATCCCGGAGGGTTGCTGCATACAAAATATTCAAGCCACTGCCTCCATCCATCAGGACTCTGGTCAGATGTGTGCCCTCGACCACAGGGTCGACCACCAGCGGCTGCCGCCCGGGGGTGGCAATGTGCGCAGGGTGATCAGACTGATCGAAAGTGATGGGGGTCTAGGACCATTTCAAAAACGCGGGGGTCGCCGGGGCAACCATGTTTACTTCTCTATTGATGACTTTCAGTCGACTTTTGCTCCCGACATCTGCGAAGATCACCAAAGTGGAGTTGATCTGGGGGTATCCTCCATCCCCTTCCTTGTCTTCGGACTCTTCTGATTCCTTTCCCTTCTCAGTCAACTGATCTTTCTGGAAGTTCTGGATTTGGAGCCGACACTGTCGAGTGGTGTGCTTGGGATATACCAAGTTTCCCTCTTCATCTTTCTTCGTGTGAATGGGACATGGCTGGTCGAGTACATCATTCCCAGCTTGATCCTTCACTTTCTTGGGGGCCCAGGACCCCTTCGGCTTTCCTTTGCCCTTTCCCTGATTGACCACTGCAGCCTCGCCCTGAGCAGCTGGCTCGGCCTTGCGCTTGTTCTTCCGATTGGAATTCTGATCATCCTGCCCGACTGGTTTCTTGCCACTGCGGAGCCGATCGGCCTCTTCGCCGTTGGCGTACCGACTGGCAATCTCCATCATCCGTGACAGGGACATATCGCCTGTTCGACCAGACTTCAGATTCAGCTCTCGGTTACGTACGCCTTCCTTGAAGGCGCAAACTGCCTGGTGCTCAGACACATTTTCCACCGTGTGATGCTAAGTGGTCCATCGCTGGATGTAATCCCTCAAAGTTTCATTCGAATTCTGCGCGCAGTGCTGAAGCTCTGCGAGTCCAGCAGGCCGCTTGCAGGTGACTTCGAAGGTCCAAATGAACACTCGCGCGAGCTCTTCCCAACTGTAAATACTCCCGGGGGCCAACTGATTGAGCCACGCCCGAGCTTAACCGCCCAGCATCAGAGGAAGGTGCTTCATGGCCACGTCGTCGTTGCCGCCTCCGATCTGTACAGCCACTCGGTAGTCTTCTAGCCAGGTGTCTGATTTTGACTCGCCGGTGAACTTGCTTACTCCCGCCGCTAACCTAAAGTTCGGGGGGATCTCTGCAGCTCCGATAGCACTGCAGAAACACTCGGGTCCTGAGACAGGTGCTCGGCTCCCACTCGGTTGATCTCTGCCTTGCTCCTCTCTGAACGCCCTGTTCTGGTCGACCCATCCCTGCACAAGGATAGACCTTGCATCGAAACCTGGCCTCCAGGGATCTGGGGGAACCCTCCGCTCGCCGTAGCGTAGGCGCCTGCCCTCGTGCCACCGGGGCGAGTACGATCCGCTTCCCGGAGGAGGCGTAGGCACTCGACGGCGGTCATGGTGACCGGGTCGACGGTCGTGTTGCTCGTCATTCCGACCCAGAGGCCGGTCTTGCCGCGGGCCACGTTCCTCACGCCTTGGGGGCGATCTTGGACTATGGGCTGACCAAACGGTGTCCGCAGCCACCGATCTACTATGGATCCTGTTGCGCGACTGAGAAACAGTCGCGTTTTGCTCTTCAGCCGTTCAGAAAGCTCGGATCTGCTGAAGGCCTCTCCCAGCCTCCGACTGAGAAGGTTGAATCGACTCCGCAATACGAGCCACGGCTTCGAGGTTCTGGACTGGTGTGCGGAACACCTGAGTCTCGCGCGGGTGCGATTGCCGCGGTCGTCGACTGGACTCGGGGACCAGTCGGCGGGCCTGTTCGTCGAGTGCGCGTTGGATATTTTCCAAGCGCGCGCGCTCGGCCACGGTGGCCAAGCACGTGGCTTCCAGGGCCAGAGCCTCCGGAGAATCTCCTACGATGGGAGTGAAGAGTGCGTCTTCGTTGCGGCGACAAAGCTCAGCCCTCTGCTCGGCGGTGAGGGGTTGAGGAATGTAGCCGTCGTTGTCGTGTGAACGGCCGCCGCCGCTGCCGCCGTCCCCACCACGAGAAAAACCCGGCGGGCTGCGGCGCGAGTCGACCATGAGGACTTCTGCTGCGGGATCGCTGCTCCCGCACTCGGAAACAGAATCTACGAGCTCGATCGACGGATCGACCGGGCCGTAGAGGTAACCGTCGGGCTCGATGGCCGCGACTTGAGGGGTGGCCGTCTGACGGGCCACCGCGTGTTTCACCCACTGCTGGAGCCGTGAGCGACTGGATCTCTTGCGATGGCGTCCGACGGGGATGGGGGACGATGTAGGGATCGATGAAAACTGAGTCGACGGCTGCTGAAGGAGGACGCTGCAGGCGCTGGCGCGGAAGTGTGCAGCCCCGCGGGCGGGCAGAGCCTTGACGTTGAGAGGGGCCTCCTGGAGCCATGCGGAGCCGTCAGCGATAAAAACGAGCACGCCGAGCCGGATCTCGCTGCCCAACGCTAAACCACCGCCTGACACCATGATGAAGGAGGTCGGAGAAGAAATTGCAACCTCACCAGATGTCGCTAAGACGCCTTACCCCACGGTGGGCGCCAACTGTCGTGGTTCCAAGCCTGACAGTACGAGTAGGGGGTACGAATGAGGAGGCAAGGCCCTAGCTATGGTGAAGTTGTACACAAGGTGTTTTACGAGTTCAGGCCCTTCGGGGAGGAAGTAACAGCCCTACCTCTCGGTGCTCGGAGGCGGTCGACTGATATGTGTATATGTGAGTTACAGGGATGCGAACCCTTGTACAGGAGGAGGGGAGTGGCTTATATAGTGTGCCAGGACCCCAGTCATGCTCCACGTTACCAAGGGTTCAATGTACATTAAGGCAGGTGTTACTGATAACGCCTACAGTAAAGAGTAATTAAGGCATTCACTATGGCGAGTAAATACCAGACCGTTATTACCCTAAGGGACCTTTGACCTTCGGGGGTCGAGTGCCTTGGATTGGTCGAGTGGGGTTGAGTCGTCTTGTAGGTGCTGCCAGTCGAGTGGGATGTCCTCTTGGGCCGTCTCAGCCGACTGTCTTTGTCATCATAGGTTTTGCCTTTTGATCTTCTGGGGTAGTGACCTTGGGTGGGATACTTGGGTCAGGCCTGTGACCCTACCCTAGGTCTGTAACCTCGTCAATCCCCACTGTAGGGTTTGCAATATGTTCATGATTTGCTTATGGTGGGTGGCGTTAGTGACAGAAGCACATACCCGAGTAAGTAGGTTGTTTGCGTATGGGAATAAAGAGGACGTGATACTTTAATGCTATGGTTGGGTTTTACCTTAATGATCTTTAGTAGTTCCGGATGCTTGCTAGAGTTCCAATCATAAGTGCATATGATCCAAGAAGAGAAAGTATGTTAGCTTATGCCTCTCCCTCAAATAAAATTGCGATAGTGATTACCGGTCTAGTTATCGATTGCCTAGGGACAAATAACTTTCTCGTGACAAAAAGCTCTCTACTAAAACTAATTTAGTTGTGTCTTTATCTAAACAGCCCCTAGTTTTATTTGCATGCTCTTTATTATCTTGCAAACCTATCCCACAAAAACCACAAAGTACTTCTAGTTTCATACTTGCTCTAGGTAAAGTAAACGTTAAGCGTGCGTAGAGTTGTATTGGTGGTCGATAGAACTTGAGGGAATATTTGTTCTGCCTTTAGCTCCTCATTGGGTTCGACACTCTTACTTATCGAAAGAGGCTACAACTGACCCCCTACAATTGTGGGTTATCAATTGACTTGACCCATTCCATTAGCTTAGCACTTGATCGTTTATTTTACTGCTATTGCTTTCTTCATGACTTATACATGATCCTCTGACTATGAGATTATGCAACTCTCGAATACCGGAGGAACACCTTGTGTGCTATCAAAGGTCACAACGTAATTGGGTGATTATAAAGATGCTCTACAGGTGTCTCCGAAGGTGTTTGTGGTGTTGGCATAGATCGAGAATAGGATTTGTCACTCCGAGTGTCGGAGAGGTATCTCTGGGCCCTCACGGTAATACACATCGTAATAAGCCTTGCAAGCAAACGACTAATAAGTTTGTCACGAGATGATGTATTACGAAATGAGTAAAGCGACTTGCCGGTAACAATATTGAACTAGGTATGATGATATGATAGAGGCAAAGGTGTCCCGTCTTTCGATGAGATTGTGGCTATCATTTTGGAGGAAGTCAACTTTGATGATCCGACTACGAGCGTGCGAGGACGTCGCGCCTTAGCAATCGCTAAACCAACTCCGAGAGGTTATTGACCACGCAGGAGCATGGTCAACCTAACCACAAAGGTCTGTTTCCTATAGGCAAATGAAGAACAAGCAAGAAACTGAGATTGCAATCTAGATATTGCGAATTCAAGAGGAAATCTTTATTGATCAAGTGGGGTTCTGTGACGCTTTTGTTTGGTTGTTGAACACAAACGAAGTACACGAAGTTGCAGCTATGGCGAACTTTAATATAAACAAAACCCAAAGGCTAAACGATGCCCTAAGGGCTGTATATATGGGGAAAGAGAGGGGGAATTTCGTGGCCCCTTGTAGAAGGGGTCCGAAACCAACCCTAACTCTGTTTTTCCCACACATACGGACTCTAAAAACAGCCTATACTTGTCTATTTCGAAATTACATGGGCCTGGCCCAATAATGAGGTGACGCAGCACCAATAATAGCCTCTTGGCGAAATCTATGAAGCGACATCTTGTATATTTCGTCCAAGGATTCCCGCACTCATTATGGTGGCTTCAAAGTCCTGAAATCATCACTTGTAACTCCATTCTTGCTCCCCTTGTGCATGCCATCATCTCCATGCTTGATCTTGCTCCAATGTTCATCCTTCTTGTCCAAGCTAGGCCCTTCATTTGTAAGCAAGACAAATGTATCCAATTTAGGCAACATCATATTCTCATGAACATTAGAATCATTACCAAGAAATGAAAGTACCTGCTAATTTAATTGGCGTGCACGAGCTCTAGTAATTGGTCCTATGTATGTATCAGTTGGGGCTATGGGTGTAACTCTGTTAGTGATGTCCTCATCATCGTCCCCTTCTTGAATTGAAGTCGTCCTCGACGGAAGCTCATCTTCCTCACCCAAGTAAGGCTTCAAATCTGCAATGTTAAATGTGGGACTAACCCCAAAATATGCAGGCAGCTCAAGTTTATATGCATTGTCATTTATTTTCTCTGACACCTTAAAAGGACCATCAGCACATGGGATTAGCTTTGACTTGTGCAAATTAGGAAACCTATCCTTACGCAAATGTAACCAAACAAGATCTCCAGGTGCAAAGACAACACGTTTTCTACCCTTATCTCCAACAAGTTTATGTTTAGCATTCATGCGCTCAATGTTTACCTTAGTTAACTCATGCATTTTTAAGATCAATTCAGCACGTTGTTTAGCATCAAAATTAACCTTCTCCTAAGATGGAAGAGGCAACAAATCAATAGGTGCACGAGGTAGGAAACCATATACAATTTCAAAAGGGCACATCTTAGTAGTAAAATGCAACGAACGATTATAAGAAAATTCAATATGGGGCAAGCATTCTTCCCACATTTTCTTGTTATTCTTCAAAACAACCCTAAGCATAGTAGACAAAGTTCTATTGACTACATCAGTTTGTCCATCAGTGTGGGGGTGACAAGTAGTACTAAAAAGCAGTTTAGTCCCCAACTTAGCCCATAAACATATCCAAAAGTGGCTAAGAAATTTAGAATCACGATCTGAAACAATAGTATTTGGCACACCATGCAAGCGAATAATTTCATGAAAGAACAAATCAGCAACATTAGCAGCATCATCGCTTTTATGACATGGTATAAAGTGTTCCATTTTCGAGAACCTATCCACGACAACAAATATGCTATCCCTCCCCTTCTTTGTTTGAGGTAAACCCAAAACAAAGTCCATAGATATATCTTCCCAAGGAACACTAGGGACAGGCAAAGGCATATATAAACCATGAGGATTGAGTCGTGACATAGCTTTTTGACATGTAGTGCAGCGAGCAACAAAACGCTCAACATCCCGTCTCATATTTGGCCAAAAGAAATGTGTAGCAAGTACGTCCTCCGTCTTCTTCACACCAAAGTGTCCCATTAATCCTCCTCCATGCGCCTCCTACAACAACAAAAGATGAACAAAGCTAGGTGGAATGCATAGCTTGTTAGCACGAAACACAAATCCATCATTAACAACGAACTTGTTCCATGTTGTCCCTCCTTTACAATTCTTCAATACATCTTTAAATTCAGCATCATACACATATTGATCTTTGATGGTCCCCAAACCAAATATTTTAAAGTCAAGTTGTGAAAGCATAGTATAACGACGAGACAATGCATCAGCAATAACATTTTCTTTTCCCTACTTGTGTTTAATAACATAAGGGAAAGTCTCTATGAATTCAACCCATTTAGTATGTCTGTGGTTCAGTTTTGCTTGACTTTTAATGTGCTTCAAAGATTCATGATCAGAATGTATAACAAATTATTTGGGCCATAAATAATGTTGCCACGTTTCCAAAGTCCAAACAAGAGCATATAATTCCTTATCATAAGTAGAATAATTCAGACTAGGCCCACTCAATTTTTCAGAAAATATGCAACAGGTTTACCATCTTGTAATAACACACCTCCTAACCCAATTCCACTAGCATCACATTCAAGCTCAAAAGTCTTATTAAAATCAGGAAGTTGGAGTAAAGGAGCATGTGTCAACTTATCTTTCAATACCGTGAATGCTTCTTCCTGTGCAGTACCCCAAACAAAAGGCACATCCTTCTTTGTAAGCTCGTTGAGAGGTGCAGCAATGGTGCTGAAATCTCTCACAAAACGCCTATAGAATCCAGCGAGGCCAAGGAAACTCCTCACATGTGTGACCGTTTTGGGCTGCGGCCAACTCTCAATAGCTTCAATCTTGGCTTTATCAACCTCAATTCCCTGTGGAGTAACAACATAGCCAAGAAAAGATACTCGGCCGGTGCAAAAGGTGCACTTTCCAAGGTTACCAAACAAACGTGCATCACGTAGAGCAATAAAAACAACACATGAATGTTCTAAATGTTCCTCCAAAGATATGTTCTAAATTAATATATCATCAAAGTAAACTACCACAAATCGTCCAATGAATGCACGTAAAGCTTCATTCATTAATCTCATGAAAGTACTTGGTGCATTAGTTAACCCAAAAAACATGACTAACCACTCATATAATCCAAACTTAGTTTTAAATGCTATTTTCAATTCATCTCTCAATTTCATACAAATTTGATGGTATCCACTATGCAAATCAACTTTGGAGAATATTGTAGAGCCACTGAAATCATCAAGCATATCATCTAGCCTTGGAATAGGATGATGATAACGAATAGAAATATTATTAATGCCTCTACAATCAACACACATACACGATGTACCATCCTTTTTTGGCACTAGAATAATAGGAACAACACAAGGACTAAGGGATTCGCTTATATAACCTTTGCCGAGTAACTCCTGTACTTGATGCATAATCTCCTTCGTCTCCTCTGGATTGGTACGGTATGGTGCGCGGTTGGGTAGCGACGCACCGGGAATTAATTCAATCTGATGTTCCATCCCTCGAATAGGTGGTAATCCCGGTGGCACATCTTGTGGAAAGACGTCCGCGAACTCCTGCAAAATGTTAGTGACAGTACGAGGCAAAGAGGAAGGCACGTCCTCGAATGAAAATAATGCCTCTTTGCACACAAAAGCATAGCAAACAGATTTGCTGAAATCTAGATCATCAATATCAGATTTGGTGGCAAGTAAACATCCACTTTTTAATTTAATTTCAGATGCAACATGAGATGATGGTGTGTTATTAGGCTTCATTTGTTGCTCAAATTCTTTTGCCACAATCTGATTTTCACTCTTATTTCGCTCCTTTTTTGCTTTATTAGGTTTATTAATATCATCTTTCAAAATGGAATTAGGAGACATAGGAAGCAAAGTAATACATTTATCCTTATGAACAAGAGTATACTGATTGTTTCTTCCATGGTGTACAGAATTTTTATCAAATTGCCATGGTCTACCAAGTAATAAGGAACATGCTTGCATGGGTACCACATCACAATCAACATAATTAGCATATGTGGAGATACTAAAATGCACATGAACAGTACGTGTTACCTTAAACTTGCCGCTGTTGTTGAACCATTGGATGTAGTAAGGATGTGGATGTGGTCTTGTGGTGAGAGATAGCTTCTCCACCATCTCCATGCTAGCCAAGTTGTTGCAGCTCCCTCCATCTATGATGACGCGAACAGAACGTTCCTTCACAACTCCCTTTGTATGGAACAAATTATGCCTCTGATTTTGCTCCGCTTGTGTGACCTGCACACTCAAAACAGAGCAACTAAACATTCATACCTGTGAGCATCTTCAGGAGCCATGTATTGCGTCTCATTTTCAGAATCATCTCCACCATGTTCTTCGCATGTAATAAGAGCCAAAATCCCCTCATCATAGTCACTAGCGAACTCAGAACCACCATCCTCAGTAGCAATAATGACACGCTGAGATGGGCATTCTCTCGCATAGTGACCACGGCCAGTGCAACGACGACATATAACATCATGTGTTGGCCCTGTGGATGCCATGGATGAAGAAGAGCTCTGCGCAGGACCGGAAGGTGTACTCCTGGTTGATGGTGGTGGTACCTGTTTGCTTTTATCACGGCTAGAAGTGACAGATGAAGTAGCCAGTGGTGCAGCCGGACGTGTCGAAGTAGATGATGCACGCGGTTTCCATGATGAAGGTCGTCCTGTAGAATAATCAGTTAGCGCCAAGGCCTGTCGATCCTGCACTTCACGTTCAGCTTTGGAAGCAAGATGCAATAAACGAGTGATATTATTATACTCCTTATACTCTAGAATTTTTTGAATCTCTCTATTTAAGCCACCCATAAAATGTGCAAGCATAGCCTCATTATCCTCAACAATACCACATCTAATCAGGCCCGTTCATAATTCCTGATAATATTCCTCTACATAATTTTTTCCTTGTCTTAAACGCTGCAATTTCTGAAGTAATTCGCGTTGATAATATGGTGGAACCCAACGAGTACGCATAGCAGTTTTCAAAGCAGCCCAAGTAGTTGGAATATTATTCGGATATAATTTACAATATTCAGACCACCACACACAATCAAACCTAGCGAAAGCACAAAGAGCAGCAGCAACACATCTCTCCTCGGGATATTCTAAACATGTAAAACGTTGTTCGGTTTCTAACTCCCAAGTAAGGTATATATCAGGAAGATGTCTACCCTCAAATGGTGGAATATTCAATTTTAGTTTAGGGAGATGGTCATGATCTCGTACCTGAGGGTGTGGTGCAGCCCTACCATTGTGATTATTTGCATGTGGACGACCTGGTGGTTGTGGTGTTGGTTCTTGCACGTAGTTCTGATTTTGATCAGCCTCATATTCGTAATCTCCCGCATAATCGTCCTCCTCGTCAGTAGTAGCAGGAGCCACAGAAGTATCAACAGTAGCACCAACAGTTTGGCCAGGCTGAAGAGCGACACGGCTCGCTTTGCGGAGGTCTGTTTTACAACGTGAAGGTGGTTGTTGTTGTTGTTGCAATGGTGCAGCAGGTGGAGGTAGCGCGCAGGCACTTCAGCGAATTTGGCATCCAACTTGGTTTCGATTGACTTCTCAATGCCATCCATCCTCGCTAGTGCATCGCCAAAACTGGTAATCACATCTTCTACCTGTTGACCCATCATTTGCTGAAATTTATCATGCAACTCCTTGTTCGTCATGTTCTCCCAGTTAGTCTCGTCGACTTGTGATCCTGGTATGGTTAGCAGCAATAGAAACACACAAAAATATGATCCTACAGACTACTAGAAAATGGTGGTGGTGGGGCGTCACAAATCCGTCAAGCAAATCTCAAATTCTTACCAGTTCTTACCCAGCAACAGGTGGTGATCGGCAACCGTGGTAGTCAAAACTCTCAAAGCTTGGATAAAGCGATTACCAGGGAGAGTCAAACGCACGACGTAGATGTAGGTGGAGCTGGGAAGGCTTATAATATGGTAGCAATAAGGGTCAGCAATAATCAATTCAGAGATGCAAAGTTGAATAAACGCTCAACGACGATACTGTGCTGGTCCTAGGCTAGACCGTACTAGAGACGCGAGCCTAGAACACTAACAAAATCATGGCGCTGCACGTAATCAAGGGGAAAGCACACTCTGATTTTTTCGCCTCTTTTTTTCGCTATCTTTTTGCCGAAAATCACTATAATGGCGAGTGTCTCAAAACTCTTCCCAAGTCAAACTAAGATGATAGGCACGAAAAAAAATTGACGAATTTTTTCTTCGAAATCAGGGCAGCGACGACGAAAAAGTGCGGTAAAAAAACAGTATGATGGCATGTGTCTCAAAAGACTCAAAAAAATCCTAAAAATAGGTTAGGGAACTAATATTTTCACCTGTCAAAATTTTGGCCTAAAAACTGCCCGGGGGTCTCCAGACTCTTTTTCAAGACCTAAGCAGGCAAGGAAACACGAATCCAAAACTAGATGGATCTCAAGAACAGACCTAATATGAAAAGAACTTAGATTGGTGGTGGATATATGATGGTAGGATATGGCAGTGGTGGTAGGTTATGGCAGCGGTCGTGGGATATGGCAGCGGTGGTGGTATGGCAGCAGCGATGAATATGGTGCGGCGGCGTGACAACTGTGACAGAACACAAAATCTAAAGGACCAGACACTAAGACCAGCAACTAGACACGACGATGCAACCGCAAATTCAACAAAGCAAAACCCTATGCAAAGGCTTAGATTGGTTCGGATATGATGAACTAACCCTAATAATTTTTTTTGGCTTTGTCGTGGACTATAGGTATGAAGAACATACTCGATCTAACTATGAAAAACTGCAAAATCTCATCAAGCAACCTGGAAATCTGATACCACTTGATAGAGGCAAATGCGTCCCGTCTTTCGATGAGATGGTGGCTATCGTTTTTGAGGGAGTCGACTTTGACGATCCGACTACGAGCGTGCGAGGACGTCGCGACTTAGCAATTGCTAAACCAACTCCGAGAGGTTATTGACCATGCCGGAGCACGATCAACCTGACCACGAAGGTCTGTTTCCTACAGGCGAACGAAGAACATGCAAGAAACTGAGATTGCAATAAGGATATTGCGAATACAAGAGGAAAGCTTTATTGATCAAGTGGGGTTCTGTGACACCTTTGTCTGGTCGTTGAACACAAACAAAGTATGCGAAGTTACAGCTATGGCGAACTTTAATCTAAACAAAACCCAAAGACTAAACGATGCTCTAAGGGCTGTATATATGGGGAAAGAGAGGGGGAATTTCGTGGCCCCTTGTAGAAGGGGTCTGAAACCAACCCTAACTTTGTTTCCCCACACATACGGACTCTAAAAACAACCTATACTTGTCTATTTTGAAATTACATGGGCCTGCCCAATAATAAGGTGACGCAGCACCAATAATAGCCTCTGGATGAAATCTATGAAGTGGCATCTTGTATATTTTGTCCAAGGCTTCACGCACTCATTATGGTTGCTTAAAAGTCCTGAAATCATCACTTGTAACTCCGTTCTTTCTCCCCTTGCGCATGCCATCATCTCCATGCTTGATCTTGCTCCAATGTTCATCCTTCTTGTCCAAGCTAGGCCCTTCATTTGTAAGCAAGACAAATGTCTCCAATTTAGGCAGCATAATATTCTCATGAAGATTAGAATCATTAACAAGAAACGAAAGTACCTGGTAATTTAATTGGCGTGCACGAGCTCTAGTAATTGGTCTTGTATATGTATTAGTTGGGGCTGTTGGTGTAACTCTGTTAGTGATGTCCTCATCATGATACCGAGATAGAATCTCGGGCAAGTGTTATACCGATGAGAAAGGGAACAACGTATGATGTTAGGCGGTTTGACCGATAAAGATCTTCGTAGAATATGTAGGAGCCAATATGAGCATCCAGGTTCCGCTATTGGTTATTGACCGGAGATGTGTCTCGGTCATCTCTACATAGTTCTCGAACCTGTAGGGTCCGCACACTTAACGTTCGATGACGATTTGTATTATGAGTTATGTGATTTGATGGCCGACGTTTGTTCGGAGTCCCGGATGAGATCACAGACATGACAAACAGTCTCGAAATGGTCGAGACGTAAAGATCGATATATTGGAAGGCTATATTCGGACATCGGAAAGGTTCCGAGTAATTCGGGTATTTTTCGGAGTACCGGAGAGTTGCGGGAATTCGTATTGGGCCTTAATGGGCCATACGGGAAAGGAGAGAAAAGGCCTCAAGGGTGGCTGCGCTCCTTCCCCATGGACTGGTCCGAATTGGACTAGGGTAAGGGGGCGCCCCCTTCCTTCCTTCTCCTTCTCCCTTCCACTTCTCCTATTCCATGTGGGAGGTGGAATCCTACTAGGACTCCCTAGTAGGACTCCACACTTTGGCGAGTAGGACTCCACACTTTGGCGCGCCCTATGAGGGCCGGCCTCCTCCTCCCTCCATTCTTTATATACATGGCCAAGGGGCACCCCATGGACACACAAGTTGATTTTAGCCGTGTGCAGTGCCCCTCTCCACAGATACACACCTCGGTCATATCGTTGCAGCGCTTAGGCGAAGCCCTGCGCCAGTAGCTTCATCATCACCGTCACCACGCTGTCGTGTTGATGAAACTCTCCCGTGATGCTCAACTGGATCAAGAGCTCATGGGACGTCATTGAGATGAATGTGTGCTGAACGCGGAGCTGCCGTACGTTCGGTGGTTGGATCGGTTGGATCGCAAAGACGTTCGACTACATCAACCGCGTCACCAGACGCTTCCGTTTTCGGTCTACGAGGGTACGTAGACACACTCTCCCCACTCGTTGCTATGTTTCTCCTAGCTAGATCTTGCGTGATCGTAGGAATTTTTTTGAAATACTACGTTCCCCAATAGTATCGGGGGGTATGAACCTTGGAGAAGTTGGAATACAGTATATATAACACCAATATAAAATTATAATAAGTTCACAACAGTTCCTAAAATAGTTATTTGTTTTATTATACTAGCGGATCTCACGATTTTTTTGTTGAGTTTTATGTTGTGAAGTTTTCAAGTTTTGGGTAAAGATTTGATGGACTACGGAAT
Source organism: Secale cereale (assembly GCA_902687465.1). NCBI lineage: Eukaryota > Viridiplantae > Streptophyta > Magnoliopsida > Poales > Poaceae > Secale > Secale cereale. The sequence goes on along the minus strand of LR738715.1, from coordinate 448,324,025 downwards.
AAGGAGTGACAAGAGCCTATCCTTGGGGATGCCTAAGGCACCCCAAGGTAATAATCAAGGAAAACCAATCATTTAAGCTTGGGGATGCCTCAGAAGGCATCCCCTCTTTTGTCTTCAATCCATCGGTAAATTTACTTGATGCTATATTTTTATTCACCACATGATATGTGTTTTTCTTGGAGTGTCTTGTATGATTTGAGTCTTTGCTTTTTGGTTTGCCACAATCATCCTTGCTGTACACACCTTTTTAGAGGGACACACTGTCATAGCCCTAGAATTGCTTGTAACTAATTGCATGAAAGCATTAATGTCATCATGTTTAAATTCAAGAAGTTTGTAATGGGGATTGATCAAACCCTAGCACCAGATCAAATCAAATAGGTTCTACCTAAAATCATCTTCAATGAGCCCAAAATGCCTTAAGAAAAGTTCATGATTTCTGGTTATGGTGGAAACCTGTGCCAGAAATGATGAATATATTTCTAAGACATTTTTTGATTTTTGAATTAACTCACTACATATTTGAATTGGACACTAGTACGCGTCGGTGCTATACAAACGGATTTAAACCCCTTTCCGCGACGGCATTTGGAATTGTTGCCTAGTGAGTGACGGTGATAGGGGGTCCATGGATCCAACACGGTTTATTCTTAAAAACTGTGTGCGTTGCCTGAGGTCAACGCCCATAGTATCTTCTCAATAACCGTTTGCAATAGCAAAACGCAATTAGCAGGCTAATGGCCCTATTATTAATAATCGATTTATTAATCTAATTGACATTCATATTTAAGCACATAATATATTTCATTTCCATATTAAGGAAGCAGGATTTTATAATTGAAATACATCATAGTACAACATGATATAGCTTCAGCACTCAGCTACCCCATTACACAACTGCACCAGCACCAAGTTTCACATGCAACATGTAGAACCTTTCGAAATTAGTATCATAGACAGTATATAGACTGATGCATCTCATCTTGAAATCTGCTGAAGCGGAAGGCGCATATTGATCCTTCATTCATGTTGAAGGTCTTTGCAACTTTAGGCCAGTGCATGTGGATGATTGATCGTCCGTCCTTCGTCCTCTTCAGAAACACTTCAATATTGAACCGTGGGTGTTGTATGAAAACCTTCCTTGCCTCCTGACCATAGAGGTGGGTTGACAGGTAATCATCAGTGAACTACTTTGGAAAGGCCTGAAAACAAGGATGTGCATAAATATCTTCTCTATATTGGAAATGGGGCAAGGGAATAAAAAAAAGACAAGATATAATAGTTAGTACCATCTTGTAGTGAACTGATGTCTTCTTCATTGTGCAGACAAAGATCTTGTTGTTTTTGTCGCTAGTTTCTTTATCCTAACAATATTTCTGAGTTTCTGATGGACAACTCATTTCCCCATACGCAAAAGGGTCAAGCAGTGGGTCAAAACCTCTAACAGTAGGACCTACATGAGCAAGACCAAATTGTTAAAAAACTAAATATTATAATGGTTCCTGCAATTGCACAATAGTGTGCTATTAGATAACGGACCATGCACGTGCAGTTAACTAAACATCACAACAAATGAACCAAACATTAACTGAGCACCACATTGCACAATATAGCATACTCCTAATAGAAGATCAGACAGTTAACCAAACCAAGCATGCTTAACAACTTGGAAATATAGTAATTGTATTTGTTTCTCGTATATTTAGTACAACCAAGTTGGATTTATTTCTCACATGGTATACAATAACAGAATGCAGCCACAACAATTGAACATCGCATTGTAGAATTGAACCATGCAGTTAAGTAAACACCACAACAAATGGACCAAATGTTAACTGAGCACCACATTGCACAATATAACATACTCCTAATAGAAGATCAGACAGTTAACCAAACCAAGCATGCTTAACAACTTGGAAATATAGCAATTCTATTTGTTTCTCATGTATTTAGTACAACCAAATTCGATTTATTTCTCACATGGTATACAATAACAGAATGCAGCCACAACAATTGAACATCGAATTGCAGAATTGAAATAAACAGTTAACTAAACACCACAACAATTGAACCAAACGTTAACTGAGAACCACATTGACAATATAACATACTCCGAATAGAAGATCGGATAGTTAACCAAACCAAGCATGCTTAACAACTTGGAAATATAGCAATTTTATTTGTTTCTCATGTATTTAGTACAGCCAAATTCGATTTATTTCTCACATGGTATACAATAACAGAACGCCCCCACAACAATTGAACATCACATCGTAGAATTGAACCAAACAGTTAACTAAACACCACAACAAATGAACCAAATGTTAACTGAGCACCACATTGCACAATATAACATACTCCTAATAGAAGATCAGACAGTTAACCAAACCAAGCATGCTTGACAACTTTGAAAATTGCAACCTAAAGAATTGAACATCACATTTGAAGAATTGAACCAAACAGTTAATTGAACACCACATTGCATGACATATAGAACATATACTCTAGAGCAGAAGATTGCATGGTAAAACTAGATAACACAATTCACTAGAATTTGTTAAGGGAAGGCAGTAGCTAGCAAACTGAACATGGGTCCTTATAGTGAGCTAATAAGACAAGCTACTCCTCATTGTCGGAGATATCGATGACGATTGGCTCCTTAGACATGGAAAAGGGCGAGGCCTCCGCTTCATGGGTACCCTCGTCATAGTGGTGAGTTGCTTGAGCCACTTCGGGCACCAACCTGCTGGCTCTCGAGATGAGGTAAGCACGTGCACGCTGAGAAAACACCTTGTAGTCTACGTCGAAGGCACCGACGGTGGCCACGAGAAAACACCACAAACTATCGTTTAAAGCAGCCAGCCGCGTCGCAGCGCTGCTGCGCCAGGCCTCGACAGTGGCCTCGATGGCGAGGTGCTCCTCCAAGATCTGGGGGTCGACACGAATGGCAGCCATCGAGGCCTCATTCGCGCGCGCGGCCGCGATTTGCTTCTCCGCTGTCAAATGCTGCTTGAGATCCTGGCTATACTATGTGCACCATTGCTTAGGGCGGCGCTTATTTGGTGGAGGGGTCGGTGATTCGGGTGGAAGGTGTCGCGCTTGCCCCGGCGGTCGGGGCATGTGGGATGTGGAAGGAGGAGGAGGATGGGGGTCGGGTGTGGATTACCTGCCTGGATAGACGAGGTCAAGCAGCATGAAAGAGGGTCGCCGGCGAGGAGGCGGTACTGCAAGCAAGGAGTGAAGGTTTCAACTTGGAAAGGAAAGTGGAAATAGGGGAAATGTTGCTTTTGGTAAGGGGGGCGGGGAGGTAGATATTTCTGCGAAAGCCGAAAATTTGGAATCGCTTGAGCAAAAAAACAGACACACAAAGTGTCATCGGACATGGTCCCTTATTCAGAACTGTGTATGATATGTGAACATCACAAACAATTCAGATAACTTAACCCATGTGTGATGAGTTTGATCGTCAAAAATTTTGGTTCGAATTTCCATGGTTACAGTGGTCATCCACATCATTGCATAATTTGGGTACACAAAGGAGATTACAGCACACCCACACTTCTTAATCGAGCAAGTTCAGCAATTAAACAGATCTAGCTGACCTAAACATTACTCTAACAAATTAATGACCGGCGCTCTTAATTAAACAAAACAAAATTACTACTACGGCTGGTGCTCGTCGATCTCCGCCGCCGCCTCCATGTCCAGCTCGTGCCCGACGGTCTCCTGGGGAAGGGGCTCCATGGAATCCATCGCACCATACTCGGCAAGGATCTTGCCATCCATGTCCGCCATCTGTTTGGAAAAGGCCGCCATGAGCTGGGCATGGGCCGCCGTGATCTGGGCTTGGATGGGCTCCGTCATCGCAAGGTATGCAACGGAGGAACGGGCGGCTTCTCGAACGCTCTCGGCGATTGCCAACTCTTCGGTCGTGGGTTGCCGGCTGTTGTTAGAGAAGCTTCGTTCGATTTGTGCGGTGACCGCCACGAGCTAGGCGAGGGCTGCCTCGACATGGTCGTGGGCGGCCTCCATCAGGGCTAAGGCCGCCGTTGTGGAATGGACAGTTGTTGTGCCATCTCGCCAGTTGCTATCCCCGAGGCAGATGTTGTTGCCGCCACCTGAGAAGCAACATCGACCGTTTGGGCTGCCTTGGTCGCCCGGTCGCAGATTGCGGCCGCGCTCACGAAGCTTGTTAGCATGCGCATGGCGGCTGCGGCCGTGCTCTCGCCGGAGTGGGCCATCGAGTTGCCCTCATGATGCGGGTCCACGTGCCCATCTTTCACCGGCGACGATTGACTAGTGAAATGATATTTGGGAGCGACCTAGTGTGCTTGAGACGCCGGTTGTGGACTGTAGGCGACGCACCTTCTCGCATAAGCCATAGGCATACTATACACCGACGGTGCTCCAGGATATTTTGTGCTACATCTCACATGGTTGGTGATAATAAACGGTGTGTGATCTACTTGATTTTTCATCTTGATTTGAATTACATAATGGGGTGATACGTCTCTAACGTATCTACTTTTCCAACCCCTTTTGCCCTTGTTTTGGACTCTAACTTGCATGATTTGAATGGAACTAACCCGGACTAACGATGTTTTCAGCAGAACTGCCATGGTGTTGTTTTTGTGCAGAATAAAAAGTTCTCGGAATCGCCTGAAAATCAACGGAGAATTATTTCAGAAAATATAAAAAATATCTGCAAGAAGATCCTCACTGGGGTGCCCACACCCTGTCATCGAGGGTGGGGGCACGCCCCCTGCCCAGGGCGAGCCCCCTGCCTCGAGGGCCCCCCGATGCTCCACCGACGTACCCCCAGATCCTATATCTTTCGTTTCGAGGAGAAAAAAATCAGAGAGAAGGAATTATCGCGTTTCACGAGATGGAGCCGTCGCCAAGCCCTAATCTCTCTCGGAAGGGCTGATCTGGAGTCCGTTCGGGGCTCCGGAGAGTGGAGATCACCGCCATCGTCATCATCAACCTTCCTCCATCACCAATTCCATGATGCTCACCGCCGTGTGTGAGTAATTCCATCGTAGGCTTGCTGGACGGTGATGGGTTGGATGGGATCTATCATGTAATCGAGTTAGTTTTGTTAGGGTTTCATCCCTAGTATCCACTATGTTCTGAGATTGATGTTGCTATGACTTTGCTATGCTTAATGCTTGTCACTAGGGCCCGAGTGCCATGATTTCATATCTGAACCTATTATGTTTTCATGAATATATGTGTGTTCTTGATCCTATCGTGCAAGTCTATAGTCACCTACTATGTGTTATGATCCAGCAACCCCGGAGTGACAATAATTGGGACCACTCCCGGTGATGACCATAGTTTGAGGAGTTCATTTATTCACTATGTGTTAATGCTTTGGTCCGGTACTCTATTAAAAGGAGGCCTTAATATCCCTTAGTTTCCAATAGGACCCCGCTGCCACGGGAGGGTAGGACAAAAGATGTCATGCAAGTTCTTTTCCATAAGCACGTATGACTATAGTCGGAATACATGCCTACATTGCATTGATGAACTGGAGCTAGTTCTGTGTCACCCTAGGTTATAACTTCTAGATGATTAATTGCATCCGACATAATTTCCCATCACCGATCCAATGCCTACGAGCTTTACCTATATTGTTTGTCGCTTATTTACTTTTCCGCTGCTACTATTACAAAAACTACAAAAACACTATCGTTACTTTTATTGCTGCTACCACCACTATCATATTACTTTGCTACTAAACTATCTTGCTACAGATACTAAGTTTCCAGGTGTGGTTGAATCGACAACTCAGCTGCTAATACTTAAGAGTATTCTTTGGCTCCCCTTGTGTCAAATCAACAAATTTGGGTTGAATACTTTGCCCTCGAAAACTGTTGCGATCCCCTACACTTGTGGGTTATCAAGACCATTTTCTGGCGCCGTTGATGGGGAGCATAGCTCTATTCTTTAAGTCACTTGGGATTTATATCTATTTATCACTATGAAGAATTTGAAGGACTCAAAAGCCAAGATCTTACCCTCAACTACGAGGGGAGGTAAGGAACTGCCATCTAGCTCTGCACTTGATTCTCCTTCTGTTATGAGTAAACTTGCGACACCTACTCCTGCTATTGAATCTGATATGTCGTATGTTCTTGATGATTCTAATTCTGCTATGTATGATGAAACTACCTCTATGCCTGATACTGTGCCACTAGGTGAATTTCTAGATGAACAAATTGCTAAGGTTAGGGAGAGTGCAAATGTTGAAACTGATGATATTTATGAAAGTGATGATGAAACTGCTCCCAATAAATATGAATTGCCTGTTGTTCCTGAGGGTTCTGTTATGGATGAAGAAACTGCTAGAGACTTTGTTGCTTGCAACGATAGATATGATCTTAAGAAGTTATTAGCTAAGCTGAAAGAAAAGTCCTTGAATGCTAGAATGAAACATGACCCTGCTTTCGCTACTTCACCTATCTGCGTTACTGATAAGGATTATGAATTCTCTATTGATCCTGAGATAATTACTTTGGTTGAATCTAATCCTTTCCATGGCTATGAGTCTGAAACTGTTGCGGCACATCTTACTAAGTTGAATGATAAAATTCGTTACTACTATATCCTTAAGCTATTTCCGTTCTCGCTAAAGGGTGATGCTAAGACTTGGTTTAATTCTCTTGATCCTGGTTGTGTCTGTTGTCCCCAGGATATGATGTATTACTTCTCTGCTAAATATTTTCCTGCTCATAAGAAACAAGCTGCCTTACAGGAAATATATACCTTTGTGCAAATTGAAGAAGAGAGTCTCCCACAAGCTTGGGGGAGGCTTCTCCAGTTACTTAATGCTTTGCCTGATCATACTCTTGAGATGCATGATATACTTGATGTCTTTTATAATGGACTAACCGATGCTTCCAGAGACCACCTGGATAGTTGTGCTGGTTGTGTTTTCAGCGAAAGAAGAGTTGAACAAGCTGAACTACTATTGAATAATATGCTGGCCAATGAAAATAATTGGAAACTTCCTGAACCAGCCCCTAAGACAACTCCGAAGAAAAGAGGTGTCCTATTTCTCAGTCCTGAAGATATGCAAGAGGCAAAGAAATATATGAAAGAAAAAGGTATTAAAGTTGAAGATGTTAAGAATTTACCGCCTATTGAAGAAATACATGGTCTTGATAACCTGACACAGGTAGTAAGGGTAAATTCTCTTTATAGATTTGATGAAGGTGATATTCCTCGCTATAAGTCTGCTAGCCAATGCTTAGATGAGTTTGACAATTTTATTGTGAAACAAGAAAACTTCAATGCTTATGTTGGTAGACAATTACAACACAATGCTTATATGATTGAACGCTTGAGTGATTATCTGTCTGGTGCTAAAAGTGAACTGAAACTTATTAGTAAACATGCTTCCATGGTCACCACTCAAGTAGAACAAGTACTTAAAGCTCAGAATGATTTGCTCAACGAATTAAATAGTAAGAATAATGATAATGCCATTAGAGTTGTGACTAGAGGTGGCAAAATGACTCAGGAACCTCTGTATCCTGAAGGCCACCCTAAGAGAATTGAGCAAGATTCTCATAGAGCTAATTTAGATGCACCTAGTTCTTCTAAGAAGAAGAAAAAGAAAAATGATAGAACCTTGCATGCTTCTAGTGAACCTGTAGCTCACCCACCTGAGAATCCCAATGATATATCTGTTTCTGATGCTGAGACACAATCTGGTAATGAACATGAACCTAGTGATAATATTAATGACGATGTTCATGCTGATGCTCAACCTAGCAATGATAATGATATAGAGATTGAACCTGTTGTTGATCTTGATAACCCACAATCAAAGAATCAACGTTATGATAAGAGAGTCTTTGTTGCTAGGAAGCACGGTAGGGAAAGAGAGCCATGGGTTCAGAAACCCATGCCTTTTCCTTCGAAACCATCCAAGAAAAAGGATGATGATGATTTTGAGCGCTTTGCCGAAATGATTAGACCTATCTTTTTGCGTATGGGTTTGACTGATGTGCTTAAAACAAATCCTTATGCCAAGTATATGAAAGATATTATTAGCAACAAAAGAAAGATACCTGACGTAGAAATCTCCACCATGCTTGCTAATTACACTTTTGAGGGTGGAATGCCTAAGAAATTAGGAGATCCAGAAGTACCTACTATACCTTGCTCCATTAAGAGAAACTATGTTAAAACTGCTTTGTGTGATCTTGGAGCCGGTGTTAGTGTTATGCCTCTCTATTTATATCGTAGACTTGACTTGAGTAAGTTGACCCTTACTGAAATATCTTTGCAAATGGCTGATAAATCAACTGCTATACATGTCGGTATTTGTGAGGATGTGCCTGTTGTAGTTGCAAATGTTACTATTCTAACGGACTTTGTTATCCTTGACATTCCCGAGGATGATAGTATGTCTATTATTCTTGGAAGACCTTTTTTAATACTGCAGGGGCTGTTATTGATTGCAACAAAGGCAATGTCACTTTTCATGTCAATGGTAATGAGCATACAGTACACTTTCCGAGGAAACAACCTCAGGTCCATAGTATCAATTATATTGGAAAAACTTCAACTATTACTATTGGAGGTTTTGAGTTTCCTATTCCTACTATCAAGAAGGCATATGACATTCTTATTGTTGGGGACATACATATCCCCATTGAGGTAACCTAGTGTTATTCGAAAATTCTCCGGTTTCATGTTACTCGGAAAGAGTTTATTAACAAGACCTGATCAACCTTGTTAATGGATTCCTTTTGATGAGCATGGGATAGGTGAATCTAGATGGCACAATCTTCTGTACCCTCCTTTTACTTTCTGTTAATTAGGATAAATAAAACAAAAATAGCATTGTTTGTTTGTTTCCAGACTTATCCATGCAATAAAAAAATCCCGAAAATAAAAGTTCTCCAAATGCCATGAAAATGAAATATGATTTTTTTTCTAGAATATTTAAGAAAATATGGTACTGAACACACAGCGAGGGGAGCCAGCACGTGGCCACGAGGGCGCAGGGCGCGCCCCCTGCCTCGTGGGCCCCACGTGGCCCCCCTCCACTTATTCCTCACCCATGCTCTTCTTATTCCTCCCAAAAAATTCCCAACCAGCTCAAACCCGAGTTCTAGATCATCTTGCTGCCATTTTCGATCTCCTTGCTCAAAGCACCATTCACCAAACTGTTTGGGGAGATTGTTCCTTGGTATGTGACTCCTCCATTGGTCCAATTAGTTTTTGCTCTAGTGCTTTATTTGTTGCAAATTTATATTGCTGTGGTGACCTTATTCTTGAGCTTGCATGTCAAATTTTCTTGGTCCCAAGTAGTTCTAATGCATGATATATATAGCCTCTAGGCACTTATAGGAGTTGTTGCTATCAATCTTGTTGAGTTTGGTTAACTTTTATTTTGAAGTTCCTAAAAATTTCAGAAATTTTCAGAAAAGGAAAATGTTAAAAAGATTATTGAGGGCCTCTTCCAGCAAGAGCTCAGAGCAGAAGAAGAAAGAAGAAAATAAGAAGCCCAAGTATAATCTTCCTCGCATGGCGGAAGTTCGACCGTGCGAATGGCCTTGTAATAATTTCATGATGTTCGCCGGTATTTACGAAGACTTTTATTGGTTGGCGAATAATGCAGGCCTCACCGACTTCCTCAATGACCAGAAAGAATAGTATCTCTTACTCACCAATATTTTCACACAAATCTTTCATTTTCATTCTAGGAAAACACCACCTACGGTGGAGTTTCACTTATATGATGTGGTTAAGGAGATATCACTTTTAGATTTTTGTGAAATATGCAAAGTGCCCTTCGGAGGTAGACTTGATGAACCACGTCGTGAAGACGTTGAAGGGTTTATTGATATGATAGCTGCAGGGGAAACTAGACAAATTTCAGGGGCACTAGTATACACTTCCCTGTTCTGCACTACTTTGCTTTATTTGGTAGTAGATGTTTAATTGGTCGCGGGAATAGTGGGAATCTTAGTGCCCTTGATATTGTCATTTTACGCCATGCTTTGTTTCAAGACACGACTTTTAGCTTGGGTGCCATCGTTGCTAAATGACTGAGTCTGAACCGCTCAAAGGGGCTAGTCTTTGGAGGCATCTTTGCTTCTCGCCTTGTTGAACATTTTAGAATACCCATTAGGCATCATGAAAAGGAAGAAAAATTGCTTGCCCCTATTTATCTGGACTACAAGAGTATGGTAGCCCATGATTTTATTGTTAAAGATAAGAATAGGCAGCTTAATTATAAATTAAGGTTTGATGAAATATATTGTGAAATTGTTACCTTGCTTGCACCATCTTTGTTTGATCTGTCTACAAGCGTATTCCTCATCACATCAGATGCCTTCTACAAGTACCAAGGCCAAGCACAAGCTTCAGAGCCTGAGCCGGAGCCACCACTTGATCCTTCTCGTCAATCTGTTTATGGGTGGGAGCTGGATGAGGTCACCAACCAGTGGCACCCCGAGGATGCATCTCAGTACACTGGAGGGAGTGGCTTTGATCCATGGCCATAGACCAACTTAGGCCAAAAGCCTATTTCTCACCGACTCACATTCATGTTCACACTTATTCTAGTTGTCGGTGCTCACACTCTTTTACTGTACCATCCATGCTTAGTTTCAATTTATTTTTCTTAGTCTTTTTCTTGTGTGCTAGAAAAACCCAGAAAAACAAAAAATATTAGTTGTAGCTTCTAGCTAGTTTACTTTCTTTGCTTGTAGTAGTGGTTAAAAAATGAAAACCCAAAAAGATTTCCCGTTCTTCTTTTGCTTGTTGGGAGCTTTCCCGTGTAAATAGTTTCTTTTCCTTTCTTTAGGGGTTGAGAGTAGAAGACCATGATAAAAATGCTTAGTGGCTCTCATATGCTTTGTTGTAGATTGAACCTTGAGCCATATTACCTTGTCTTCTCTCTTGTATTAAATTTCTGCAGATTCCAGCTTAGTCCAATGCACGTGCACTATTATTATTATCCACACCGTTCGGTCGTGCGAGTGAAAGGCAATAAGGATGATATATGATGAACTAATTGAGATGAGAAAAGCTGGTATGAACTCGACCTCTTTTGTTTTTGTAAATATGATGGCTCGTCGTTCCTGATTCAGCTTGTTATGAATGAAACATGTTTGCAATGACAATTAGAGATCATAGCTGCTTATGCCATGCTTAATTAGCTGAGAGTTTATAATGGTCTATCTTGCATGCCAACATGATATTAAAATGGTTGTGATGTGGTATGATGGGTGGTATCCTCCTTTGAACGATTTAAGTGATCTGACTTGGCACATGTTCACGCATGTAGTTGAAACAAATCAACATAGACTTCACGATATTTATGTTCATGGTGATTTATGTCCTACTCATGCTTGCATTTATTGTTGATTAATTTTAATGCATGTTCATGAACGTTGTTGCTCTCTAGCTGGTCGCTTCCCAGTCTCTTTCTAGCCTTCACCTTTACTAAGCGGGAATACTGCTTGTGCATCCACTTCCATAAACCCCAAAGTTATTCCACATGAGTCCACTATACCTTCCTATATGCGGTATTTACCTGCCGTTCCAAGTAAATTTGTATGTGCCAAACTCTAAACCTTCAGATGAAATTCTGTTTTGTATGCTTGAACAGCTCATGTATCAACTAGGGATGTCTATATCTTCCATGCTAGGTGGGTTATTCTCACGATGAGTGGACTCTGCTCATCATTCATGAGAAAATGGCTGGTAATCGGGATGCCTAGTCCCATGCTCAAAATCATAATAATTAAACAAAACTCCCCCAGGGCTGTTGCTGATTTGGACGGTACCCGTTGTTTCAGACTAGCCGTGGAGTGTGCTTGTTGGTGGTTGGGGTAGTATAAACTTTACCATTCTATTTGGGAACCGCCTATAATGTGTGTAGCATGGGAGATATTGAGATTCTTGGTTGTTATGTTGACAATGAAAGTATACCGCTCAAAATGTTATTCATCTCTATTTAAAAATTGAGCTCTGGCACCTCTACAAGTCCATGCTTCCCTCTACGAATGGCCTGTCTATTTACTTTTATGCAGAGTCATCATCCTCCTATCAAAGAGCACTAGTAGGAGAGCACCTCTGTCGTTGCATGTATTACTATTAATTTGCATTGAGTATGATCATGACTGGATCTCTTTTACCATGAATTACAATGTCTAGTCAGTCCTTGATCTTTAAAGGTGCTCTGCATTTATGTTTTGCGGTCTCAGAAAGGGCTAGTGAGATACCATCCTGTTATATCATATCATGATTGTTTTGAGAAAGTGTTGTCATCCGAGGTTTATTATTATTGCTCGCCAGTTGATTATGCCATTGATGTGAGTAGTCTTGAGACCTGAAAGTTATTGTGAATGTGGTTAGTTCATGATCTTGTAGAAAACTTGAATGGTAGCTTACATATTTACAACAACAAGAGCAAACAGAGTTTGTCAAAGTATTTCTTTATCACTTTCAGTTTATCAACCGAAATGCTTGAGGACAAGCAAAGGTTTAAGCTTGGGGGAGTTGATACGTCTCCAACGTATCTACTTTTCCAAACCCTTTTGCCCTTGTTTTGGACTCTAACTTGCATGATTTGAATGGTACTAACCCGGACTAACGCTGTTTTTAGCAGAACTGCCATGGTGTTGTTTTTGTGCAGAATAAAAAGTTCTCGGAATCGCCTGAAAATCAACGGAGAATTATTTCAGAAAATATAAAAAATATCTGCAAGAAGATCCTCACCGGGGGGCCCACACCCTGTCCTCGAGGATGGGGGCGTGCCCCCCTGCCCAGGGCGCGCCCCCTGCATCGAGGGCCCCCCGATGCTCCACCGACGTACCCCCAGATCCTATATCTTCCGTTTCGGGGAGAAAAAATCAGAGAGAAGGAATTATCGCGTTTCACGAGATGGAGCCGCTACCAAGCCCTAATCTCTCTCGGGAGGGCTGATCTGGAGTCCGTTCGGGGCTCCGGAGAGTGGAGATCGTCGCCATCATCATCATCAACCTTCCTCCATCACCAATTCCATGATGCTCACCACCGTGTGTGAGTAATTCCCTCGTAGGCTTGCTGGACGGTGATGGGTTGGATGGGATCTATCATGTAATGGAGTTAGTTTTGTTAGGGTTTCATCCCTAGTAGCCACTATGTTCTGAGATTGATGTTGCTATGAATTTGCTATGCTTAATGCTTGTCTCTAGGGCCCGAGTGCCATGATTTCAGATCTGAACCTATTATGTTTTCATGAATATATGTGTGTTCTTGATCCTATCTTGCATGTCTATAGTCACCTACTATGTGTTATGATCCGGCAACCCCGAAGGTGACAATAATTGGGACCACTCCCGATGATGACCATAGTTTGATGAGTCCATGTATTCACTATGTGTTAATGCTTTGGTCCGGTACTCTATTAAAAGGAGGCCTTAATATCCCTTAGTTTCCAATAGGACCCCGCTGCCACGGGAGGGTAGGACAAAAGATGTCATGAAAGTTCTTTTCCATAAGCACGTATGACTATATTCGGAATACATGCCTACATTGCATTGATGAACTGGAGCTAGTTCTGTGTCACCCTAGGGTATAACGTTGTAATGCCCAGGATGGAGTTATACCTCCTACGTGTCGAGGCACGACTTAAAGGCATAAATCCATCCTAGAATGATCTCAAGTTTGGTATCTTTGCACAACTCATGTAAAAGAGGGATTAAAAATGCAAAAGGGGATAGTTGGCTTACACTCGCCACTTCACACAAAACATTACATAAGCAATACATCATTCAGAACATCACAACCCGACTACGGGTGAAGATCCAAAAGAAAGATACCAAAACAACATAAAGCCACAGGTCAGGATCGAATCCTAGTAGAAACCACTACTGAACATCGAAACGTCACAAGCAAACGGCCACACTCTTCAACGAACTCCTGGTGAAGAACTGATCCAACTCCTGCATCAAACTCGGCTGAACCTGCATCTGGTGGTGAAGTAACTGTGAGCCACAGAGGACTCAGCAATCCCGTTCCCGGGTAACAAGACTATTTAAGCCTTAGGTGTGGACAAGGCTGAAGAAAGAATATGAGGTGAAGGAACAAACAAGAGTCTGCAGCAGCAACTAGCACTAACTTACGCAATAGAGAGCGAGAAGAGAAGAGCATCGGTCGAAAGATGATCACGAAGTGATCCTAGCTAAAACCGGTCAAACATAACCCCACCGTGTTCAACTCCCGAATCCCTATTCGGAAATTGACAGTCACGGTACACACGCTGGTAGTGTATTGAAACATTGTGTCAAGTTATCTACAACCGGAATTAACAAGCTCCCATCTGCCACATAACCGCGGGCACGGCTTTCGAAAGTTCAAACCCTGCAGGGGTGTTCCAACTTGACCCATTACAAGCCCACGATCCGCGGAGTCGCAACTCCATAGGTGGGAAGACCCGAGTATCCTCGGAATCCCGTGCTCAAGTTAAACCGAACTAAGGTAAGGCTAATCCAGCAAATCCTCCCGGCGTGCCGACACCCTGATAGTAGCCGCGCGTATCTAGTCTCAGGCCACGACCGGATGAGCACAGCGTACAATGGCCAAAACCCAAGTTGCCAAGGGGGGCCCCGCACACGACTCTAGTTTGGGGCCAACACCATCAGCACTGGCCCCCCCTGCTATGTAAAAATAAAGGATCCTCGAGGGAGCGACCCTCTATGCAAATTTAATTAATTAATTAAGTTGTTATTATGAGGCAAATAGTACCAATGTTGGGACTTGCTGGAAAAGACTTAGCACTTAGCGGTTTATCAAGGGGGTCCCATACACCCCAACCGTGTTAGGAACGCATAATCAAGGAACATAACACCGGTTTATACGGTTCCTAACGGCAAGAGTGGAACAAAACACCAAGCAAAAGGCTTAGCCTTCCACCCTGCCAGTATATAGATGATTTCATTTTGCATTTATATAGTGTGATATAACCCAACCAAACTTCAACATGAAGCAAGCATCTTCGGTCTTCACCTGCAACTAACAATGCTATAAGAAGGGCTGAGCAAAGCGTACTTAGCCAAGCAACGGTTTGCGTAGGTAGGGTGATTAAACATGGCAATTGGTTACAAGTAGGAGGCTGACAAGAAAGACATGGGCATCGAGGCAAAACTATAGAGCGGTACTACTAGCAATAGGCAAAGATAGTAATGATATCCGGGTTCGGTCATCTTGCCTGGGATTCCACAGAGGAGAAGAACGGATCCAAGAAGAAGACGGAGCAACAGTCGAGCGAATCCTCACAACTCCGGAACGAAACCGAAGCTAACAAGAGAAGCAACCGGAAAGAAAGAACAACACGGTAAACACACAAACATGACATGACATATGATGCACAAGCAAGCATGATGCATGTCCGGTTTAATTATGCATGGCATGGCAAAGTGCACAAACAAATACTACAAGTTAAGTGGAGATCAATATGCAACGAGTTGCATATTGACGAAACACCACAAATTAATTATTTAGTTGACTCTCATTATTTACAAGACAAGATTAAAAGGGTTTTAACATGGCAAGAGGTGAAGCATAAAGAAACTACACTATCTAGGCATTTTAAATGAGGCCGGAGAATAACAACAACATATCCGGAAAAACCCCATGAGCATGTTTAGTAATTATAAAGCAAACACAATTAAACATATGTAATGTTGTTAAATGATGCGGATGACATGATCAAGTTTTATGCAAGATTTTATTAAAAGGTTGACTTAAAAGAGATAAGAAGCATTGTCACCGTGGTGAAAGGGAAAAGTGCCACGGCAACGATCCGAAAATGATGCCACGCAACATATCGGTACCGGTATCTCGTTGAGAGACCGGTGCAAAAGATAACGGAGAGCGAGTCAAACGAGATGAAAGGTGGGGCGATCCCGTTGCCGGGTTCCCACGAGTCGGCGACGAGGCAACCGAGGAACATGACAAAAGGGGGCACAACGGACACGAAGCACACACGAGGAGCATTTCATACACACAACAAGCATGCATCACACGGGTCACGTCTCGGGTTATACCTTCGAAACAATTGTTTCGGGACGGTTCGAGATCGTAGATGAAGTAGTGGTACTCGCGGTCGGAGAGGAAGTAGTGGTACACGAGTCGTGGTACACGGGGCGACGGTAGTGGTACACGGCGACGTCGGGGTACACGTGTAGCGGGAAGTAGACGTTCTCGAAGAGGTACTTGGCGCCTCGGTAGTCGTTCACGGGGCGACGGTAGTGGTACACGGGAAGGTAGTCGTTCGGGTCGTCGTGGACGTAGTGGAACTTGGTCTCGGCGCATCGAAGGGGTACTTGTCGCATCATCTTGTGTCGTGTAGGCGTACACGGGGCGTTCGTAGTGGTACTTGGGGGTTCTAGAACTCGCGTCGTGGTTGTACAAGGGTCCAAAAGTAGATACATTTACTGCTCCATGGTTACTTGAGAAAACAAACATGAACAGTAACAGAAACAACAAAACAAAAAAAACAAAAGGAAAAGGGTTGCACGGCGCTGCGGTGCGGAGGCTCGAACGAGCTGCTGGAGGAGGCTTCCGACGCGGTTCCTGGCCGGCCCACGGGCGACGCCGGACGGGGCTGCTGGAGAGGAAGGGCTGGCCGCGGCCATGGGAGCACGGAGGGGGCAGCAGTCGCTGCTTGCCGAAGGCACTGGGGGCCTCGGGACGGTGACGGAGGGCTCGGGGCGCCGTTTTCGCGCTGGAGGAGGGAGACCCGAGGGCTCGCTCGGCTTGGGGGCGGAGGGAGGAGCTCTGGCCGCGCTGCGATGCTGGCCGGCGGGCAGAAGGGCGCCGGTGCCACGGGCCTGGCCGGAGGGGACTCCCGCGGCGAGCTGGTGAGGGAGGCTGGAGGCGCGGCAACGCAGAACGGCTCTGGCCGGCGGGGCGCTCGGGCGCAGAGGCGAGGAAGACTCCATGGCGCAGGCAGAGGTGCTGCGCGGGGCTCGGCCGCGAGGGACGTGCTGCAGCTCCTGCGCGGAGGGAGCCGCGAACCGGCGGGAAGGAGGACAGGAGACGAGGCCCTGCGAGGTGCGGCGCTCGGGCGGTCGAGGGAAGATCGAGAGGGGAAACTCTGGGCGAGCGAGCGAGGGGGTCGGGACCTGCTCGAGGGACAGAGGGAGAGAGGGGAGCGGGCGAGGTCGAGGGGAACGGGAGTTGCGGCGGCTGAGGGAAGGGCGAGGGGAAAAGGCTCCTGGCTAGGGTTAGGGTAGAGGTGCGGGCCAAGGTGATTTGGGCCTTGGGCCTAAGTGGGAAGATGGGCCGAGGCGCCCTGGGCCAAGGAGGGAGGAGGAGAGGCCTGGAGGCTGCACTTCTTTCTAACTCTTAAATAGAAATAAAAAGAGAGAGAGCAAAACAAAAAGAAAGAGCCACAGAAAAGAAAAGAAAAAAATGATGGACATTTTGTAAGGCTTTACGGAATAAACCCAACCCAACAAAATAATTCCAACAAAAAGGGAAGTGCAAAACTAAAACATTAGCTTGCAATAAAAGGGGTTTAGATAAAAGGAGGAGCCTCGAAACAACGGAAAGAATTAGCAAGGTGTAGAAGGAGAAGCTCGAAGTGAAAAAAAAACATGGGGAGAATATGCAAGTGTGTTTGAGTAATTCCGAGGAATGGAATGATTATTAATATAGCTCCATAATTATTAGGAGGCTTTATATGTTATAAAGAGAAGTCACCTTCCCTCGATTTAAATGGACCGAAGGTCCACACGGTTTGTTTAGGTTGAGATGCAAAAATAAAATATGACATGATGGCATGATGACATGATGCAATGCAAAAAAAATAAATAACACAAGCTCAAAAGAAACACACGGGCAACCCGGAACATCTGGAACTTCTGGAAGCTTCTGGAATCTTCTGGGACGTCGGTCTCGGGCGTCACAACTCTCCCACACTAACAGAGGATCTCGACCCGAGATCCTAGAGATATCACCGGGTAAAAACGAAGAGGAAGAGGTAAAACAAAGTTGCTTCTTTGACAGACGAGTGAAACCAAGGAACCTTGAGAGGTTGAACAAGTAGAAAGAAAGAATGCAACAGAGATGAATGAAGTTAAGAGCACTCCGGTAAAAGGAGGAACAAGGAACAATAACAAGAACCTTGTAGGTTGAAAGACATGAAACAAGAGCTCACGAACCAAAAGAATAAGAAACCAGAACGGTATAGCCAAGGAATAAGAATGACATAATTTGGACAGCACTCCGTCTGAAAATGGAAGGAATTGAACATAAACTTGAGAAGATGGAATGAAACTTGATGAAAACAACAACATATTGCCTCCGAAACAATTAAAAGAATGGCACAAGGGGTAAGAAAGGATTCAGACAGCACTCCGGTTGAAAAGAGAGGCAAAACATGAAAGGATGACGGAACTAGAATGAAGAATACAACACTCCGGTTAAATGGACAAGCAAAGGAAAGAACATGATCTCGATAAAACGAGATGATGGTTAAAGAGAGCAATATCACAAAGCCTCCGGAATGAAAGAATAGAATATAGAACAAAGAAAGAAAAGAATGGTGAAGAAAATGACAACTTCTCTCAAAATGAATTTGAAAGAGCATCCTTACGAAGAAGGGTTGAGTAGAGTTGTTGGAAAATCAACAACGAAAGAATAAGCTTGATGTGGGCTTACGGAAAACATCTCCAAATTATGAGGTGACAACCAGCCACTAACGAAAACAATTGATTGGATTGAGATCAACAAGGAGACGATAAACTTATTCACCGGAATGATAAATGAAGAAGTTGGGTCATTTATAAGCACCATAATAGCAACAATCCTTAGGGAAAACTTTTAGGTGAAATACAACCCAAGATAACTCCAACAAATAATTGAAGGGTTGAAAAGATCTCCTGAACAAAGAAAATGATGGGTTTTAAATATCTCATTCTTGATAACTCGTGAATCATGAAACATGAAGGAATTGTCAAGAATGACATAACACCATCTCAAAGATAAGGTAGCAAGAATTGCAATTGGAATGCATGATGAAGAATGCTTGAGCTCCAACAAGAATCTTGATGAAACTTTGAGGATGAATTAAAACATGATGAACCACCATGAAGAACTCCGGTAATGAAAGCATAAGAAGTGAAAGATGAAAAGAATAAGATTCAAGGCCTATGATGAATTAGATGGAGTTGAAATGATATCATTGAAATGACATGAAGCTCCGGAAAACAAGATGAACAACTTAGGACCAAGAATCTGATATGATGAACAGGCTCCAGACAAAAGAATTAACATGACCTTGAAGGAATAAGAATAAGAATTATGTAATGCATCTCCTTCACCAATTTAAATTGATGACAAAAAGGATTTGGCATACTACTTATTCTTGTTGCAAAGAATTAAAGAGAGGTATAGCACAAACTCGGATAATTATTCAACAAAGCACCGGTAGGATTGTGAAAAGAACAAATGAATTAAAACGATAACAACGGAAGGGTAAACTAGAATGAACCACCGTAAGAATATGGAGACGAACGAAGAGACATCACTGAAGAATAGTTGGAGGTTGAAGTTGAAAACTAAGAACGAAGAAATATTCTGAAATGATGGCCTTCGGAGGAACACAAAGAAAAGAATTCATGAAATGCTTCGGATGGTATGAAAGGATCTCCTCACAATCGAAACAATAATGAGGATGGTATGAAGCTAGAACCACAACTCACCAAGAGAACGGCCAAGATTTAAGAGAAACTCTTCTCCGGTCTTCAAATGTTGAGGATGAAGACGAGAAATGCCATAAGAATTGATGAGCACTCCGGGTTGAAGAATTGGAAGATTGAACCAATGATGAAAAAGAATTTGAAAGTAAACTTGAAGAAGGCATGTGACTGATGGAAATTATTCTTACGTCACACTTTAAAAGAATTTGAGTATAACTCCAGAAAATAGAAGAGTCAGGTAAGATCCTGGAAAAGACCTGTGGGTTAGGGCCCACTAAAGAAACCACCGTTGGAAACGATAGCTTAAGAGATATGGCACTGGATGAATTAAATGGCTTGAAAGATAGCAACCTCAAAATAGCTTGAACGGATAAGAATGGAATTATGAATCTTCAGTACTCCGGATAAGAATAACAAGAGGAGAATGATTAATCGGTGCACCGGAATAAGAAAACATTGTGAAATGAGGAAAAGGATAAGATCAACACCGAAATCTTGAATTACATCCACCGGTAGAATCTGAGAACAAAAGAATAATGAACTTGAAGCTCTTGAGCATCTTCATGATAAAGCACCGGATAAGAACAATGAAGGCAAGAATGAAGAACCATCACATGAATAAAATGGATACTCCATTAAGCATTCTTGCTCTGAGAAGAAGAAGGGTGGGAGGGTGGGAAAAACAAAGACAACTTGGGATGAAAGAATACAGACAAATCGTCAGATTTCTCAACGACATCCATATGGAAAAACTTGAAGAGAAGGCACACCGGTTGAAAAGGATTTAACATGACCATCTTGATGATCAAGAAGAATTTGCAGTCTCATAGAAATATGAGAATACCGATTAGGAAAGGTATGGAATCAACATTTGACATCGAAGCAACTCGAATACCAGAATCAAAACAAAACAAATGATAGATATGTTTATGAAGAAGATTATACTGCAACACATCTATCCGAACAGAGAATTGAACAAATGAATTCCGTAGGTACATCAGCTCGACGAGAAGCCACTTGGAGAACAAAAGAAAATAAAAAGGAACAAAGATCAGATAGAACAAATGCAAGATAGGAGCTTCGTTCGACATCTTCGTGCTGAAAGCTCATGGAACGTGTTACAAAAGGGTTTTGCAATCCCCGGATCAGCATAGCCAAGGACCCTTTAAGATGCAACTCCCGATCAGAACAAGTCCATAAAACCACTTCACTCAATGTAGAACCCCGAACTTCATATCGAGCATCCGTTGGAAGAATGCCTAGAACTACTAGATGAACCCACCTATAGATTTCCGAAAGTTTCCAGTTATGCAATCAGGTGTTGGGGATACACGGGAAGCACCGCGCAATCAACTCTAAACCTACATCCAGGTGTATCCATCCTTCAACACATAACCAGTCTTTCTCGGAAACTGTTTACCTCGGACCTTCGAAAGGCATCCACTATAACAAGCTATGGCAATACTCTCGAACTACCTCCCCAGTACTGGGTGATGTCGGGGTTATCTTGCCACTGGCCGTATAGGAGAGATTTTCGATGTCGGCCGTCTTAAGTATTTAGTACTGTCGCGATATGCTTGTGTCAATGATACCTCGAAGCTCAACTCCTCGGTAACAGGAGGCATCGAGAACAATATCCTTGTCACAAGAACATCGAAACAATCCCAGAATACTCGCGGGATCCTAAAAAAAATTTGGTGCAATTTTTGAAAGTAGAAGAGAAAAGAGTAATCGTCAGGAGTCCTCACCAGAGAGAAAGGGGATGAGAAGCAAAAGAAATCCTACTCTCCGATATATATATAGGACTCAAAAGTTTTTAGTGTGTGCCTAGACTCAACCGTCAACGATTCGATCAATCAGTGGGGGCTTCTAGGTCGGAGAAGGCTCTGAATACCAACTTGTAATGCCCAGGATGGAGTTATACCTCCTACGTGTCGAGGCACGACTTAAAGGCATAAATCCATCCTAGAATGATCTCAAGTTTGGTATCTTTGCACAACTCATGTAAAAGAGGGATTAAAAATGCAAAAGGGGATAGTTGGCTTACACTCGCCACTTCACACAAAACATTACATAAGCAATACATCATTCAGAACATCACAACCCGACTACGGGTGAAGATCCAAAAGAAAGATACCAAAACAACATAAAGCCACAGGTCAGGATCGAATCCTAGTAGAAACCACTATTGAACATCGAAACGTCACAAGCAAACGGCCACACTCTTCAACGAACTCCTGGTGAAGAACTGATCCAACTCCTGCATCAAACTCGGCTGAACCTGCATCTGGTGGTGAAGTAACTGTGAGCCACAGAGGACTCAGCAATCCCGTTCCCGGGTAACAAGACTATTTAAGCCTTAGGTGTGGACAAGGCTGAAGAAAGAATATGAGGTGAAGGAACAAACAAGAGTCTGCAGCAGCAACTAGCACTAACTTACGCAATAGAGAGCGAGAAGAGAAGAGCATCGGTCGAAAGATGATCACGAAGTGATCCTAGCTAAAACCGGTCAAACATAACCCCACCGTGTTCAACTCCCGAATCCCTATTCGGAAATTGACAGTCACGGTACACACGCTGGTAGTGTATTGAAACATTGTGTCAAGTTATCTACAACCGGAATTAACAAGCTCCCATCTGCCACATAACCGCGGGCACGGCTTTCGAAAGTTCAAACCCTGCAGGGGTGTTCCAACTTGACCCATTACAAGCCCACGATCCGCGGAGTCGCAACTCCATAGGTGGGAAGACCCGAGTATCCTCGGAATCCCGTGCTCAAGTTAAACCGAACTAAGGTAAGGCTAATCCAGCAAATCCTCCCGGCGTGCCGACACCCTGATAGTAGCCGCGCGTATCTAGTCTCAGGCCACGACCGGATGAGCACAGCGTACAGTGGCCGAAACCCAAGTTGCCAAGGGGGGCCCCGCACACGACTCTAGTTTGGGGCCAACACCATCAGCACTGGCCCCCCCTGCTATGTAAAAATAAAGGATCCTCGAGGGAGCGACCCTCTATGCAAATTTAATTAATTAATTAAGTTGTTATTATGAGGCAAATAGTACCAATGTTGGGACTTGCTGGAAAAGACTTAGCACTTAGCGGTTTATCAAGGGGGTCCCATACACCCCAACCGTGTTAGGAACGCATAATCAAGGAACATAACACCGGTTTATACGGTTCCTAACGGCAAGAGTGGAACAAAACACCAAGCAAAAGGCTTAGCCTTCCACCCTGCCAGTATATAGATGATTTCATTTTGCATTTATATAGTGTGATATAACCCAACCAAACTTCAACATGAAGCAAGCATCTTCGGTCTTCACCTGCAACTAACAATGCTATAAGAAGGGCTGAGCAAAGCGTACTTAGCCAAGCAACGGTTTGCGTAGGTAGGGTGATTAAACATGGCAATTGGTTACAAGTAGGAGGCTGACAAGAAAGACATGGGCATCGAGGCAAAACTATAGAGCGGTACTACTAGCAATAGGCAAAGATAGTAATGATATCCGGGTTCGGTCATCTTGCCTGGGATTCCACAGAGGAGAAGAACGGATCCAAGAAGAAGACGGAGCAACAGTCGAGCGAATCCTCACAACTCCGGAACGAAACCGAAGCTAACAAGAGAAGCAACCGGAAAGAAAGAACAACACGGTAAACACACAAACATGGCATGACATACGATGCACAAGCAAGCATGATGCATGTCCGGTTTAATTATGCATGGCATGGCAAAGTGCACAAACAAATACTACAAGTTAAGTGGAGATCAATATGCAACGAGTTGCATATTGACGAAACACCACAAATTAATTATTTAGTTGACTCTCATTATTTACAAGACAAGATTAAAAGGGTTTTAACATGGCAAGAGGTGAAGCATAAAGAAACTACACTATCTAGGCATTTTAAATGAGGCCGGAGAATAACAACAACATATCCGGAAAAACCCCATGAGCATGTTTAGTAATTATAAAGCAAACACAATTAAACATATGTAATGTTGTTAAATGATGCGGATGACATGATCAAGTTTTATGCAAGATTTTATTAAAAGGTTGACTTAAAAGAGATAAGAAGCATTGTCACCGTGGTGAAAGGGAAAAGTGCCACGGCAACGATCCGAAAATGATGCCACGCAACATATCGGTACCGGTATCTCGTTGAGAGACCGGTGCAAAAGATAACGGAGAGCGAGTCAAACGAGATGAAAGGTGGGGCGATCCCGTTGCCGGGTTCCCACGAGTCGGCGACGAGGCAACCGAGGAACATGACAAAAGGGGGCACAACGGACACGAAGCACACACGAGGACCATTTCATACACACAACAAGCATGCATCACACGGGTCACGTCTCGGGTTATACCTTCGAAACAATTGTTTCGGGACGGTTCGAGATCGTAGATGAAGTAGTGGTACTCGCGGTCGGAGAGGAAGTAGTGGTACACGAGTCGTGGTACACGGGGCGACGGTAGTGGTACACGGCGACGTCGGGGTACACGTGTAGCGGGAAGTAGACGTTCTCGAAGAGGTACTTGGCGCCTCGGTAGTCGTTCACGGGGCGACGGTAGTGGTACACGGGAAGGTAGTCGTTCGGGTCGTCGTGGACGTAGTGGAACTTGGTCTCGGCGCATCGAAGGGGTACTTGTCGCATCGTCTTGTGTCGTGTAGGCGTACACGGGGCGTTCGTAGTGGTACTTGGGGGTTCTCGAACTCGCGCCGTGGTTGTACAAGGGTCCAAAAGTAGATACATTTACTGCTCCATGGTTACTTGAGAAAACAAACATGAATAGTAACAGAAACAACAAAACAAAAAAAACAAAAGGAAAAGGGTTGCACGGCGCTGCGGTGCGGAGGCTCGAACGAGCTGCTGGAGGAGGCTTCCGACGTGGTTCCTGGCCGGCCCACGGGCGACGCCGGACGGGGCTGCTGGAGAGGAAGGGCTGGCCGCGGCCATGGGAGCACGGAGGGGGCAGCAGTCGCTGCTGGCCGAAGGCGCTGGGGGCCTCGGGACGGTGACGGAGGGCTCGGGGCGCCGTTTTCGCGCTGGAGGAGGGAGACCCGAGGGCTCGCTCGGCTTGGGGGCGGAGGGAGGAGCTCTGGCCGCGCTGCGATGCTGGCCGGCGGGCAGAAGGGCGCCGGTGCCACGGGCCTGGCCGGAGGGGACTCCCGCGGCGAGCTGGTGAGGGAGGCTGGAGGCGCGGCAACGCAGAACGGCTCTGGCCGGCGGGGCGCTCGGGCGCAGAGGCGAGGAAGACTCCATGGCGCAGGCAGAGGTGCTGCGCGGGGCTCGGCCGCGAGGGACGTGCTGCAGCTCCTGCGCGGAGGGAGCCGCGAACCGGCGGGAAGGAGGACAGGAGACGAGGCCCTGCGAGGTGCGGCGCTCGGGCGGTCGAGGGAAGATCGAGAGGGGAAACTC
>LR738715.1:448280173-448298881 GCA_902687465.1 Secale cereale | reverse complement strand
CTCTTAAATAGAAATAAAAAGAGAGAGAGCAAAACAAAAAGAAAGAGCCACAGAAAAGAAAAGAAAAAAATGATGGACATTTTGTAAGGCTTTACGGAATAAACCCAACCCAACAAAATAATTCCAACAAAAAGGGAAGTGCAAAACTAAAACATTAGCTTGCAATAAAAGGGGTTTAGATAAAAGGAGGAGCCTCGAAACAACGGAAAGAATTAGCAAGGTGTAGAAGGAGAAGCTCGAAGTGAAAAAAAAACATGGGGAGAATATGCAAGTGTGTTTGAGTAATTCCGAGGAATGGAATGATTATTAATATAGCTCCATAATTATTAGGAGGCTTTATATGTTATAAAGAGAAGTCACCTTCCCTCGATTTAAATGGACCGAAGGTCCACACGGTTTGTTTAGGTTGAGATGCAAAAATAAAATATGACATGATGGCATGATGACATGATGCAATGCAAAAAAAATAAATAACACAAGCTCAAAAGAAACACACGGGCAACCCGGAACATCTGGAACTTCTGGAAGCTTCTGGAATCTTCTGGGACGTCGGTCTCGGGCGTCACAAACGTCTACATGATGATTGCATCCGACATAATTTCCCATCACCGATCCAATGCCTACGAGCTTTACCTATATTGCTTGTCGCTTATTTACTTTTCTACGGCTACTATTACAAAAACTACAAAAACACTTTCGTTACTTTTATTGTTGCTACCACCACTATCATATTACTTTGCTACTAAACTATCTTGCTGCAGATACTAAGTTTCCAGGTGTCGTTGAATTGACAACTCAGCTGCTAATACTTAAGAGTATTCTTTGGCTCCCCTTGTGTCGAATCAACAAATTTGGGTTGAATACTTTACCCTTGAAAACTGTTGCGATCCCCTACACTTGTGTGTTATCATGGGGTCACAGCGACAATGGATGGTGTTTGAATTGCTATACCTTTTATCTGCTGTGAACATGCAACTATATGTGTGTCATAAAAGAATTGGAATTATTCAGGGTTCGTTTCAACATTTTATACATTAAATTGGTTTTCTAGCCATTTCAGTTGCACAATTCAAAATTAAACTACATGCACATGCTCTGGTGCACCAACATGGGTTGTAAAATCATATATGTGTCCATGGGTGTATGCTTATGTCCCATGCAAGAAATGGGGATGAAATTCAAACACCACGGCACCATGGCTCTCCGGCAAACATCGACGTACTTGCTTTTGTAATTCTAGTAAATCCAAAATTCGTCCGAAATTCATGAAACTTGGCATGCTATCATGGAGCCGCATCAACATGTCGTGGTAAAAATTATGTCCCATTTGGGGCAGGTTTGGGTATAAGCTTCTCATAAACCAGAGCTTCTCACAGCAAGTGTGATGGTTTCAGTAGGGAACGTTTCACCTTTCTGGATGAAATGATATCCGTTCCCTCTTCTCGATTTCAATTTTTTTTCCTAGTGTCAACATAGAACAACATGAGTGTTGTGTCAATTTTTGGGATTCTTTGGGTTCGCTTGGACATTTTTACACATTAACTGAGTTTTCTATGCATTCATGTGCATAATTCAAATTTGAACTACAAGCACATGCTCTAATGCATATAAATTATTTGAAAATTCAAATTTGTGTCCTTGCTTGCCTCCTTAGGTCCCATGCAAGAAATGGGAATGAATGTCAAATACCATGCCATCGTCACTCGACCACAAACATTGAGATACCTGGTTTTTAAATTCTAGTAAATCCAAAGCTCGTCTGAAATTCATGAAACCTGGCATGCTGTCATGGAGCTGCATCAACATGTCGTGGTAAATTTTTTGTCCCATTTGGGGCAGGTTTGGGGATATGCTTCTCACAAACCAGAGCTTCTCACAACAAGTTTGATGGTTTCGGTAGGGAACGTTTCACCTTTCTGGATGAAACGATATCCGTTGCCTCTTCTAGATTTCAAAGTTTTCCTAGTGTCAAGTGTCAACATAGAACAACGGGAGTGTTTGATACGTCTCCAACGTATCTATAATTTTTATTGTTCCATGCTTTTATATATTCTGTTTTGGATGTTTAATGGGCTTTATTATACACTTTTATATTATTTTTGGGACTGACCTACTAAACCAAGGCCCAGTGCAAATTTCCGTTTTTTGCCTATTTCAGTGTTTCGCAGAAAAGGAATATCAAACGGAGTCCAAACGGAATGAAACCTTCGGGAGAGTTATTTTTGGAACGATATCAACACAGAAGACTTGGAGTACACGCCAGGAAGCGAGAGAGGCGGCCACAAGGGCAGGGGGCCCGCCCAGGGGGTAGGCGCGCCCCCCAACCTCGTGGGCCTCTTGTTGCTCCCCTCACATCCTTCTTCCTCCTATATATACCTATGTACCCTGAAACTATCGAGGAGCACCACGAAACCCTAATTCCACCGCCGCAAGTTTCTGTACCCGTGAGATCCCATCTTGGGGCCTGTTCTGGAGCTCCACCGGAGGGGGCATCGATCACGGAGGGCTTCTACATCAACACCATAGCCCCTCCGATGAGTTGTGAGTAGTTTACCACAGACCTTCGGGTCCATAGTTATCAGCTAGATGGCTTCTTCTCTCTCTTTGGATCTCAATACAAAGTTCTCCTCGATCTTTGAGGAGATCTATTCGATGTAATCTTTTGCAGTGCGTTTGCCGAGATCCGATGAATTGTGGGTTTATGACCAAGATTATCTATGAACAATATTGGATTCTTTTCTGAAATCTTTTATGCATGATTTAAATATCTTTGCAAGTCTCTTCGAATTATCGGTTTGGTTTGGCGTACTAGATCGGTAGTTCTTGCAATGGGGGAAGTGCTTAGCTTTGGGTTCAATCTTGCGGTGTCCTTTCCTAGTGAAAGTAGGGGCAGCAAGGCATGTATTGTATTGCTGCCATTGAGGATAAAAGATGGGGTTTACATCATATTGCTTGAGTTTATCCCTCTACATCATGTCATCTTGCTTAAGGCCTTACTTTGTTCTTATGAACTTAATACTCTAGATGCATGCTGGATAGCGGTCGATGTGTGGAGTAATAGTAGTAGATGCAGAATCGTTTTGGTCTACTTGTCACGGATGTGATGCCTATATCCAATGATCATGCCTAGATATTCTCATAACTATGCGCTTTTCTATCAATTGCTCGATAGTAATTCGTTCATCCATCGTAGAAATTTGCTATCATGAGAGAAGCCACTAGTGAAACCTATGGCCCCCGGGTCTATCTTCCATCATATAAATCTCCATCAACTATTTACCTTTACTTCACTTTTACTTTGCATTATTTACTTTTTCCCTATACCAAAAAATACCAAAAATATTATCTTATCATCTCTATCAGATCTCACTTTTGTAAGTGACCGAGAAGGGATTGACAACCCCTTTTATCGCGTTGGCTGCAAGGTTCTTATTTGTTTGTGCAGGTACGAGGGACCAGCGTGTGGTCTCCTACTGGATTGATACATTGGTTCTCAAAAACTGAGGGAAATACTTACGCTACTGTGTTGCATCACCCTTTCCTCTTCGAGGGAATACAACACAAGCTCGAGAAGTAGCAAGAAGAATTTATAGCGCCATTGCCGAGGAGATCTACGCAAAAGTCATATACCAAGTACCTATCACAAACACTTATCCCTTGCATTACATTATTCGCCTCTCGCTTTCCTCTCCCCCCACTTCACCTTTGCCCTTTTATTCGCCCTTTTTCCGTTCGCTTGCCTCTTGTTTGCTTGTGTGTTGGATTGCTTGCTTGTCACTATGGCTCAAGACAATACCAAATTGTGTGACTTCTCCAATACCAACAATAATGATTTTATTAGCACGCCGATTGCTCCTATTATTGATGCTGAATCTTGTGAGATCAATGCTGCTCTGTTGAATCTTGTCATGAAAGATCAATTCTCTGGCCTTCCTAGTGAAGATGCCACTACCCATCTAAACAACTTTGTTGCTTTATGTGATATGCAAAAGAAGAGGGGTACAAATAATGATATTGTCAAGTTAAAGCTATTTCCGTTTTCTCTTAGAGATCGTGCTAAAACTTGGTTCTCTTCTTTGCCTAGAAATAGTATTGATTCATGGAATAAGTGTAAAGATTCCTTTATCTCTAAGTATTTTCATCCCGCTAAGATTATCTCTCTTAGAAACGATATCATGAATTTTAAGCAACTAGATCATGAACATGTTGCACAAGCTTGGGAGAGAATGAAATTTATGATACGTAATTGCCCTACACATGGTTTGAACTTATGCATGATTATACAAAACTTTTATGCTGGCTTGACTTTTGCATCTAGAAATCTTTTAGATTCGGCCGCGGGGGGCACTTTCATGCAAATCACTTTAGGAGAAGCTACTAAACTCCTAGATAACATTATGGTTAACTACTCTCAATGGCACACAAAATTATCTACTAGTAAAAAAGTACATGCTATTGAAGAGATTAGTGTTTTGAGTGGAAAGATGGATGAACTTATGCAGTTATTTGCTACTAACAGTGCTTCTTCAGATCCTAATGATATGCCTTTGTCCACGTTGATTGAGAATAATAATGAATCTTTGGATGTGAATTTTGTTGGTAGGAATAATTTTGGTAACAACGGTTATAGAGGAAATTTTAATTCTAGGCCTTTTCCTAGTAATCCTCTAATAATTTTGGTAATTCCTACAACAACTCTTATGGAAATTTTAATAAGTTGCCCATTGAATTTGAGACTAGTGTCAAAGAATTTATGAATTCGCAAAAGAATTTCAATGCTTTGCTTGAAGAAAAATTGCTTAAGGTTGATGAGTTGGCTAGGAACCTGGATAGGATTTCTCTTGATGTTGATTCTTTGAAACTTAGATCTATTCCACCTAAGCATGATATCAATGAGTCTCTCAAAGCCATGAGAATTTCCATCGATGACTGCAAAGAAAGAACCGCTAGGATGCATGCTAAAAGAGATTGCTTTGTGAAAGTGTGTTCTTCTAGTTTTCATGATAATAAAGATGGAGATCTAAAAGTGATTGATGTGTATCCTATTAAATACTTGTTTTCTAGTATGAATCTTGATAAAGATGGGACTGGAGATGAGTCTACTTTAGTTAAAACACGTCCCAATGATTCGGAGTTTTTAAATCTTGATGCTAAAAGTGTTAAAAGTGGGATTGAAGAGGTCAAAACATTACATAGTAATGAACCCACTATTTTGGATTTCAAGGGATTCAATTGAGATAATTGCTCTTTGATAGATTGTATTTCCTTGTTGCAATCCGTGCTAAATTCTCCGCATGCTTATAGTCAAAATAAAGCTTTTACCAAGCACATAGTTGATGATTTAATGCAATCTTATGAAGAAAAACTTGAATTCGAAGTTTCTATCCCTAGGAACCTTTATGATGAGTGGGAACCTACTATTAAAATTAAGATTGAAGATCATTAATTCTTTGCTTTGTGTGATTTGGGTGCAAGTGTCTCCACAAATTCCAAAAGCTTTGTGTGATATGTTAGGTTTCCATGAACTTGATGATTGCTCTTTAAATTTGCATCTTGTGGATTCTACCATTAAGAAACCTATGGTAAGGATTAATGATGTTCTTATTGTTGCCAATAGAAACTATGTGCCCATAGATTTCATCGTTCTCAATATAGATTGCAATCTTACATGTCCTATTATTCTTGGTAGACCTTTCCTTAGAACGATTGGTGCAATTATTGATATGAAGGAAGGAAATATTAGATTCCAATTTCCGTTAAGGAAAGGCATGGAACACTTTCCTAGAAATAAAATCAAATTACATTATGAATCTATTATGAGAGCCACTTATGGATTGCCTACCAAAGATGGCAATACGTAGATCTATTCTTGTATCGTGCCTAGCCAGGGGCGTTAAACGATAGCGCTTGTTGGGAGGCAACCCAATTTTATTTTATTTGTTTTGCTTATGTTTAGGAATAAATAATGCATCTAGCTTCTGTTTAGATGTGGTTTTTGTGTTTTAATTAGTGTTTGTGCCAAGTAGAACCATTGGGAAGACTTGGGTGAAGTTTATGCGATCATGTTGTAGAAAACAGAAACTTTAGCGCTCACGAGATTAGTTACCATTTTTTACTGGAGAGTGATTTTTAGTTGACTCTTTTTGCATATAATTAATAGACAAATTCCTCACGTCCACCAATTTATTTCAATTTTTTTAGAGTTACAGAAGTATTCGAAAGTTACAGATTACTACAGACTGTTTTGTTTTTGACAGATTCTGTTTTCCGTGTGTTGTTTGCTTATTTTGATGAATCTATGAGTAGTATCGGGGGGTATGAATCATAGAGAAGTTGGAACACAGTAGGTTTAACACCAATATAAACAAAGAATGAGTTCATTACAGTACCTTTGCGTGGTGGTTTGTTTTCCTATACTAGCGGAGCTCACGAGATTTTTGGCTAAGTTTTGTGTTGTGAAGTTTTCAAGTTTTGGGTAAGGATTTGAGGGACTATGGAACAAAGATTGGGAAGATCCTAAGCTTGGGGATTAACAATGCACCCCAAGGTAAAATTCAAGGACAACCAAAAGCCTAAGCTTGGGGATGCCCCGAGAAGGCATCCCCTCTTTCGTCTTCGTCTATCGGTAACTTTACTTGAGAGTATATTTTTATTCACCACATGATATGTGTTTTGCTTGGAGCGTCATGTATGATTCGAGTCTTTGCTTTTTAGTTTACCACAATCATCCTTGCTGGACACACCTTTTGAGAGAGATACAAATGAATTGGAATTTATTAGAATACTCTATGTGCTTCACTTATATCTTTTGAGCTAGATAGTTTTGCTCTAGTGCTTCACTTATATCTTTTAGTGCACGGTGGTGGTTTTATTTTGTAGAAATTATGGATCTCTCATGCTTCACTTATATTATTTTGAGAGTATTTTAGAACAGCATGGTAATGTGCTTTGGTTATAAAATTAGTCCTAATATGGTAGGCATCCAAGATGGGTATAGTAAAAAACTTTCATATAAAGTGCATTGAATATGATGAGAAGTTTGATACTTGATGATTATTTTGAGATTTGAGGATGGTGATATTGGAGTCATGCTAGTGGAGTAATTGTGAATTTGAGAAACACTTGTGTTAAAGTTTGTGATTCCCGTAGCATGCACGTATGGTGTCGGTGGAAACGACACCTATGGGATCACTGTAGTCCCTTCTACGGTTGGTGGGCGCGAGGTTGTGCAAAGAGCGGGTCTAAGAGTCAGTACAAGGATCGTTTACCCAGGTTCGGGCCGCAAGAATGCGTAATACCCTAGTCCTGCTTTGGTGTGTATTTGAGTGTTCTTGAGTTCTTGAACTAGCTATGGTGCATGTCTAGCTCAAAAGATTCGAATCCTTCTCCAGTATGCCTCGGGCCTCCTTTTATAGTCAAAAGGGGCTGCCACAGTGGTACACAGGAGGTGGAAAGGTATACGGTGCGCAAGCTTATTTCATGCCATTACGGAACAAGACGCATTAAATGCCCTACTTAGGTGTCCATTTGGTTTGTGGGACGGAAACGAGGCCCATCCCGTCCGTGGCCGCTCCGTCTGGTTGTGACGCGCATCCAGGCCAGCGGGGCAAGCAGCTGAGATGGCATGGTGGTAGGGTCTTCACGAAGATCTGCATGCCACCACGCAGGTGCTTGACTAGCTGGACCAGGAACCACGTACCGCCACGTGGGTACCTGCCTGGGCTAGTGGGTCGGCCGCCGAGCTTAAGCGATGATGGGGCGGCAAGGGCTTGTCGCGGTCTTGGGTTTGTTCCTGGCAAGGGTCTTCCTGGGGCCTCTGTGAGCGTCCTCGGCAAGAGGCTTGCCGGGGCTTTTGCGAGCTTCCTCGGCAAGAGGCTTGTCGAGGCCTCGGGGTGTCTTCGGCGAGGAGCCTTGTCGGGGCCTCGTGGGCATCCTCGGCAAGGAGCCTCGCGATCGCCTTGTCTTCTGGTTCTCATCTTAGGAGTCATGGACCCTTGTCTTTACAAAGATCTGCATGCCATCACGTGGGCGCTTCCCGGGCCTTGGTTCCAGCACTGCTGATGATGTTGGAGCTCCTAGGCTCAAGGGTGGCTGCAACGGAGGCGTTTGGGTGGGTTTCCCCCGGCAAGGGTTCTTGCCGGGGGTGTGCAGGCCGCCCCGGCAAGTCTTGTCGGGGGAGAGCCTGTCTTCTTGCTTGGCCTCCTTGCGCCACTGTCTTGGTGCTGCTCTGGTAGCCTTGCGTCTCTGGCTTCCCTCCTCTGCCTTGTTATGTGTGGTCACAGGCGTGGCTCTGACTGCCCGTGCACAAGTAAGGGGTATAAAGGAGCGCCCCTACTTTTGTACACCGACAGGAGCCCTCGGGCCTGGGCCATACATAAGCGTGACACGATGTTGGGCTAGGCCCAGAACGGTGCGCGGGCAGTGAGGTTGGATCCTTTTTACTATAGTAACTCCTCCAGTGGTTGCGATTTCCCATGATCTGCGCATGACGTGGGAATCGTTCATGGGGTGATCGCAACATGCTTGTGTCACCTCGTGGTCTCCGAATAGTAAAAAGGCAGTTCGCGTTCTCCCCATAAAAATAGAGGAAGTTGCAGGGGCGCGGCTCATTTACTAAGTGGACTTGGGTCGTCCCACAATCACGGGGTGCGAAAAACGGTCGTACCATGTGCCATCTGAACCCCGATCTGCCTGCCACGTGCCCCTCATGCATCGAGGAGGGCAGGCCGCGGACGGAGAATGTGCGGGCTTTAACGCTCGGGCGGGGGGCCGGGCGCCGCTGATTGGAGCAGCGGGTCGGTCTCATTTTCTTGTGCCCCGGCGCTTGGACTAGTCGATTCGGGCGGTCGCCCTTCTATAAAGAAGGGGGAGAGGGACGGTGCTCCCCCCTCTCTACTCATCCTCTTCCAGTTCGATTCCTTCCCTCCCCAAGATATGCCGAGAGGGCGTGGCCGTGGCCGTGCCCCTGCGGAGGCGACCAGGTCGTCCTCTCGTCAGAAGTCGGTGGCGGTCAAAGAAGAGCCGGATGCCCAAGACGAGGGTCATGCTGGCGGTAGAGGCATCGGCCGGGGTCATGGTCGGCGAGGCAGTCGAGGCAGAGGTGGGCGAGGTCGGGGGACACCCGCGCCGTCATCATCTCCGTCTCCATCTCCTCCGCCGTCTCCTCCTGCCTCCCCACGCGGCCATGTCATGGACACGGCGCTGGAGTTCATCTTGCAACTACGTGAGCCGCCGCGCAGTCGCCTCCGTCTTCCTGAAGCGTTCGCGAGGGTGTTGGAGGTCGACCAGCCATCAAGGATGAGGCTTCACATGGAGTGGTGTTGACATTTGGGTGAACACCAAGTTCCCCACTCTTCATGTAATGCTCCTCCGCCGGGGGTGGAAGAACTTCGCGCGTGCCCACTGTTTGATGAAGGGGCACGTCCTCTGCTTCAGGTTAGCAGAGAGCGACCTGCTCTCCATCAAGGTCTTCGGGCGCTCGGGACACAGGCTAGGGTGCTGTGCGGAGAGCTCGACCGATGATAAAAACTCCTCCCCAAGCGATAGTGATGGGGAGGACAGCGACATCGACGACGAGGGCAGCGGGCGGGAGGATGACGGGTCCGACTAGGCGGCGGACACGCCGTACCTGGGCGATGCCGGCAGCACCATTATCCGCATCGCCAGCCCCTCAAACTTCTCGGAGTCTACAATATGGTCAATGCGCGACAACGGGAATGGGTCCTTTGGGCATGCCTTATTGATATCAGTGTAATCAATACACATTCTCCACCTCCCATTTGCCTTGCGCACCACCACCGGATTGGCCAACCACGTCGGGTGGAGTACTCCTCTCACCAAGCATGTCGCCTCTAACTTCCTGGTTTCCTCTCTGATGAACTCTTGCCGCTCTA
This sequence comes from Secale cereale, assembly GCA_902687465.1. Classification (NCBI taxonomy): domain Eukaryota; kingdom Viridiplantae; phylum Streptophyta; class Magnoliopsida; order Poales; family Poaceae; genus Secale; species Secale cereale. The sequence continues at coordinate 448,288,988 of LR738715.1, read as the reverse complement.
GAGCTTGCTTCCTGACCTTCTGCTTGACGGGTCGCGCATGAGGGCAGACAACAAGATGGTGCTCAATCACGACCCTGGGAATACCGGGGATGTCGATGCTTGCCATGCAAACACGTCAACATTCGCCCGCAGAAAGGTGACGAGCGCGTCTTCCTATTTGCTGTCGAGGGCGGAGCTTATGGTGAAAGCCCCTCCCGTGCCATCCTCCTTGACAGACACCTTCTTGGTTTCTGGTGGTGTAGCTCTGGATTTCTTGCTCTTGCCGGTGGAGCTCTCTGGCACGTTCTCGATGGGAGCACTGCACTCCGAAGAGGAGCGCTTGCCGGAGTGGGTGCGAGAGGTCCTACCGGTCTTCTTCCCTCCCGGGGCTTCAGCGGCAGGAGCAAGTGCTTTAGCGGCAGTTGCTGCAACTGCCTCCCGATAAAGCTGATCAACGTAGATCAGCGCATCCTTCTTGTCGGAGGGGACGGTGATGATGGACATCGGCCCAGGCATCTTCAGTGTGTTGTAGGTGTAATGTGATGCTCCCATGAACTTGGCCAATGTTGGCTGGCCGAGGATCCTATTGTAAGGTAAGGGGATCTCGGCAACATCAAAAACAACCCTCTCCGTCCTGTAGTCCAGGTCGCCTCCGAATGTCACGGGCAACGTGACTTTACCCTTGGGCTGACTCCTTCCTGGGTTGACCCTTGAAACGTGCCCGTCTCCCCGAGGTCTCCATCAGGAATTTGCAGCCTTTTGTTCACAACGGGCGAGATCAAGTTCAAACCGGCTCCGCCATCAATGTAATGCCCAGGATGGGACTATATCTCCTACGTGTCGAGGCACGACTTAAAGATATAAGCCCATTCTGGAATGATCGCAAGTTTGGTACCTTTGCACATCTCATGTAAAAATGGGGATGGAAAACTGAAAAGATAGTTGGCTTACACTCGCCACGTCACATAAATTCATTACATGTTCAAACATCATTCAGATAAACATCACAGCCCATCTAAGGGTAAAGATCCAAATGACAAGATACCAAACATAACATTAAACCACAGGTCTAGATCGAATCCTAGTAGAAGCTCTACTGATCAACCGCATAGTTCACGTAGTAACGGCTACGCTCCTCGTCATACTCCCAGTCTAGCTCAGTGCCATCGCCTGTGTGGCTCACCATCGTACCTGCATCTGGTGTGTTGAAGTAACTGTGAGCCACAGAGGACTCAGCAATCCCGTTCCCGGGTAACACGACTATTCAAGCCTTGGGTGTGGAACAAGGCTGAAGAAAGAACAAGAGGTTGCAGCAGCACTAGCCTAGCTTACGTAAAAGAGAGCGAGAAGAGAAGGTGCCTCGGTCGAGAGATGATCACGAAGTGATCCTAAACTAGCAAGTCAAACATAACCCCACCGTGTTCACTTCCCGAATCCCTTTCGGAAAATGACCGTCACGGTACTCACACTGGTAGTGTATTGGAACAGGGTGTCAAGTTTTCTACAACCGGATATTAACAAGCTCCCATCTGCCACATAACCGCAGGCACGGCTTTCGAAAGTTCATAACCCTGCAGGGGTGTTCCAACTTGGCCCATGACAAGCCCACGATCCGCGGAGTCGCAACTCCAAAGTGGGAAGGCCCGAGTATCCTCGGAATCCCGTGCTCAAGATACTCCGACTAAGGTAAGGCTAATCCAGCAAATCCTCCCAGCGTGCCGACACCCTCACAGTAGCCGCGCGTATCTAGTCTCAGGCCACGCCCGGATGGACGATCCCACAGGTTTTTACCAGACCTTGAGTTCCCTCGAGGTGGCCCCGCGTAACCCCCAGTTTGGACCAACACTCATGTGGAGCACTGGCCCGGGTTGTTGATTAAGAAGAGGGTTAATTACTCCCTATGCAAGTTTTAGTTATAAGGCAAATAGTACCAATGTTGGGACTTGCTGGAAAAGACTTAGCACCTAGCGGTTTATCGAGGGGGTCCCATAACCCCAACCGTGTGAGGAACGCATAATCAAGGAACATAACACCGGTTTATACAGTTCCTAAGGCGGCATGACTAGAACAAATCACCAAGCAAAAGGCTTAGCCTTCCACCCATTACTAATATATAGATGATTTCATTTAATAATTAAATATAGTGTGATATCCCAACAAGCTTCAACAAGAAGCAAGAATCTTCAATCTTCCCCTGCAACTATCAATGCTATAAGAGGGGCTGAGCGAAGCCTGCGTATAGCCAATCAATGGTTTGCATAGGTAGGGTGGTTAAACAGGTGCATGGTTACAATAGGAGGCTAACAGGAAAAACATGGGCATCGAGGCAAAACTATAGATCGAGACTTCTAGCAATAGGCAAAGATAGTAATGTTATCGGGGTTCGGTCATCTTGCCTGAAGAGTTGTCGATGGGATCGTAAGAGGGGTCCTCGTTCTCAACCTTGGTAGTAACCTCGTGCTCGTACTCGTACTCGGTCTCAGCTTACGGCTCTACTCAAACACAAGAACACAAGGCAACGAATCAAACAAGATGCAATGCGCAGAAAAATTACTGGATGCATGACTGATGCACTAAGGAAGCAAAACAGATGCACTATGGAAGCACAGAAAGTCTACTTAGGAAGCACAGTGTTACAGCACAACAATATGCATCAAGCAAAATGCTTCAAAACATGATAACAATAGGATAATATGAATCTACATGCAAAAACACTCAAGTTACATATAGGACTCGCTCAAAACGGAGCAACACACAAAAAGTTATCCACGTTGCAAAACATCATCAGACATCAAAATTCTGGGGACTTAGAAAATAAACCACCTCGGTCAAAATCTGGTCAACGGGATTCGGAGGCGGATCGGGCCAGATCCGGCCCACCTGGCACGGATCGGGCGTGGCCCACCTGGAGGCCGGAGCGGATCGGGCCTCGGGCGTCTAACGGGCAGGCGGAGCACGGGCTTCGGCCCGTTAAGATTCCGGATCGGGATCGGCTCGGGCGAGGGGAGCTCGGGACTCCCCCGATCGGCGGCGGTTCCTCGCGCGGCCAGGGGCCGGCGGGAGGGAGACGGCCGGCGGCGGCCTTGCGCGGCCTGAGGCCGGGCGGCGGAGGCGGAGGCGGGGGCCGGCGGGACGCGGCGGCGGAGGCCGGCGACCGGCGGCGGTGAAGGCCGGGAGGCACGGAGGCTAGGGTTGTCCAAATGAGGTGAGGTTTTCAGCCACATGATCACAATTAGATGGCCTAGATGAAGGGAAGGGTTTGGGTTGGTTTGGTGGGCTGTTGGAGGGGTGTCTTGGGCCTCAAAGAGGAGGTACTTTCAGCCCACGAGAATAACTGTTGGAGTAGCAAACGAACTCCAAACGCGATGAGATTTGACAGGCGGGTTACGCACACCAAAACAACATCGCACGACACGTCTCACGCCAAACCGGAAACGTTACATGGCCAAACACCAAAGTAGGCCTCGGGGATGCCGCGGACGCGTGAGGGAGCTCCGGAACTCGAAACGGACAACGGGAATAAACGAATGGGACCGGATGCAAACGACAACACAAATGCAATGCAATGCACATGACAACATGATATGAATGAATGCCACACACGCATGCAACAAAACGACGAAAACCCGAAAGACGAAGAACCCGGAATGGAATAGATGGAGCCAAAGATATATATATATATTGCCCAAAAGGGAAAGTATTACATCCGGAGCATTACAACTCTCCTCTACTACAAAAAGATCTTGTCCCGAGATCTAGGACTGGAAAAAGGAAGGGTACTCGGAACGAAGATGATCTTCTCGTTCCCACGTAGCTTCTCGGTCGGTATGGTGTGACCACTTGACTTTCAAGAATTTGATGGACTTGTTGCGGGTCTTGCGCTCGGTTTCTTCGAGAATAGCAACAGGATGCTCTCGGTAAGACAAGTCTTGTTGAAGATCAATCTCTTCAAACGGAATCATGCGTTCAGGAGTCTTGAAGCACTTGCGGAGTTGAGACACATGAAACACATCATGAACATTGGCGAAGTTGGAAGGGAGCTCAAGTTGATAGGCTAGATCGCCTCTTTTGCCAAGGATCTTGAAAGGCCCGACGTACCTAGGAGCAAGCTTTCCTTTGATACCGAATCTTTGGGTGTCTTTCATCGGAGAAACACGGAGATAGACATGATCCCCAATGTTGAAAGCCAAATCACGATGCTTGCGGTCATAGTAGCTCTTCTGACGCGACTGAGCGGCCTTGAGATTCTCATGTATGACTTTGCACATCTCTTCGGCTTCTGAGATCAAGTCATTGCCAAGAAGTTGACGTTCACCAGTCTCGGACCAGTTGAGAGGGGTACGGCACTTTCTGCCATAGAGGATTTCAAACGGAGCTTTGCCGGCACTTGCTTGGAAGCTGTTGTTGTAAGAGAACTCGGCAAATGGAAGGCAATCTTCCCATTTCATGCCAAAAGATATGACACAGGCTCTGAGCATGTCTTCTAGAATCTGATTCACTCTCTCGACTTGACCACTAGTCTGAGAGTGAAATGCAGTGCTGAACCTGATCTTAGTGCCCATGGCAGATTGAAAGGAGTCCCAGAACTTGGAAGTGAACAGACTTCCACGGTCTGAGGGGATAACTTGAGGAATGCCATGTAAGGACACAATTCTGGAAGTATACAATTCTGCCAGTTGAGCTGCATTGATGGATTCTTTGACTGGAAGGAAGTGAGCGACTTTGGTAAGCTTGTCAATCACCACGAAGATAGAATCGTTCCCTCTCTTGGACTTAGGAAAGCAAGTGACGAAATCCATTTCAATGTGGTCGAATTTTCACTCGGGAATAGGAAGAGGTTGGAGAAGACCGGCTGGACGTTGATGCTCTGCCTTCACTCTTCTGCAGACATCACATTCATTCACAAATTGGGCAATCTCCCTTTTCATGCGAGTCCACCAGTAAGATTGCTTGAGGTCTTGGTACATCTTGGAACTGCCAGGATGAATGGAAAGGAGGGAATCATGTGCTTCGTCCATTATGAGCTTCCTGAGATCACCTTTGGGAACCACAAGTCTGTCCTCAAAGAATAAGGTATCTCTCTCATCAACGCGATAGCACTTGTATTTGGGAGTACCCTTTGCAATACCATGTTTCACTTTCTGCACCATAGCATCACTGAGTTGGGCCTCACGGATCTGATCTTCCAAGGTAGGAGCAACTTGAAGATTTGCAAGAAACCCTTGCGGCACAACTTGGAGGTTGAGCTTCCTGAATGCTTCACAAAGCTCAGGCTGGAACGGCTTGATAAGAAGGCTGTTGCAATATGCCTTTCTGCTCAAAGCATCTGCAATCACATTCGCCTTGCCAGGTGTGTATTCGATGCTGGGATCATACTCTTGGATCATTTCAACCTAACGAGTCTGGCGGAGGTTCAGATTCGGCTGTGTGAAGATGTACTTCAAGCTCTTGTGATCGGTGAAGATGTCGACTTTTCTGCCCAACAGAAGATGTCTCCACGTAATCAAAGCATGTACCATAGTTGCTAGTACAAGATCATGTGTGGGGTAGTTCTTCTCACTTGGCTTCAGCTGACGAGAAGTGTATGCCACAATTCTCTTGTCCTGCATAAGCACACCACCAAGTCCTTGAAGAGAAGCATCACAGAATACTTCGTAGGGCTTGGACTCATCTGGAGGAGTAAGAACTGGAGCAGAGACGAGCTTTTCTTTGAGAGTTTTGAATGCCACTTCACAGTCTGGAGACCAGTAGTACTTGACATTCTTCTGCAGCAAGTTGGAAAGAGGCTTGGCAATCTTGGAGAAGTTCTCAACGAACCTTCTGCAATAGCTGGCAAGACCAAGAAAACTTCGGAGTTGCTTGACGTTCTGAGGAGGTTCCCAGTTGACAATTGCTTCAACTTTCTTGGGGTTTACCGCAATACCGTCAGCGGAGATGATATGGCCCAGGTACAAGACCTTATCGAGCCAAAATTCGCACTTGGAGAACTTGGCATAGAACTTATGTTCACGGAGTCTGTCGAGAACCAGACGGAGGTGCTTTTCGTGATCTTCTTCATTCTTGGAAAATACCAAAATGTCATCCAGATACACAAGCACAAACTCGCAGGTGTAGGGGTTGAAAATGTAGTGCATCATTCTCGAGAAGGAAGGTGGAGCATTGGCGAGACCAAAGGACATGACTGTATACTCATATGAGCCGTAGCTCGTTCTGAAGGCAGTCTTGGGGATATCTTCTTCACGAATGCGAATTTGGTGATAGCCCATTCGGAGATCGAGCTTTGAGAACACTTTAGCTCCTTTGAGCTGCTCGAACAGTTCGTTGATGTTGGGGAGCGGATACTTGTTCTTTATTGTCTTCTTGTTCAATGGCCGGTAATCGACGCAAAGGCGCTCCGTGCCATCCTTCTTCTTGACAAATAAGACACCACAGCCCCAAGGAGACGTACTAGGCCTGATCAGACCCATACGCTCCTGTTCATCAAGCTGTTTCTCCAACTCCTTCAACTCTTTAGGAGAGAGCTTGTACGGACGCCGGCATGCTGGCTCAGTACCAGGCTCGAGTTCAATGACGAATTCCACTTGACGGTGTGGAGGCATGCCTGGAAGTTCTTCAGGAAAGACGTCTTCGTATTCGTTAACCACCGGAATTTGAAAGATGGCATTCATTTCGCCCTTGTCATTGAGAGAGAAAAGCCTGATTGTGTTATCCCGAGAGGCGAAGATAATCACATCTTCATCAGGATGAGTAATCTTGACTTCCTTATTTGCACAACAATTTGAGCATCATGCTGAGAAAGCCAATCCATTCCGAGGATAAGATCGATGTCAGAATTGCCAAGAACCATCGGAGAGGCCAGAAATCGATAATCACCCATGCGAATAGATACATCCGGAGAAAATATCTTTGAATGCATTAGTTTGCCCGGAGAAACAACTGACAATTCCCTTGGCAAACTTTTGGTGACAATGTTGTGCTTGGATGCAAATGGATATGACATGAAAGAACATGAAGCACCCGAATCAAACAACACTTTAGCAGGAAAAGAGTTAACTGGAAGGTTACCCAAAATGACATTAGAAGAATTCTCCACTTGCGCTGCATTCATCAGATTCACCCTTGCAGACTTTGGATTATGCTTGACAATAGCTGTACTGATAGGTGGAGGAGGCGGAAGGCGCCTTGGGTTGGGGCACTTGTTAGCATAGTGACCTTTCTGAGTGCACTTGTTGCAGACCACTTCTGAGAGAGGACGGAAATGAGAACCACTTGACTTGGAACCTTGAGACTGAAACTGATTCTTCGACTGGTTGCTCGGGTTGGGTGGGTGGGAGAAACCACGGCCACTAGAGTTCTTGTTGCTGTTGTTGTAGGGAGCTCGGATCACTGGAGGAGGAGGAAGCCAAAAAATTTGTTGTTTCGCGACCACGTGAGAAGATGAGGAGGAGTGAACGGCATCTCGAATCCTCTTTTTGGAAGCCTCCATCTTGAGCTGGGCTGCCTCTTGCTTAAGCGCCATGTTATAGGATTTGTCAAACTCATCAGGCTCGAACAAGGTGAGAGCAAGTTGAAGTTCATCCTTAAGACCTCCATGGAACTAATAGATCTTGCTCTTGGCATCTGGTATGTCTTGCTTGGCATAGCGGGCGAGGTTTTGGAACTTGACATTATACTGGTAGACAGTCATAGAGCCTTGCTTCAGGTTGCGGAATTGCTCACACATACCCTCGATGACACTTGTTGGAATGTGGTGAGAGCGAAAGTCCTTGCAGAAATCATCCCAAGAGATCACACGCCCTTCTCTGGAGTCTTTGTACTGCTGCCACCAGTCAGTTGCTTGGTCCTTGAGTTGGAAGGCTGCAAATTTCACATAGTCCTCAGGCCTTACGTTGCTGCACTCAAAATGCTTCTTGATATCAGTGATCCAATCTTCAGCATCGAGAGGGTCGACACAGTAACTGAAAGCCTTTGGTTGATTGGCCAAGAACTGGTTGAGCGTAGCATGGTGCTGTTGGTTGACGAAATTGCCTTGGTTCCCTGGAGCACCCTGATTTGCTTGATTTTCTTGCATTTGCTGCATCATCTGCATCAACATCTAGGTGTTCTGGTTTGTAGTTTGCATAATCGCTCTCCAGGCCTCAGACAGAGGAGGAGGGGAAGGAGGATGGTCTGGAACCTCTTCACCCTCTGGGTTAGCGTTGGGAACTCGTTTCGGAGCCATCCTGAAAGAGATGACCACCAATCAGCAATTTGATTGAAAGAGGATATAAGCTGAAACAACGGATAGAAATGCAACATAGTCTTCACAAAAATCATTCGAACAAGAGGAACGAATGAAATTCTCAGTTCAATGATAACAACAATCTTCACGAGAAGCCACTGGGAGACAAAAGGTAAATAAGAAAAACACAAGCTACAGATTGGAACAAACACAAGATAGGAGCTTCGTTCGACATCTTTGTGCTGTAAGATTATGGAACGCGTTAAGAAAGGGTTTTGCAATCCCCGGATCAGCATAGCCAAGGACCCTTTAAGATGCAACTCCCGATCGGAACATCGGCCACAAAACCACTTCACTCAATGTAGAACCCCGAACTCGCTAACCTGCATTCGTTGGAAGAATGCCTACGATCTACTGGATAAACCCACCTATTAATTTCCGAAAGTTTCCAGTTATGCAATCAGGTGTTGGGGATACAGGGGAAGCATCGCGCAATCAACTCTAAACCTACATCCAGCTGTATCCATCCTTCAACACATAACCAGTTGTTCTCGGAAACAGTCTACCTCGGACCTTCGAAAAGCATCCACTATACAAAGCTATGGCAATACTCCC
>LR738715.1:448226570-448280163 GCA_902687465.1 Secale cereale | reverse complement strand
CATCTTTGTGCTGTAAGATTATGGAACGCGTTAAGAAAGGGTTTTGCAATCCCCGGATCAGCATAGCCAAGGACCCTTTAAGATGCAACTCCCGATCGGAACATCGGCCACAAAACCACTTCACTCAATGTAGAACCCCGAACTCGCTAACCTGCATTCGTTGGAAGAATGCCTACGATCTACTGGATAAAGCCACCTATTAATTTCCGAAAGTTTCCAGTTATGCAATCAGGTGTTGGGGATACAGGGGAAGCATCGCGCAATCAACTCTAAACCTACATCCAGCTGTATCCATCCTTCAACACATAACCAGTTGTTCTCGGAAACAGTCTACCTCGGACCTTCGAAAAGCATCCACTATACAAAGCTATGGCAATACTCCCGAACTACCTCCCCAGTACTGGGTGATGTCGGGGTTATCTTGCCACTAACCGTATAGGAGAGTTTTCGATGTCGGCCGTCTTAAGTATTCTAGTACTGTCGCGATATGCTTATGACGACAATACACCGAAGCTCAACTCCCCGGGACACTGCCACAACCCCTAATGTCAGGAGGCATCGAAAAAATATTCTCGTCACAAAGACATCGAAACAATCCAACAATACTCGCGAGATTCCTAAAAAAAACTTGGTGCAATTTTTGAAAGTAGAAGAGGCAAGAGTAGTCGTCAGGAGTCCTCACCAGAGTGAAAGGGGATGAGAAGCAAAGAAATCCTACTCTCCGATATAAATATAGGACTCAAAACATTTTCAGTGTGTGCCTAGACTCGACCGTCAACGATTCGATCAACCAGTGGGGGCTTCTAGGTCGGAGAAGGCTCTGATACCAACTTGTAATGCCCAGGATGGGACTATATCTCCTACGTGTCGAGGCACGACTTAAAGATATAAGCCCATTCTGGAATGATCGCAAGTTTGGTACCTTTGCACATCTCATGTAAAAATAGGGATGGAAAACTGAAAAGATAGTTGGCTTACACTCGCCACGTCACACAAATTCATTACATGTTCAAACATCATTCAGATAAACATCACAGCCCATCTAAGGGTAAAGATCCAAATGACAAGATACCAAACATAACATTAAACCACAGGTCTAGATCGAATCCTAGTAGAAGCTCTACTGATCAACCGGATAGTTCACGTAGTAACGGCTACGCTCCTCGTCGTACTCCCAGTCTAGCTCAGTGCCATCGCCTGTGTAGCTCACCATCGTACCTGCATCTAGTGTGTTGAAGTAACTGTGAGCCACAGAGGACTCAGCAATCCCGTTCCCGGGTAACACGACTATTCAAGCCTTAGGTGTGGAACAAGGTTGAAGAAAGAACAAGAGGTTGCAGCAGCACTAGCCTAGCTTACGTAAAAGAGAGCGAGAAGAGAAGGTGCCTCGGTCGAGAGATAATCACGAAGTGATCCTAAACTAGCAAGTCAAACATAACCCCATCGTGTTCACTTCCTGAATCCATTTCGGAAAATGACCGTCACGGTACTCACGCTGGTAGTGTATTGGAACATGGTGTCAAGTTTTCTACAACCGGATATTAACAAGCTCCCATCTGCCACATAACCACGGGCACGGCTTTCGAAAGTTCATAACCCTGCAGGGGTGTTCCAACTTGGCCCATGACAAGCCCACGATCCGCGGAGTCGCAACTCCAAAGTGGAAAGGCCCGAGTATCCTCGGAATCCCGTGCTCAAGATACTCCGACTAAGGTAAGGCTAATCCAGCAAATCCTCCCGGCGTGCCGGCACCCTGACAGTAGCCGCGGGTATCTAGTCTCAGGCCACGACCGGATGGGCGATCCCACAGGTTTTTACCAGACCTTGAGTTCCCTCGAGGTGGCCCCGCGTAACCCCCAGTTTGGACCAACACTCATGTGGAGCACTGGCCCGGGTTGTTGATTAAGAAGAGGGTTAATTACTCCCTATGCAAGTTTTAGTTATAAGGCAAATAGTACCAATGTTGGGACTTGCTGGAAAAGACTTAGCACCTAGCGGTTTATCGAGGGGGTCCCATAACCCCAACCGTGTGAGGAACGCATAATCAAGGAACATAACACCGGTTTATACGGTTCCTAAGGCGGCATGAGTGGAACAAATCACCAAGCAAAAGGCTTAGCCTTCCACCCATTACCAATATATAGATGATTTCATTTAATAATTAAATATAGTGTGATATCCCAACAAGCTTCAACAAGAAGCAAGAATCTTCAATCTTCTCCTGCAACTATCAATGCTATAAGAGGGGCTGAGCGAAGCCTACGTATAGCCAATCAATGGTTTGCATAGGTAGGGTGGTTAAACAGGTGCATGGTTACAATAGGAGGCTGACAGGAAAAACATGGGCACCGAGGCAAAACTATAGATCGAGAGTTCTAGCAATAGGCAAAAATAGTAATGTTATCGGAGTTCGGTCATCTTGCCTGAAGAGTTGTCGATGGGATCGTAAGAGGGGTCCTCGTTCTCAACCTCGGTAGTAACCTCGTGCTCGTACTCGTACTCGGTCTCAGCTTCTGGCTCTACTCAAACACAAGAACACAAGGCAATGAATCAAACAAGATGCAATGCGCAGAAAAATTACTGGATGCATGACTGATGCACTAAGGAAGCAAAACAGATGCACTATGGAAGCACAGAAAGTCTACTTAGCAAGCACAGTGTTACAGCACAACAATATGCATCAAGCAAAATGCTTCAAAACATGATAACAATAGGATAATATGAATCTACATGCAAAAACACTCAAGTTACATATAGGGCTCGCTCAAAACGGAGCAACACACAAAAAGTTATCCACGTTGCAAAACAGCATCAGACATCAAAATTTTGGGGACTTAGAAAATAAACCACCTCGGTCAAAATCTGGTCAACGGGCTTCGGAGGCGGATCGGGCCGGATCCGGCCCACCTGGCGCGGATCGGGCGCGGCCCACCTGGAGGCCGGAGCGGATCGGGCCTCGGGCGCCTAACGGACTGGCGGAGCACGGGCTTCGGCCCGTTAAGCCTCCGGATCGGGATCGGCTCGGGCGAGGGGAGCTCGGGACTCCCCCGATCGGCGGCGGTTCCTCGCGCGGCCAGGGGCCGGCGGGAGGGAGGCGACCGACGGCGGCCTAGCGCGGCCTGAGGCCGGGCGGCGGAGGCGGAGGCGGGGGCGCGGCAGCGGAGGCTGGCGACCGGCGGCGGTGAAGGCCGGGAGGCGCGGAGGCTAGGGTTGTCCAAATGAGGTGAGGTTTTCAGCCACATGATCACAATTAGATGGCCTAGATGAAGGGAAGGGTTTGGGTTGGTTTGGTGGGCTGTTGGAGGGGTGTCTTGGGCCTCAAAGAGGAGGTACTTTCAGCCCACGAGAATAACTGTTGGAGTAGCAAACGAACTCCAAACGCGACGAGATTTAACAGGTGGGTTACGCACACCAAAACAACATCGCACGACATGTCTCACGCCAAACCGGAAACGTTACACGGTCAAACACCAAAGTAGGCCTCGGGGAAGCCACGGACGCGTGAGGGAGCTCCGGAACACGAAACGGACAACGGGAAGAAATGAATGGGACCGGATGCAAACGACAACACAAATGCAATGCAATGCACATGACAACATGATATGAATGAACTCCACACACGCACGCAACAAAACGACAAAACCCCGGAAGACGAAGAACCCGGAATGGAATAGATGGAGCCAAAGATATATATATTGCCCAAAAGGGAAAGTATTACATCCGGGGCATTACAATCAACGAGCATTTTTTTCACCTTGAGGTTGCATGTTGTTGGTGAAACCAACAATGACAAACACCTAACCGCAGTTGTGCGATCAGGGTGATCCTCGGTGTCAAAGATGATAGGAGTGCTGGACCACTTCAGCGGCTTCTGGGCATCGAACGATGGTTCCGCTACTGTGATCTCATGCGCCCACTACTTGAGCTGGCGGTGAGAGGTGTGCAGGGAGGCACCACCGTCGACGCACATGGCCTCCATAGCTTTCTGGAACTCTTGCTCGCCAGACTCGTCGTCCTCATCACAATCATCATCTTCTCGCTTCTCGTCGCGGCCGCGGGCGGGCCTTTCTTGTTGGGTATCTTTACCGCGGCGGCCAGGCTGGCCGCCACGTTTCTTGCCGGATCCCTCAGCACCATCTTGGACCTTCTCCTTGTCCCACCATTCATATTCGGCTTTTTGCTTCTGTGCGAGCTGCTCGACTTGTCGGCAGTTCTGGAGGTCATGGCCTTTGGTGCAGTGGATCCTGCAGTATTGCTTATCAGAGCTTCCTGGCTTGTCGGCAGCCGCCAAGGCCTCGTAGGCGACACACCTGGCAATTTCCTTGTCGGGATCGTCAGCCTTGGTTTTCTTGGTAGCGCCGGCGTCATCGGATCCCTCGATAGCAAGCATGGCCTTGCCCTTGTGTTTCCTGTTGCGGTGTCGACCCTTCTTCGCCGGGGCGACGGCGTCTTCGTCTGAGTAATCGGTTTCCACACCGGCGTCTTCGCCGGGGTACTTCCTTCCCTCCTCAGCCCGAGCGCATCTGTCATCCAGAACATAGAGTTCGACCACATGCTTGACCTTATTCCTCGCCAGCTCCTCACGCATCTTGCGGTTGCACACGTTCTGATGGAATGCGTTGATGATGGCGGCGGGATGAACATCTGGGATGTTGTATTGCACTCGACTGAATCTCTGTATGTACTTGTGCAAGCTTTCACCTTCTTCCTGGGGGATGACATGCAAATCGCTTGCCTGGCCATGAGCCTGGTGGCCTCCCATAAAGGCGCCAACAAACTCATGGCACAAATCCAACCAGGAAGAAATAGAATATACTGACAAGTGCATCAACCATGACATGACGTTGGGTTTAAGTGCCAACGGGAAGTAATTGGCAAGCACCTTGTCGTCACGTGCTCCGGCGGCCTGCATCGCGATGGTGTAGATGTTGAGGAACTCTGACGGGTGAGTCTTGCCATTGTACTTCTCACCGACATCAGACTTGACGGTGCGGTGAGTGGGCCATTGGAACCGCCGCAGCTCGCGGGTAAAGGCTGGACAACCTACCTCGTAAGGTAAGCCTCCAGAGCCTCCCGGTGCTGGGTGGTCCGTAGTGGGCCCTGCCCGCCTATCTGACTGGTGGCGTGCCTCGCGTCGGCGCTCGATGGTAGTTCGAGCGTCTTCATGGGCACGCTCCCAAAGAACTTGGCGCTGATCGCGGTGGGTCCGTGGGTCAGACGACGCTATGGATATGTTATCACAGGCACCGTCTCGATGGACCGGTGCTCGTGGTAGCTGGCGAGGAGGAGAAAACTGTGTCGTGGCTGCAGCGCCTCCGGTCCTTCCACCACTGGCGTGCGGTGGCTCGACAGAGCGTCGGCCTGAGGGCCTTGTTGGTCACGGCTCGTCTTTGTTGGCGATAGCGACGAGGCTTCGGATGGTAGCTCTCCACTCGTCGAGCTTCTCCACAGCAGGAGGGAAGTCGAGGAGCAATTGTGCGCGCGCTAAGGCCTCCGCCGGCGTGGGTGGCGGCGAAAGCTGCGTGGACCGTGACGCGCTCCGACTTCTAACCATGTTAGACGGAGCTCTATCACAGTCCTGCAGCTGTACGCCATTTTCGCCGGCGCCTCGGCGAGCATGTTGATCCTCTACATCCCGCGACTGATGCGCAGGGCTCTTTCCGCGGTGGCGCCCGGGGTCCTCAGCGTGGCGACGCTGCTCATCGCGCACGACCTCGGAGGAGCGCGTCGTGGGCGCCGCTATGGGCGTCTTGGAAGTCGCCGTGCTTCCCGTATGTGGTACAACGCCACTCTTGGAGGGCCCCGCGCCGCCTGCGGGGGGGCTGGCTCCGCACTTGGACTTGGTGGCGTGCGGCCCGTCTTCTCGTGCACGAACGACGCCTCTTGCCGGGCTTCGGCTACTGCAATGACGCGGGTGTTCGCGGGTCGTGCCTCAGCTTCCATCCGCGACCACCCTGTCGCCCGCCCGCGCCGGCAAGGGCCGTTTGGCTCCAGATGAACCGATCACCATGATCGTCTTCTTCTTGGGAGCCATACCGATAAGAACTGCTAAATTAACTGCTAGACCGGATTTTCACAACTGCGCCCCCTTGCCTGGCGCGCCAAAGATGTCGATGGAAATGACACCTATGGGATCACTGGAATCCCTTCTACGGTTGGCGGGCGCGAGGTTGTGCAAAGAGTGGGTCTAAGAGTCAGTACAAGGATCGTTTACCCAGGTTCGGGCCGCAAGAATGCATCATACCTTGGTGTGTATTTGAGTGTTGTTGAGTTCTTGAACTAGCTACGGTGCATGTCTAGCTCAAAAGATCCGAATCCTTCTCCAGTATGCCTCGGGCCTCCTTTTATAGTCAAAAGGGGCTGCCACAGTGGCACACAGGAGGTGGAAAGGTATACAGTGCACAGGCTTATCTCATGCCATTACGGGACAAGACGCATTAAATGCGCTACTTAGGTGTCCATTTGCTTTATCGAGGACGGAAACGAGGCCCATCCCGTCTGTGGCTGCTCCGTTTGGTTGCGACGCACGTCCAGGCCAGCGGGGCAAGCATCTGAGATGGCGTGGTGGTAGTGTCTTCACGAAGATCTGCATGCCACTACGCAGGTGCTTGACTAGCTGGACCAGGAACCACATACCGCCATGTGGGTACCTGCCTGGGCTAGTGGGTCGGCCGCCGAGCTTAGGCGAAGATGGGGCGGCAAGGGCTTGCCACGGTCATGGGTCTGTTCCCGGAAAGGGTCTTGCCGGGGCCTCTGTTAGCATCCTCGGCAAGAGGCTTGCCGGGGCTTCTGCGAGCGTCCTCGGCAAGAGGCTTGCCGGGGCCTCGGGGTGTCTTCGGCGAGGAGCCTTGTCGGGGCCTCATGGGCATCCTCGGCAAGGAGCCTCGCGATCGCCTTGTCTTCTGGTTCTCATCCTAGGAGTCATGGACCCTTGTCTTTACAAAGATCTCCACGCCATCACGTGGGCGCTTCCCGAGCCTTGGTTCCAACGCTGCTGATGATGTTGGAGCTCCTAGGCTCAAGGGTGGCTACAACGGAGGTGTTTGGGTGAGTTGCCCCCGGCAAGGGTTCTTGCCGGGGGTGTGCAGGCCACCCCGGCAAGTGTCTTGTCGGGGGAGAGCCTGTCTTCCTGCTTGGCCTCCTTGCGCCACTGTCTTGGTGCTGCTCTGGAAGCCTTGTGTCTCTCGCTTCCCTCCTGTGCCTTGTTATGTGTGGTCGCAGGCGTGGCTCTGACTGCCCGTGCACAAGTAAGGGGTATAAAGGAGCGCCCCTACTTTTGTACACCGACATATGGTGAACCTTATGTGATGAAGTTGGAGCATGATTTATTTATTAATTGTCATCCTTTGTGTGGAGGTCGGGACCACGCGATGGTTAACTCCTACCAACCCTTCCCCTAGGAGCATGCGTTGAATACTTTGTTTTGATAACTCGTAGATTTTTGCAATAAGTATATGAGTTCTTTATGACTAATGCTGAGTCCATGGATTATACACACTCTCACCCTTCCACCGTTGCTAGCATGCAATTTTCACCGGTACCATACACCCACCATATACCTTCCTCAAAATAGCCACCATACCTACCTATTATGGCATTTCCATAGCCATTCTAAGATATATTGACATGCTACATCATTGTCACATTGCCATGCATATCATGTAGTTGACATCGTATTTGTGGCTAAGCCACCGTTCATAATTTCATACATGTCACTCTTGATTCATAGCACATCCCGGTACACCGCCTGAGGCATTCACATAGAGTCATATTTTGTTCTAGCTTCGAGTTGTAAGTAAATAAAAGTGTGATGATCTTCATTACTAGAGCATTGTCCCAGTGAGGAAAGGATGATGGAGACTATGATTCCCCCACAAGTCAGGATGAGACTCTTGATGAAAGAAGAAAAAAAGGGAGAAAAAAAGAGGCCATAAAAAAGAAAAAGAAAACGAGAAAAGGCCCAAAGAAAAAAATGAGAGAAAACAAGAGAAGGGACAATGTTACTATCCTTTTTCCACACTTGTGCTTGAAAGTAGCACCATGATCTTCATGATAGAGAGTCTCTTGTTTTGTCACTTTCATATACTAGTGGGAATTTTCATTATAGAACTTGGCTTGTATATTCCAATAATGGGCTTCCCCAAAATGCCCTAGGTCTTCATGAGCAAGCGAGTTGGATGCACACCCACTTAGTTTCTTTTGTTGAGCTTTCATACACATATAGCTCTAGTGCATCCATTGCATGGCAATCCCTACTCACTCACATTGATATCTATTGATGGGCATCTCCATAGCCCATTGATACGCCTAGTTGATGTGGGATCCTCTTTTGTCTTCTCCACAACCACCACTCCATTCCACCTATAGTGCTATATCCATGGCTCACGCTCATGTATTGCGTGAAAGTTAAAAGGTTTGAAAAAAATTGAAGTGTGAAACAATTGCTTGGCTAAAACCAGGGTTGTGCATGATTTAAATATTTTGTGTGATGAAGATAGAGCATAGCCAGACTATATGATTTTGTAGGGATAACTTTCTTTGGCCATGTTATTTTGAGAAGACATGATTGCTTTGTTAGCATACTTGAAGTATTATTATTCTTATGTCAATATTAAACTTTTGTCTTGAATCTTTCGGATCTGAACATTCATGCCCAATAACGAAAATTACATTGAGAATTATGTTGGTTAGCATTCCACACCAAAAATTTCTGTTTTTTATCATTTACCTACTCGAGGGCGAGCAGGAATTAAGCTTGGGGATGTTTGATAAGTCTCCAACGTATCTATAATTTTTTATTGTTCCATGCAATTATATATTCTGTTTTGGATGTTTAATG
Organism: Secale cereale; assembly: GCA_902687465.1. Classification (NCBI taxonomy): domain Eukaryota; kingdom Viridiplantae; phylum Streptophyta; class Magnoliopsida; order Poales; family Poaceae; genus Secale; species Secale cereale. The sequence continues at coordinate 448,271,324 of LR738715.1, read as the reverse complement.
GGCTTCATTATACACTTTTATATTATTTTTGGGACTAACCTACTAACCCAAGGCCCAGTGCAAATTGTTGTTTTTTTGCCTATTTCAGTGTTTCACAGAAAAGGAATATCAAACGGAGTCCAAATGAAATGAAACCTTCAGGAGAGTTGTTTTTGGAACAATATCAACAAAGAAGACTTGGAGTACACGCTAGGAAGCGAGAGAGGCGGTCACGGGGGCAGGGCGCGCCCAGGGGGGTAGGTGCGCCCCCACCCTCGTGGGCCCCCTATTGCTCCCCTGACGTCCCTCTTCCTCCTATATATACCTACATACCCTAAAACTATCGAGGAGCACCACGAAACCCTAATTCCACCACCGCAACCTTCTGTACCCGTGAGATCCCATCTTGGGGCCTGTTCCGGAGCTCCACCGGAGGGGGCATCGATCACGGAAGGCTTCTACATCAAGACCATAGCCCCTCTGATGAGTTGTGAGTAGTTTACCGCAGACCTTCGGGTCCATAGTTATTAGCTAGATGGCTTCTTCTCTCTCTTTGGATCTCAATACAAAGTTCTCCTCGATCTTCAAGGAGATCTATTGGATGTAATCTTTTGCGGTGAGTTTGTCGAGATCTGATGAATTGTGGGTTTATGATAAGATTATCTATGAACAATATTGGATTCTTTTCTGAAATCTTTTATGCATGATTGAAATATATTTGCAAGTCTCTTGGAATTATCGGTTTGGTTTGGCCTACTAGATCGGTAGTTCTTGCAATGGGAGAAGTTCTTAGCTTTGGGTTCAATCTTGCAGTCTCCTTTCCCAGTGACAGTAGGGGCAGCAAGGCACGTATTGTATTGTTTCCATCGAGGATAAAAAGATGGGTTTTACATCATATTGCTTGAGTTTATCCCTCTACATCATGTCATCTTTCTTAAGGCGTTACTCTGTTCCTATAAACTTAATACTCTAGATGCAAGCTAGATAGCGGTCGATGTCTAGAGTAATAGTAGTAGATGCAGAATCATTTCGGTCTTCTTGTCACGGACGTGATACCTATCTACAATAATCATGCCTAGATATTCTCATAACTACGCGCTTTTCTATCAATTGCTCGACAGTAATTCCTTCACCCACCGTAGAAATATGCTATCATGAGAAAAGCCACTAGTGAAACCTATGGCCCCGGGTCTATCTTCCATCTTATAAATCTCCATCTACTATTTACCTTTACTTTACTTTTACTTTGCATTATTTACTTTTTTCCTATACCAAATACCAAAAATATTATCTTATCATCTCGATCATATCTCACTTTTGTAAGTGACCGAGAAGGGATTGACAACCCCTTTTATCGCGTTGGCTGCAAGGTTCTTATTTGTTTGTGCAGGTACGAGGGACTCGCGCATGGTATCCTACTGGATTGATACCTTGGTTCTCAAAAACTGAGAGAAATACTTACGCTACTGTGCTACATCACCCTTTCCTCTTCGAGGGAATACAACGCAAGCTCGAGAAGTAGCAGTGTTGTGTCAATTTTTGGGATTTTTGGGGTTCGTTTGGAAATTTGTACGCATTAATTGAGTTTTCAATGCATTTATGTGCATAATTCAAATTTGAACTACATGCACATGCTCTAATGCATATAAATTGGTTGAAAATTCAAATCTGTGTCCTTGGTTGCCTACTTAGATCCCATGCAAGAAATGGGAATGAATGTCAAACACCCTGCCATCGTCACTCGGCCGCAAACATTGCGATACCTGGTTTTTAAATTCTAGTAAATCCAAAGCTTGTCTGAAATTCATGAAACTTGGCATGCTGTCATGTAGCGGCATCAACATGTCGTGGTAATTTTTTGTCCCATTTGGGGCAGGTTTGGGGATATGCTTCTCACAAACCAGAGCTTCTCACAACAAGCCTAGTGGTTTCGGTAGGGAACATCCCACCTTTCGGGGCGAAAAGATATCTGCCTCTTATTGCTTTCAAAAAAATTCTCGTGTGAACACATAACAACAGGAGTGTTGTGTCAATTTTTGGGATTTTTTGGGGTTCGTCTGGACATTTTTATGCATTAATTAAATTTCCAATACATTTATGTGCATAATTCAAATTTGAACTACATGCTCGTGCTCTAATGCATATAAATTGGTTGAAAATTAAAATTTGTGCCCTTGGTTGCATGCGTAGGTCCCATGCAAGAAATGGGAGTGAATGTCAAACACCCTGCCACGGTCACTCTGCCGCAAACATTGAGATACTTGTTTTTTTAAGTCTAGTAAATCCAAAGCTCATCTGAAATTCATGAAACTTGGCATGCTATCATGGAGCGGCATCAACATGCCGTGGTAATTTTTTTGTCCCATTTGGGGCAGGTTTGGGGATATGCTTCTCACAAACCAGAGCTTCTCACAACAAGCCTGATGATTTCAATAGGGAACATCCCACCTTTGGGGACGAAATGATATCCATTGCCTCTTATTGATTACAAAAAATTTCTCGTGTCAACATTGAACAACAGGAGTGTTGTGTCAATTTTTGGGATTGTTCGGGGTTCGCTAGGACATTTTTATGCATTAATTGAGTTTTCAATGCATTTATGTGCATAATTCAAATTCGAACTACATGCACATGCTCTAATGCATATAAATTGGTTGAAAAATCAAATATGTGTTCTTGGGTGCATGCTTAGATCCCATGCAAGAAATGGGAATGAATTTCAAATGCTAGGGCACCGTTGATTGTCGGCAAAACGTTGAGATACTTTGTTTTTAAATTCTAGCAAAGCCAAAACTCCTCTGAAATTCATGAAACTTGGCATTCTATCATGGAATGGTAGCCGACATACTGTGGTATTTTTCGTGTCCATTTTGAGAGAAGGCGCACTCGAGTAACAACTAACAAAGGCATTTCAAAAAAATAGCGGCCACTTTAATTCTCAAACGTTTGTATAATTCAAATCGTGTGCGTTCTATTAACCATTCACGTGACGCCACATGTCTTCGTTTTAATGGCTATAGGAGATGCCATGAGGATAGTTGCTTGACCTTGACTGAACGGGAGGCGTGCGAGCGAAGTTCGGTGCGCAGGCTGGTCGAGAGGCATGCAAGCTGTCCTCCAGTGCGCATGCTCATTGGGAAGCGTGCGAGCTGTACGCTGCGCATGCTCACTCGGAAACGAGCCCTTTGACTTCCATGGCCACCCGCCTTCCTCTCCATTAATGGCGTCCGAGCCGCTGTTTAATACGGGTTGCCTTACTGTTCGCCTCCCATTCCCCTCCCTCCCGCAGACCTCCACCAACGCCATGGCGCGGAATGATCATTTGCCACTAGTCTTCAAGTTTGGTGAAGTCGACTCCGAGCCGGAGGAGATAGAAAATAAGGAGGAATGGGGCCTCATGGACATGGCCCAAAACGAGTTGGCCACGGCGGTTGCTGCCCCCGCTCCCGTCCCTGCTCATCCCCGCGCCCGCGCCAACGACCATCCCCGTAGCATTGACGGGTTGGTCGCCGAGCGCTATGGCACAGCTAGAAGCCGCGGGTGTCAGCGAGGTCTCCGCGGACCCGCGCGAGCTCATGTACATGCCAGCACCAGCGCCCGTGCCCGTGCGCGCCCCTCCAACGACCGTGGCGCCGGCTCTCGTGCGTTTGGCTGCACTCGCCGCGCCCCAGCCCGTGTGCGCCCCTCCACCCACCGCGGCGCCAGTCCCCGTGCGTTTGGATGCACCCGCCGCGCCCGTGCCCGTGCGCGCGCCCCCCTCAGCGACATGAGATGCTGCCATCGACCGCTACCTCTCAGTGGCGCAAGTTGCCGTCCTGCCCCACCCCGCCCGTCGATCGGGCGATGACATGATGTTTGATTTACAAGTGAAGAACATTTTGTGCTGCCTTGAAGACTTCAACAACGGCGTCCCGGAGGACGGCAATGACAACAACGGCGCGGCACGCCACCTCCGCCGCTGCTGGAAATGGTTTTTTTGGGGTTTATTACTGTATCTCGAATTCTCGATCATATGAGTATAAATTCGCAGTGTGACTAAATGAAAGATATGGTTTGAACGAACTTGCGTTTTCTCTCTTAATGTACAGACTTATCAAACGATTTTCTTTTGAAAAAAACGTCAATGGTTTTTAAATATAAAACAATCATTGCAAACGTTTTAGTTAGAACACCTGTATGCAAACCGACAGCTTCCCGAGGAAGCCAAGGGAAAATGTGTCGAGCAAGATTTTTGCAGCTCTTGATTGCAAACGTTTTAGATAGAACACATGTATGCAAAGTGAGAGCTATGGACTTCCCCCTTAAGTCAAGGGAAAATTCGTAGTGTAGGATTTGTGCATCCCTTCAACACAAACAGTTGTTTTGGATGACCCGTGTGCAACCACGTAGAAACAATTGGCTGAGATTTGCATCTGTCATATTGGGTATGTTGCCATTTGTCAAACTGGAAAGATTGACATTTGTTTATCTAGTAACATTGCCATTTGTCAACCTTGTAATATTGTGGTTTGTCAAAATATGTAGCTAAAAATCACTAGCACTATCTAATTTTTGTGACTAAAATCATTAGCACTGTTCATATGGACACCACTATCAGGCGTGAGTTGATGGACGCATATGCAAATGTAACATTGATTACATACAACAAGTCATCAACCCACAACGACAACGAGGATACATGTTGGATTATAGATCATTTCCAACAAACCATTCTAGTAAAGTAAAGTTTTTCTCACACAACAAATAAGAAAGCGATGAAATGAACTTCAGCTCAACCACTCGTTGGCGTTGGAAACGCCTGCTTTGAACCAGAAGTGATTCTCTGGGAAGGGCCAGCTACTGTCAATCTCGAGACCAACGCATGACTGATCATCCAGGCTAAAGCGGCCTATTTCAATACCCATATTGTGATAGCCACGGTAGGGAAGCATAGCAATGTCCGAGGTATAGATACAGTTGCTTCTCATAAAAGTTAGTAACATTGTGTCGACGGCAGATGGATCGCCTTTCACCATCATTGAAAAGTTTTGTCCAAGGAAGAGCGAGTTATCTCCAAGACTATCAATACTGAACCAGGGAGAAGGTGTTGGCGCTAGTACAATAGTATCCATCCCAAATACCCTGCAACGGATGTTAAAATAGGCTCGAAGAGTGCGACCATGCGAGACAACACCTGCTTCCTTACTAACATCAATAGTGCATTTATACAGACTAGAAGAGGTGATCCATCGAAATAAGTTGCCAGGCGCCACTGAGTATATGGGTCCTGCTCGTCCTCATGCTCGTGATCATCACCATCGTCATCTCCCCCTTGGTTATAAAAAAATTCAAGTATAGGTGGTGGAATGTTCACAGGACCTTGGAAACACAAGAAGGTTAATTAGTGAAGGGAAACTAGCTAGCTAACCCGCATGCATGTGAATGAAACAGTTATAATCACGCTGGAAGACAAACGTATCGAAACCATAAGCATTCCATGCAAAAACAGTGCCACGATTGGTGGCAGCAAACACAAGACCCTCGTATTGAATTGCATCACAGTACTCATCCATGTACAAAAATTGATTTTTGAGCAATATCCATCGAGTCATGGAAGCAAGGACGGAAACAAGCTTGTCGAAGATAGCAACAACTTCATAGTTCGTGTAATTCCAAGAGCGGTTGGGAAACAAATTGCTATCTTCGGTAGACGACAGTCACCATGATCGTATTTGAACGTACATAGAATACCGGTGTGCTCAACTTCAGGGTAGTCTGAGATTTTTGGAAGTGGAACCCAGTGACGAGTGTACACATTCACAAGTTCCCACTCCCATTTGTACCCAATATAAACAACCCAATCTCCATTTGCGCCTACCCAAGCCTTACGCTCAAGCGATGGCATCTTAACATCACACGTATCATTATCAAGCGGCATTCAACTTGCACAAGGCGAGGCTTCCGTCGTCCCCGCGCCAGTGACTAGGGTCATGGCGAAGAAGATAGGGGAGATCAAATCGCTCCTGGACCCTTGGGTTGCTTGTAATGATGTTATTAGTTGAGTTGAGAATGGTCTTGAATGAACCTTCCATGCTAGCCGAGGTGATGACGTCGCACCGATCAATGAGTTCCTCCACCACGTCATCTTTCGGATTGGGGCAAGAATAATGGGGTCATTTCTGGCATGTTCCCTCCATGGAGAAGACAATCGAACAATGGTAGAAGGAAAGGGTGAAGGCAAATGGAGGGAGAAAAAGCATGCGACAGGAGTTCCAAATCGAGAGGGAAAGGCGAAGAGGCGGTGGACGGTTGCCACAGTACAAGGTGGGGAGCGAACGGTTGCCACAGAGGTCACACACTAATGACAAGGCCGAGTGAACCGCATGTCGAATATCGCACACACCTTGATCTTGCTGACCATTTCTTTTGTGTTGCCTAATCACAAACATTTCATCCGAATGAACCGTATGTTGTATATCGCACACGCCTTCATCTGGCTACCCATTTGTTTTGTTCCTCCTCATCGCAAACAGTTAGTTGAACTGAACCGTATGCACTGCATCGCACACGCAACTAAAATATGAACCGTGTTTGATGCATCCATCATCGCAAACGTTTTGCACCTTTTTTGATGGGTTTTTACACCACCGTTTGTGATTCTTGCATCGCACACAGTTTCGTCAAAGGGTCTCTGATTGTAGTGTTGCATTAGCAGCATCCTGCAGTAGTGGGAGCTAATAAATGCTATAAAATAAGTTATGGCTCCACACTACTAGGGAAAAGCCTAGCAGTTGTGCGGGTTAGATGCTTAGCAGTAGCGTGGGTGGCCGCGCTACTAATACGGCGCTACAGCTAACGCTTATTGATACGTCCAAAACGTATCTATAATTTCTGCTTGCTCCATGCCACTTTTGGGTGATATTGCTATGATATTCATACACTTCCATACACTTTTGATCATATTTGGACTAACTTACGAATCCAGTGCACCCCAGTGCCAGTTTCTGTTTTCGGCTGTTTTTGTATTTCAGGTTTTCACGTTTCGAGAACTGCCCAGAAAAATCCAGAAAAAATATATAAAAAATCAGCGATCCGGAAACAACACTGCGTCCGAAGGGCAGCCTGGGGGGGCCACCAGGGCTCCAGGCGCCCTGGCGGCGCCCCTCCCCCCCCCCCCCCGGGCCGCGCCGGGGGGGGCGCCTGGGCCCCCCGAAGCCCGTCCGGTGCCCCCCTTTGGCATATATTTAGAGGGACCTCTGAAACCCTCAGAGGAGGAACTCTTTTCGCGATCCCATCTCTGTTCCGCCGCCGCCGCTTCCAAGATCGGGAGCACCAGGAGAACTCTTCCCGGCACCCTGCCGGAGGGGAGGATCACCACCGGGAGCTTCTCCACCATCATGGACGCCTCCCGGATGACTCGTGAGTAGTCTCCCTTGGACCATGAGTCCATGATCAGTAGCTATGTGATGTTCTCCTCCCGTTCTTGTGCTTCACTAATTAGTCCTCGTGAGCTGCCCTACATGATCGAGGCACCTATGTAATCCTTATGCTGTTGCTATGTTGAGTTTGCTGGGATCCGATGGATTATGAGATTATGTTCAGATTGATCTTGAGTAATATATTTGATTCACCTCCTTTATATTTTAGTTCATAAGTAATTCTTGCATGTTCTCCGTTGTTACTTATTGCTTTGGCCGAGTAGTAGGTAGTGACTCCAAGAGGGAACGTTATGCTTGATTGTGGGTTCATGCCCCTCGATGACTAGCTTGAGTGACAGAAACATGAGTCTAGGGGATGTGTTGTTGCCACAAGGGGGACAACAACGGTGCTTGTACCCGCGGGTGCAAGGATTGTTTACTTTACGCAAAGTTCTTTTAATGCAGTTGTCTGTTGCATTGAGTTTACACTATGGGTGGGACTCGCAACTTAATACCAGCGAGATGTTCTGGATAGATATCTCAAGGTGGATGATTAGTAGTAGATATTGATGGATTTCGGTCTACTTATTTTGGCGTACCGCCCATGCTTTAAACCTCAACCTTTCTGCAATGTAATCAGCATTGGTTTGCGTTCTTGGTCCTGTCAATTGCCCAGCTGTAATTTGTTTACCTCACATAGCTGTTTTATCGTCTTTTGGGAGAGAGACATCACTAGTGAACATCATGAGACTCCGGTCCATATTACCATCATTGATCACACCCGCTATTTACTTTTCGTTATTATTTACTATCGCAAAAACTATCTATCACTACTATCATTGCTTTTAATCCTTTGTGAACTACAAGGCCGGAGAGATTGACAACCTCTCTGTACTCGTTGGGAGCAAAGTTATTTGTATCTGTGTGCAGGTCCACGTTGATTGCTACTAATCTGGCGCCGTAGCAATTGACACCTACTTGTTGAACCTAGGAGTCTCTGGGGAATTGATCCTTGGCATCTTTGCTAGGGGAAAACACTTCTACTTACTGCATCTTACACCTTCCACTTGGGGTAACCAACGAGGGGTTCGAGACCCATCAAGGAGTATTTTCTGGCGCCGTTGCCGGGGACTCCACTCTTCAGGATAGGGGAGTTGCATGCTATCTTTTACCTTTGCTTTTTAGTCTTGTCAGTTTACCTTTCATTTTTGCTTTAGTTCCTTTTTTATCGAAAATCACAAAAATATTTATATTGCTTGCTTGCTACTATGGGTTCTACCAAAAACACTAAATGGGAGGAGTACACCCCTACTTCCATTGCCCCAATTACCACTGACGGGATTTACAAAAGTAATAAACCTTGTGATTATACTAGTTTTGACGGAGAGTTATGCCCATGGCATGGTCATCCAGGAAAAAAGTATGAGCCTCAGTTTAAAATTGCTCCTAAGCTTCCCCAAACTTGGGAAGATGTTCAAACTCTTATAATAGAGAGCGAATTAAAAAAAAAGGATGACACTACAATTCTGCCCACTAATGATAAAATTGATTTTGATAATTGTAGTATTTCAGAAGTTGTCACCTTTCTACAAGGAATGGCTAAAGATCCCAACACTAGCATGCTTAATCTTGCCTTCACAGAGCATGTCACTAATGCTCTCATCAAAGCTAGGGAGGAGAAACTTAGAGTAGAAGCCTCCATACCTAGAAAGCTAGAAGATGGTTGGGATTCTATGATTAAAATTAAGATAAACAATTTCTCATGCTATGCTTTATGTGATATTGTAGCTAGTAGTTCTATTATGCCCAAAAGACTATATGATATGCTTAAATTGAAATCTTATGATTCTTGTTCTTTTGGTGTTCGTCTCGTTGATTCTTCCATAAAGAAACCTTTGGGGAGGATCGATGATGTTCTTATTGTTGTCAATGATAATTATGTGCCCGTTGATTTCACTATTATGGATATTGAATGTGATCCTTCTTGTCCAATTATTTTGGGACGTCCCTTTTTGCGCACCGTTGGTGCTGTCATTGACATGAAAGAGGGTAATATAAAATTTCAGTTTCCTCTCAAGAAAGGGATGGAACACTTCCCTCGAAAGAAGATCAAGTTACCTTTTGAGTCCGTTGTACGGGCTAGCTATTCTTTTACTCTTGATAAAACTTGATCTATGCATTATGCCTAGCTTAAAGGCATAAAAGAAAGTGCTTTTGGGAGGCAGCCCACATGAATAAATTTTTTTCTTTTGTTGTGTCTTGATGTTGTTTACTTCTGTAGCATCATCATTGTATCTTTGCTTTTCATATTTGTGCCAAGTATAGCCTCCGATTGCTAGAAAGTTCAAAAGTTGTGAGGTGCTGTCCAGGAAACAGATTCTGTCCTTGGATAGAAAAATTCGTATAAAATCACCAGATCATCTTTTTGGTCTGAATTATTTCGACAGCGTTCTCTATATAATTGTCTTTCGTGCGTCAGTTCTGAGTTTTTTGATTTGAGTTGCATAAGTATCCCGAACAGATCAATTACTGTCTGCTGTTCTGTTTTTCACAGATTCTGTCCTGTTTTGCCTTACCTCCACTTTGCAAATTAAGAACTTGCTTTTTCTTTGCAAAAACCTTTTGGCAATCTTGAGAAACAGTAGAACTTCAAGAATATCCTTATTTCCAGCAAGGTATAATTATTTTATTAAGGGTACTAACCTCGCTAATCAGATTATGATGAGTTGTGTATGAAGGGAGTTTTCAAGTGTGCGAGGGAAGATGATAAAAAGATTCAGGAGTGTCAAGCGCTCAAGCTTGGGGATGCCCTCGTGCACCCTCAAGAAATATTCAAGGAGACTCAAGCGTCTAAGCTTGGGGATGCCCCCGTGCATCCCCTTCTCCATCAACATTATCAGTTCGTCTTTCGTTTCGCTATATTTTTATCACTTCATGTGTTATGTGCTATGCTTGGAGCGTCTTGCTTTTAGTTTTCTTTTTAGTTTTTCATAACGAGTCGGAACTCAGCATTCCTTTATGTGGGAGAGAAATACGCTCCACCTCTACCTAGAACATTACATAGAATTTTCATGTCTATCTATGATGTGTGTGTTCTTTGTCTTTTAATAGCTACTATCATACTCTGCTCTTAGTATTCATGCTTATCTTTTCAAGAGCTTTTATTTAGTTGGTTGCTTGAACTCTCTTTAATTACCATGCTCACCTTATTAAGAGAGTTTGCTTCCTTTGCATTGGTTAATGTGTCTATGATAAAGATGCTACTTTCATGATGGTGCTTAGTAGTTCAGGTTTTCTTATGGTTAATCTCAAATAGCTGGGGGGTTCCCAATGTGTTATTGGAGCACCAACTTGGTTTGTTTGCCTATGATATGGTATGGTTTAGTAATATCTTCCTTCGAGAATTTATTTTGATTGACTTGGCGTATGCTCACGCATATTCAAGACTGTAAAGAAAGTCTGTCAAGCCTTGATGATCTTTTATTTCTGAGTAGCGATATAACTACCATGCCTGATTCAATATTGCTTTGTCGCTCTGCATGATTATGACCGTCATTGCTCTCTTAGTTGGTCGCTCCCAGTCTTTTGCTAACCTCCACCTGTACTAAGCAAACTAACCATGCAATACATAGCTCATGGGAAAGTAGCCTAAAAACTATTGTGGTAAAGAATATGTTGCTTATGTATCTTATTTCTTATAAGTTGCTTGCTGAGCGGTAACCATGTTTCTGGCGACGCCATCAACTGTCACACTTTTGTTGAATATCATGTGAGTTGCTATGCATGTTCGTCTTGTCTGAAGTAAGGGTGATTTACCGTGGGTTGAATGAATATGCATATTGTTAGAGAAGAACATTGGGCCGCCAATCAAAGCCATGCATCATGGTGGAAATTTTAGCTTGGACCTTAATCCTCAATCTCTCATGAGAATATGCCTATGCATTAAAGAGGAGTCCATCATTTATTTTCTATGTTGTCCCGGTATGGATGTCCTCAAGTTGAGATCTATCAAAAACTATGCGATCTATCTCCTTGGACCTTTGTACAGGTGGCATAGAGGTACCCCTTTGTGACACTTGGTTAAAACATATGTAATGCAATGATAACCCATGGGGATCCGAGCTAATTAGGACAAGGAGCGAGCACTATTAGTATTCGATGCATGAGGCTTGCAACTTATAGGATGTTTTATGCATGACACATATGAAGTACTACTACCGTTGACACAATTGCTTCCATGTTTTCAAAATAAAAAGCTCTAGCACATAACCATTCTTTTACCTTTATGTTGAAGCACCAACTACTGAGAGCATGATTGTCATTCTGAGTGTAATGTGCATTGTCCCAAAGTAGCATTGTCTTTTGCATGATTGTGATATCGTTTATTCTGAAATGATTGTATCTAGTCATCACTTAAACCTTGAAGGTGCCCCTGCATTTATGTTTTGCATCACTAAAGGGGGCAAGCTAGATATCACTTTATCATATTTGCACATCATGTTCATTGCAAATCTTTTTGATGTTTCAGTTTCATGTTGTAAAACTTTCAGTCATTTGAGATTTTCTCTTGAGACTACTTAATTACTATAGAATCATTGTCTCAGTAAGCTTTTGTCATATGACTATGAGAAAGTCCTATATGGTTAACAGCATGTCACCACAGAAATTATTCTTGTTATCATTTACCTACTCGAGGACGAGCAGGAATTAAGCTTGGGGATGTTGATACGTCCAAAACGTATCTATAATTTCGGCTTGCTCCATGCCACTTTTGGGTGATATTGCTATGATATTCATACACTTCCATACACTTTTGATCATATTTGGACTAACTTACTAATCCAGTGCTCCCCAGTGCCAGTTTCTGTTTTCGGCTGTTTTTGTATTTCAGGTTTTCACGTTTCGAGAACTGCCCAGAAAAATCCAGAAAAATTATATAAAAAATCAGCGATCCGGAAACAACACTACATCCGAAGGGCAGCCTGGGGGGGCCACCAGGGCTCCAGGCGCCCTGGCGGCGCCCCCCCCCCCCTGGGCCGCGCCGGGGGGGGGCGCCTGGGCCCCCCGAAGCCCGTCCGGTGCCCCCCTTTGGCATATATTTAGAGGGACCTCCGAAACCCTCAGAGGAGGAACTCTTTTCGCGATCCCATCTCTGTTCCGCCGCCGCCGCCGCTTCCAAGATCGGGAGCACCAGGAGAACTCTTCCCGGCACCCTGCAGGAGGGGAGGATCATCACCGGGAGCTTCTCCACCACCATGGACGCCTCCCGGATGACTCGTGAGTAGTCTCCCTTGGACCATGAGTCCATGACCAGTAGCTATGTGATGTTCTCCTCCCATTCTTGTGCTTCACTAATTAGTCCTCGTGAGCTGCCCTACATGATCGAGGCACCTATGTAATCCTTATGCTGTTGCTATGTTGAGTTTGCTGGGATCCGATGGATTATGAGATTATGTTCAGATTGATCTTGAGTAATATATTTGATTCACCTCCTTTATATTTTAGTTCATAAGTAATTCTTGCATGTTCTCCGTTGTTACTTATTGCTTTGGCCGAGTAGTAGGTAGTGACTCCAAGAGGGAACGTTATGCTTGATTGTGGGTTCATGCCCCTCGATGACTAGCTTGAGTGACAGAAACATGAGTCTAGGGGATGTGCTGTTGCCACAAGGGGGAAAACAACGGTGCTTGTACCCGCGGGTGCAAGGATTGTTTACTTTACGCAAAGTTCTTTTAATGCAGTTGTCTATTGCATTGAGTTTACACTATGGGTGGGACTCGCAACTTAATACCAGCGAGATGTTCTGGATAGATATCTCAAGGTGGATGATTAGTAGTAGATATTGATGGATTTCGGTCTACTTATTTTGGCGTACCGCCCATGCTTTGAACCTCAACCTTTCTGCAATGTAATCAGCATTGGATTGCGTTCTTGGTCCTGTCAATTGCCCAGCTGTAATTTGTTTACCTCACATAGCTGTTTTATCGTCTTTTGGGAGAGAGACATCACTAGTGAACATCATGAGACTCCGGTCCATATTACCATCATTGATCACACCCGCTATTTACTTTTCGTTATTATTTACTATCGCAAAAACTATCTATCACTACTATCATTGCTTTTAATCCTTTGTGAACTACAAGGCCGGAGAGATTGACAACCTCTCTGTACTCGTTGGGAGCAAAGTTATTTGTATCTGTGTGCAGGTCCACGTTGATTGCTACTAATCTGGCGCCGTAGCAATTGACACCTACTTGTTGAACCTAGGAGTCTCTGGGGAATCGATCCTTGGCATCTTTGCTAGGGGAAAACACTTCTACTTACTGCATCTTACACCTTCCACTTGGGGTAACCAACGAGGGGTTCGAGGCCCATCACTTATCAGTAGTGCTCTTTGGCCCACGCTACTGCTATCTAGGGATAGCAGTAGCGTTCGTCTGCAACAAGTGCTGCCGCAAATAGCTGTAGCAACCAACTACAAACAGGGCTACTACTAAGACATCGCTGTTGCTAATGCCAAACCCCGTGCTACTATTATTAGTTTCTATTTTTTTAGGTCCATATTGTGTGCTGCTGAATTTTGTTTAGGCCTTTATACAATAATCTCTAGCATATCATACACATACAAATGTAATCATAGCATATACATACAAATAGTCTCATCAAATCATGTCATCATCATAATCATCATCTCGAAAATAGCGATACAAGTCTCGAATACTTGCAACAACATCATCATCCATCTAAACAATGATATACGCGAGAAGAGCTATCACTATGAGTGAGAGCGGAACTATGTAGTACATGAGGCGGCGGTTATGAGTCCTCTCTCGCGCTAGTGTGAACCTCAGATAACTAGCTTCTGCTTCTTGTCTTCTTTTGAAGCCTTTATGGCTGGCGCCCGAGACCCCTTCCACTTGCGCCTAACACTCATGCCACTCGTCGTACACTCCCGGAACCTTCCCTTTGTACACGACATAGCACTGCTTCTTCGCCATCAAGAATCTAGGTACCTGTTAGAGATGCATCTTCCTCAAGATAATGTACAATCATATATGCAAAAAAATATACTTGAGTAACACGAAAAAGAAAGGGTTAGCAACTAGATGCAACATATAGTAAACATACAAAAAATGAACGCAGTTTCATCATACGCAAACTAATTAACTAGAGGTACGCAGGTCATCATACCCAAACTAACAAAGTAGCGTTACACAAGTTTGGCAGGTACCATGGACATCACAAAGTTTCATCACTATAGAAACTATACAAGTTCAAGCGACACATATCATTATCATCGACATCGAAAATCACTAGAATTCCATCCTTCCATATCATCGAGGATGGACCCTAGCTCCTTGAATGTCATGAGGTCCTGATGTTGCATGCCTATGGGAGTTCGGACTTCATCTCGCGAGATAGGGCCGTGGTGGAACATCCCCTTTTCATCGACGACTTCTTTCATGATGATCGTCGCAGTGTCCCTCTGGATGTGAAAGAAGTCATCTCTAAGTTTATAATCCGCTTCTCCATGAGATTCTACCCACTCGCGGATATGATCGTCGTTTCTACTTGTCATGCAAAGCATTTGGTGATCCATTCTGAACTCCATCATGAGAAGGAGGAGGTAGAAGCCATCATTCTTGCTTGGTTTTGGGACATGGATGCAACAGAAGTTAGTTCTATGTGGGAAACCCGTCTTCTTGTGCCTTTGTTTCCTGATCAGCAGGTGGCCACCCATCAAGCAGAAGCCTTGGAGAGCATCATCTAGAATATTCATTATGTGGGTGTAGTCCTTCTTCTCGTAGTTTCTGGTAGGTTTGAAATACATGGCGTGGGAGACTCGCGGGTAAATAACGATAAGGAAGGCGCGCCCGTTGTTGTGGGGAAAAAACACCTCAAATTATTCTCCATATGAGCGAGAAGGAATGATTGAAATGTACGAAAGAGTTATCCGGTACCGACTTACTTTGGATGATAAGGCAGGAGGACAATTTCCTGGTCCTTATTCAGTACCATGAAGTTTTTTAGGTACTTCCTAGCAGTTTTACGCTCAAAGTCGCCGAGATTCAAGAAGGACTCGTGCTTGTAGTATGGATCCGCCACACAGATTTGCAAGACTTATTCTCTCTTCATGACGGAGCTCATATTAGCGCAGAAAGGTGGATGATTGTAAAATCGAGCCGCCTTGTCATAAACATCTCAAGGATATGCTCAAACCACAGGAAGAACACCTCCGCAGGCCGTGTGTAGATGTAGCACTTCCCCTTGGGCACACGAGCCGCGTATGTTGGATATCCTGGATCCTTCGAGGCTAGTAGGCTTTTCTCAGTCGACAACACATGGTCATGCAGTGTCCTGAGATCCCCTGATATTGCCTCCAGCGGTTTCGGCGGTAGCAGCGGCTCGCCCGTGACATGGAACATGGCCACACCTTTGACAAGTACATGCTATTCAAAATCCGCTGTCTGGCTGCTATGTGATCTGGCTTGTTTGTAGGCAGCAGATGCTCTCTTCCCCGGTCTCTTCCTCTCCTTTTTCTTGGGCTGACCTTCCAGACCCTTCCTTAACCCCTGCCCCAGTGTTGTCGGGCTAAGCATTGTACGGACCTGGACTAGTTGAGCATGTGTTGAGGCGGCATCTTCAGGTGTGTCCTGTGAGGATTGAATGAAGAGAGACTTCTTCCAATCCCTGCTAGGACGTTCCTGCCCGGGCAGATCATACATATCCTCATCAGCATGCTGATAGCCCGAGTCTTCATATGGATGACTCATCATATCTAAGTCACCGTCATAGGCGCATGTATTGAGGAACTGAATAGGGCCCTCCTCCACCTAATCATCCATTCTTTGTTCTATGGGGGCGATTACATCAGCCACTATTGGACCCCCTTCATCACGTCGTCCACCGCTCTCACCCGGCACTACAGGCGCTAGTAATTGCATAGCCAGGGTGGTGGTGTTCGTACCTGCTTGTTGATCTGTGGTTATTGGTGTGCTCTCGGATGGCTCCAAACGAAGAAGATTCTTCGGCCATAGCAGCATCCAACCCTTGCAGTTTCCAATCCGCGATGGGGTCTCGTCGTCCTCTCCCCCTAGCCATACTGGAGGAGGCAAATCCTCGTGCCCCCATTTCATAGTCGACAAGGTAACCCTGAAGTGCCCATGGGGCATCGGCTAGCCGTGGAACATGAGTTCCAAGGGCTTCGTTAGCACCGCCTTTTCCACATCCACCTTCTGGCCTTTGATCAAGTAGAGTACGGTGCATGGGGTTTCCTCGGCCTGCAAACACATGTCTGCGACGTAAAACATCCGAAAGGCAACGAAAATTAAATCTTCTAGATATATGTTGGTGCGACATGCAATTACCATGACGGCGTCGAACTCAGCCAAAGACGAAGGCCCGCGTAGCGCGCCAGAGACTGAGGACGGGCTGCTATGAGCGGGTGCCGGTGCAGGTGCAGGAGCAGGTGCGGTTGCATGAGCATGTGATGGTGCGGTGGTATTGTTCATCGAGTTGCTCCCAATGAAACTAGGCATAGGGAAATCATCTACCATCTTGTCTGGATTTTCCTTCGTCCAGTTGATGATATCCGGGATCAAGTTAGTAGAGAAGTCATTTCTGCAGGAATCTACAGCTGTAGCGACCACCTGCTGTAGCAACTCATTTTTCTACTCGGCTACTTTTTCCGCGTCCTCGGCTGCTTTTTTGTCAAACGCAGGCTAAACCTTCTCGTCGATGTCCACCTGGCTAAACTTTTTTTTCTACTTCTTGGCCTCTGGTCCCTCGTTGTAAAAGACCTTCCACCTAGCGCCGTCTTCGGCGCCGTGCACACCTCCATATTGCAGTTGTTGGTCCATAGGGAGTCCCTTAAGTTTTCAAGGCCCGGTTGAGAGGGGTGTCCCACTTGGGCCTCATCGGCGAAGTAGGGCTTTCAGCTGCAAGCTGGTGTTGCTTCTCCTGCAGAAGGAACATGAACCGTTTACGAATGTGTAGTCGACTTGATCAGAAGCTAAATGAAAGGTGGTAAAAGAATAATTACTAGTATTCTAATCAATCTCCTCGTGATCTGGTCCATGTAGAAAACCTTTTTTTCCTTGACCCACTTGTAGCGGGCCCTGATGAAGTCACGCTCCAAGGGGTTGGTGAACTTCGTGAAGGGGTCTGGGAGACCCACGGCTTCACTTTCCACGTCCTCCTTATCCCATATGGGCCTTTTGCCAATGTAGCCATGGCTTCCGAGGCGATGCTTCCCCGTGTTCCTTTGCTGAAGGCTCTTGAATTTTGCAGCCTTAGCCTTGGCTACCTCGGTAGCGCAAGTGTCCTTGAACTTTTTGAACTCCTCTTCCGTAAGTGTCGAATTTTCCTCTAGAATTTTGGACAGGGGTTCCTCGGCCTCAATAGCTCGTTTCACCCTCCCTTTCCAGGAGGACAAATCATTGATGAACATGCCCATGGCGTGATTGTTAATCTTTTTCATCTTCGGATCATCCCACGGTTGTTCTATGCTATCATCCCGATCGGGGAACTTGAATCTCTTGTGCAACTTCGTCAGTAGCAACTGCGTCAAATGTGCTTGACTCCTTAAGTCATCGTCGTTGATGCTTGTGCATTCCTGTAGGATGCATCCTACTTGGTTCCCATAGCACTTGTGAGGTTCTTCCTACTCTAATGGCCCAAACTTGCCAGGGGCCATCTTGTGATCACCAGTCGTTCGATGCCGAGTTTGTTAGGTTTTCGTATCCTCTGCTTCTTCTGCTTCTTCTTTTCGGTAGCGGCATCGGCGCCGGTACCTTCCCCACCGGTACCTTTCCCGTCGGTCTCGACGCCGCCATCGGTGCCGGCTCTGTCGGTGTCCATGTCTGTGTCAGTACCATCATCAAGGCCGACCTGCAAACCTTGAATGTGCTTAGCAGTCAAAAAGTCGAGGTACTGTTGTTAACCCTCATAATCCATCTCGTCTGCATCTTGGTCAGAAGGTCGGGTTTCTTTGTTGTTCGACATGTTTCCTATGAGTAAGTCTCCTCGCTTAATTCTAAAACTATAATAAAATGAGAAATGACCTAAAAAGGTCTATGGTTTGCCGGAATGCCGTTTTCCAGCAAAACCCGGCACTCGGTATGCCTACTTTCTATTAGAAGTCATGCCAAAATTCATAGGAAATTTTGGCATGACCTTTGCTAAAAGTGGACATATCGAGCGCGTGAAACTGACCGGAACGGAATTGAATCATCATTCCAGCAAAACATAAGCCACTCAGATCATTTACCCTGTACATAATCTTCATTTCCCAAATATGACATGTCCAAAACATCGCATGTCCAAATTCCAAATATGACATGTCCACATATCACATGTCCACTTCAAATTTGCATATAAAAGGAAGAAAAATATAGAACTTGAGGAAAAAAATGCAAGAAGTCATTTTTCTTCACAGTACTTGAAACTAATTCAGCCTACCTAAATTTGAAAATAAAAAATTGCTTTAATTAGGGTTCATGCTAATTCTGTTTTTAAAATAGCAATAATTGCTTAAACTAAAAAAAATAGCAACGGTTGCTTTAACTAATCTGTCCTAGGTTTCATACTAATTATAATTAACTAACTAGCACTATAAAATTTAAATAGCAACAATTAAACTAGTGCCTAAAATAGCTAGCCTAATTAACCTACTGCCCTAACTAAAACCTATCTAAATTAACCGAAGAACCCTAGCTAAATTAGCAAAGAGAGGAGGAGCGGTGGGGGGCTTACGACAGAGGTTGGGAGGGGAGGAAACAGAGGAGGGAGGCGTGGCGCGCCGGGGCCGGGGTCGGGGGCGAGGGTGAGGTCGCCGGGGTCGGGGGTCAGGGGCGAGCGCAGGGGTCGGGGCAAGCACCGGGGTCGGGGTGAGGGTAGGACTCCGGTGAGGTCGAGGGTGAGGATAGGGCTCCGTCGCTTGAGGCAGGGGCGCGACGAGGGCAGGGATCCGACGGCGACGAGTGGGGAGAAGAGAGAGTATCGATTTGGGGGAAGAAGCAGAGGTGGCAAGCCCGCTGGGGGGTTAAGTCAACATAGCAGTAGTGCGTTTCCTCAAGCAGCGCTACTGCTATAGCAGGTAGCTATAGCGCATTTCTGTAAGCAGCGCTACTGCTATAGCAAGTAGCTATATTGCGTTTTTTAGAAAAGCGCTACTGCTATAACCAGTATCTATAGAAGTTTTCCTGTTTTGTTTCTTCTATTTTCTTTTCCTTTATTTTCTCTTCCTTTTCTTTTCTATTTTTTCCTTTTTTCCGAGAGTAGGAACAAAGGGAAGGTGATACAATGTATATGGCTAAGGCGATATATATTGCATCATTTGATAGTTAAGTATGTATACAAAATATGAACATATATATTACATCATTTGATCCATGCATAACGGTTAAGTGTGTACACAAAATAGAAACTTCTATATTACATCATTTCACCTATAACGGTTTCTTAGCGTCGATGTTTTCGTTTTTCAGTGAGCCTCTTTCCCTTCTTCTTCATTGAAGAATAATTGAGCCCCTTATTGTGACTTTTCCTTTTCCATGGAGTATGATCTTTCTTAGGTAATGTAGTATTGGTTCTTCTTTTGACATATACTTCATCGTCATCATCATCTTCCCTGGCGGTCATGCATTCCATCGTCACCCCTGGGTTCTGATCATCACTGTCAATATCTTTCTTAGGTAGAAGAAGGAGATTAATAGGGGGAGTAGTGAGGAAGAAGCAAAGTGAGGGAGAGAGGAGGTGTGGGAGCTAGGGGAAAGTGAAGGAAGAGAGGATGGGGAGAGGGGGGAGGGGGAAGGGGAGGAAAAAGGTGGTATGGCCATGGTTTAGCAGTATCATTGGGTGTAACACGCGTTGCTGCTAACATGATAGCAGTAGCGCACTTCTGGCAGAAGTGCTACTGCTAAGCGTGGCCCGTCATGTGGCCAGATTCAAAATTAGCAGTAGCGACCTGCAAAGAAAGCGCGCTACGACTACAACATTAGCAGTAGCGCGGCTAGCGTGAGCGCGCTACTGCTAAACCTACTGTGATGGGAACGGTCGGTCAATTTTAGAAGTAGCATGGTTCTACCGGGCCGCACTACTGCTAAGCTGATAGCAGTAGCGCCCCTTTTTAACCTGCGCTACTGCTCAGTTTCTGTGTATAAGGTTTTCCCTAGTAATGTCATTACTTTTGGATTTAATTTTTGGCCATTTGGAATAACTCAAAGAGAGCCCTTAAATATTTTCAGAATTTATAAAAGTGGTTTGGCCTTGAATAGAATGAAACAGATTGAAATAAGTAGAAAACAGTAAATAAAATAGAAAATAGAGAGAGAGGGGGAGTACGTGTAACTTGGCCCAAGAGAGAAGCCAGCCCATCCATGTGCCAGTCATCACTTACCTCCCTCCAGGAGGAGAGCGCGCGTGGCCGCCGCCCGCGAGCACGTGCCTCACCAGCTCCTGCTTGCCGCCGAGGGCCTGGACGCCTCCATGAGTGCCATCCCACCTCCCCGCCCCCCTTATCACTTTCCCTCGTCCCCATCCCCTCCCCTGGCTCTCCTCTCACTTGCACCGAGCGTAGTCATTGAAGCCGCTCGCCGTAGCCCCGCCCATCGTGCTCCCCTCACCTCCCCATCGTGTCCTCAAGCTCCACCGACGACCGCTTCTTCGCCCCACCCTAGACCTGAGCGCTGGGACGACCAGCATCGCCGGCTACTCCACCCTCTTCCTCCTTGGTCGCCGGAAGCCGCACGCATCGATTCGCCACCGTCTCCGCCTCCCCGAGCTCATCGTCTGCCTCATACAAACCGTTGTGAGCCCCCGCGTCGAAACCCCTAACTCCGTGCCTTTTTCCTGCCGTAGCCGCCGCCCCTCGCTGACCGTAGCACGCCACCGCCTGAGCTCGCCGTCGACGAAGCTCCGGTGACCATTTGGTCACCCCGGCAAGTCCAACACACTAGCAGCCACCCCGTAGAGCAGCCCTAGCGCTTTACTTTGCTCATTTTCATGCTGCAAACGCGTTCTCGCACACTACCGAACTCAGGCGGCCGTTGATTCCAGTCACCTCAGGCCCGGCGAATGCCACCATCCGAAGTGTCGGCTCTCCGTAGAGCCCAGTGGCGCACCGAATGGTGCCCTGTAGGCGAAACCCGAGGTGCTCCGACGCGTCCTTTGTCGCCGGCGTCGAGCCGCCGGTGAGTTGACCTCGCTTGACCTGGGGTTTGACTTCCTGGGTCAATGACAGGTGGGCCTAGACCCCTTCTAATTTTATCCTAGTGCTAATTAACTTTTAGTTAGTCCACTAAGACACTGACATGTGAGCCCAGGCCCTAATTAACTTAGGTTAGTATTTAACTTAGCACTAATTAACTCTGTTAATAAGTTGTGGCACCGACATGCAGGCCCCACTGGTCAGTTTGACCTGGCTAGCGTCTGTTGACCTGTTGACATCACCCTGCGTCAAGCTGACACAGTAAATCATTTTCTGGATTATAAATAATCCAGGAAAACCCACAAAATAGTTAAAACTTTAAAAAAAACATTGAAATTAAACTGTAACTCCAAATGAAATAATTCATATATGAAAAATTATCGGAAAAATCCAATCTATCCATTGGTATTGTTTCCATGCATGTTTGAACAATTTACATCCACTGTATATAACAATTTGGATAAATGGCATTTCAAATGTCTTATATGGAGTTTAAATTTGAACCCTTGGTTCAAATCAACTTCATTTAATCCTTTAGCAAATTGCATTAGCTCAAGCAACAGCATGTTGCCATGTCATTACCATGCATCATATTGTTGCATTGTATTGATTGTGTTCGTGCTCTGTTTGCTAGTGTTGTCCCCTCTCGGTAGCAGACATTCCGACGATGTCATCATTGACACCGATGAAGAGTTTTACCATCTCCAGAAGTGTCAGGCAAGCAATTCCCCTTGAGTATTCCGATAAAATCTCACTCTCTCACTCTTGCTCTCTTTTAATGCATTAGGACAACAATGATTCAACTGCTATTTGCCGCGGTAGCTGAACCCCTTTTCCTCTGCATGACATGTCATTGCCACGGTAAATAGTTGAAACCCACTAGCATGAGTAGGCGTTGTTTGAGCCATGTTGTGCCTACTCATTCATGCTTGCTTGTTATGTCTGCTATGCTTAGAGTTGTGTCAGGTCTGATTCATCTGGGATGGATTGGAATGGTGGTGAACATGTCCTTCTGCTGAGAGCTAAGTGTGTGAACATGATTTGGTAAAGGTAGCGGTGAGAGGCCATGTAGGAGTACATGGTGGGTTGTATCATTAAAACTGTCCTCGGGAACTGAGTTTTGTGTTTGTGATCCAAGATAGTTACTACCATTGCATTGGGATACTTAATTGACCCTCTCGACTTATTAATCACCTTGATCTCTATCTAGGAGTTGCAACTAGTTTCTGGTGTTTGTAGGATATGTGTTGGGGGCGTGCGTAGCACTGACCCTAGGGGTGGGCTATGATGTGGTAGAGACATGAGGCACGGTGTACCGGGATGACTCCCAAACGGTGCTCTTGGGAACTCTACTCTCATCGTTTAGGGCCGTAGTGGAAACCTCGGCAGGACTTCCTCACGAATGGAACTCAAATAGGCAATAAACCTGGACTAGAGTCTTGAGTGGTTAGTCAGGTCATAGCCGACACCCTCGCTGGGCTTCCGCTTGAAGGTTGCCGAGTACATGTTGTGTAAACGGCAATAAGTGGTGAGAGCGTGTGTGAAGAAGTACACCCCTGCTGGGTTATATATGATCTATTCGAATAGCCGCATCCACAGATATGAACTACTTGGAATGCTTACATTTTTCATAGACAAGTGGAAGTGGATACTCAAAAACACGCAAGATAAGTGTGAGTGCTATGAATGGCCTTCTCGTAGGGAGACGGGAGCGGATCCATAGTGGTGTATTGATATGGTGAATATGTTGACTCGTGTGCGCCACCTCAAAGAAATTACTCGCAATCATAGTACAGGATAGCTATTAAGTCAAAGTTGTCTTTCTGCAGTTAAACTCCACTACCCCTTTGTAGATAATGATGCATATGTTGCTAGTTCTCATGCAAGTCTTGTTGAGTACATTTGTACTCACATTTGCTTAATTTATATTTTTGTAGAGAGACTTCAGTCTCACTAGTGGTTCCGCGTGGACTTCAACGTTTAGCTTGTTACCTCGACTATGATTTTGTACCCTTGGGAGGGTCTTGTAGATAGTCAGGCTCTAAAGCCTTCTTCCTTTTCTGATGTCTGTACAGAGACATGTTTATGCTTCCGTTTCATGTATGCTCTGTATGTTGGGTCATGTGACCCCTGTATGTAATAAATGCTATGACGGATCTTTTGGGCCTTTATCTACACTAGTGGACCCGTTGCGCCATTGGCGCAGAGGCACGCTAAAACCATGTTCGCGATGAAAAACATATCCATGGTTTAATCCCCTCTAGTAAGAAACCTGGTGGAATATTGTATATAATGATATGAATATACACGGCTTAACTTAATAGTGTAGAGTCTAATTTTTAAAAAAATACATGTCTTGGTATGAAAAAATAAGATGGAATTGTCTTTCAAAATCTATACAGTGAGTGTCTTGAAAAGGTTTGTTTTTCTACTTGTAGAAAAAAAGGTTTGTCTTTCTCGGTAAAATAGGTTTTAGCAACCACTTAGGTGTAAATAGGAAACTTCTCTGATTAAGGAGAACACTTGAGATGAGCCATCAGATTTACTGGAAAAAGTGTTGTAATCTTGTAACAAACCAACGCCATATGTAAGCACTCTCAAGCAAAAATAGCATTGTTCGTTTTAAGCATAAGCCTTTACGCTTGTTGAAACAATATATCAGCTACTACCATCGAGATATTGTACAACAAGTCAGAAACATGTTGAATCTCCAAACAGGTTCCATTCCAGTGTAGAAGCATCTGTCGTATAACAAATGGAGATATGCAATTCAGAAAAACTACATCAGCACTTTCCAGCAAAGTCTACGAAAGGAAGAGCTACACAAGAAAGGTATAGAGTTCCAGTTCTCACTGGAGTCCAGTACTATTGCTACCATTCCAGTGTAGAAGCATCTATCGTAGAACAAAGCGGAGACATGTAATTCAGAAAAACTACATCAGCCCCTTCTAGGGAAGACTACGAAAGGAAGAGCTACATAAGAAAGGTATAGAGTTCCAGTTCTCAGTGGAGTCCAGTACTGTTGCTATCATAGGCTTCCCGCTCCGCACCAAGCATAAGCAGCTCCAAAAAGGTTCCATTCCAGAGTAGAAGCATCTGTCGTAGAATAAAGTGGAGAGATGTAATTCAGAAAAACTATAGAACAAGTGTTGACACAAACTTGATGACAGTCTAAAGCATGAGGCCATATATGAATTTGGTTATGGAATGTGGTATGAATCATAAATACCCTGCCAGGAAAGAAACTCACACAATCAATATTATAGACCAAGAGGAAGGACTAAAGGAAAAAAAATGTAGTCAAATAAAAATATTAACACATAAAGGTCAATCAGTACCAAGAAAATGGGTCGGCAAAATATGTACAGCCGAACTGAACTGACTTTCGGGGCTAAATGACACGAACACATCTATTTAACTATTGCACCATTTCGAGTTGAAAAAGAAAGGGTGGCCCATTAAGACTAGTCATAGTGGGGAGTAACTTACACTAGTAACATACACGTATTACTAGACTATGTTACTACCTCCATAGTGGGTAGAAACATAGATGTGGTGTCATGCAAGAGTTCATTTATTAGTCTATAGACTCAATTTGCATTGGTATGTGTGATGTTACAGTAACATAGCTAGTTACCACAAGCACTTCTCCCCTCATTAATTACACGCCACATAAGCAAAACTGTGTTGGGATGTGTGATGTTACTAGCTATGTTACTCCCACTATGGCCAGCCTAACAAATTAATGTAGGCTGACTGATAACTTTGGGAACCAGACGTAAAAGACGATTGATGCAAAAATACAGACCATAGGATTAGAAAGAACTGGCAGTCTCAAACTATATTCTCTTTAGTACCCCAGCTCCCTTTCCAGTAGTAGAGGTTCTTAACTGCAAGTTTTGTTCTTGTCAGAAATGAATATTTGTTATGTCTGTACAAACTGAAGGGATGCATATACAGATGGACAGCATACAAAGCAGCACCACTTGTTCCTGGTCACTCGATCCTGGACATCCTTATCATCCTTTTCTTCAATAGAAGGCGAAGAAGCTTCAGCTTGACCACCAGAGCTCGCCTGGTGCATGAAAGAAAACCTGTGAAGAGGGAGATGTGTAAAAATATGTGGTCATATAGTATAGCCGGCAGGGCACGGCGATTTGGTACAAACGAAAACACAAACATGAGTGCAATTAAGTAGTTATAAGCATATTATAGCTGTCTGTTTCAGAAGCTATACCTTGGGGTTGTAGCTGGAAGGAGCCAGTATTGAGCTTGGAAGTAGGTGTGTGTTTCTACGTATAGGAATGTAGTTAGAAAGAATATAAATAATATGTTGGCCTGCAAAGTGAGTAAATAGCATAGTAGGAATCAAAGAAACCACAATGATCATCGAAGAACAGAGAGATCTCCTATAGGCCATCATACATTCATAGTTATTGTCATGAACGAAAAATCCATGTAAACCTTGCAAAAAATGCAAGATCTATAGAGCAGCCTGCTCATAGCCATTCATAAAACCACACCAAGCTGAGCTCAGAAAAAATATCCAGCAAGAACAGAACTGTCATCTGTAACCTCACACAAATACGAAAGCGACGGCAAAGCGCACCGAGCTACCTCGGTCTCCAAAACTAACAACGGAAACAAGTGCATAGATCGCGCACGCGCACACACACACACACATAAAAAGGAAAACAACAAACCTTGGCGAGTCGACCGGAGACGTAGCCGGCGACGAGATCGCAGAACCTATGAAACGCACAGAAAACAACCGGTAAGAACATAACGATACACAGGAAAACAATAAACACTCACCGGTCACAGAAGCAATGGAACATGCTATTAATTTACCCGATGCAGCGAGCAGAAGCACACGAGCTAATCAGCAGGATGAAGCCACAAGAAGAAGGGCCGGTGCCAGGGAAAGAAGGATGCCAAACCATAGAACAAGCGTTGACACAAACTAGATGACAGTCTAAGCGTGAGGCCATATATGCATTTTGTTATGGAATGGTCTGAATCATAAATACCCTGCTAGGAAAGAAAGTCACACAATCAGGATAATACACCAAGAGGAAGGACTAAAGGAAAAGAATGCAGTCAAATAAAAATATTAACACATAAAGGTCAATCAGTACCAAGAAAAGGGGGCGACAATAGATGTACAGCCCAACTGAACTGAATTTTTGGGCTAAATGGCACGAACACATCTACTTAACTATCGCACCACTTCAAGTTGAAAACGAAAGGGTGTCTCATTAACTAATTAACGCGGGAAACTATTATCACAATATATCAATAACCATCACCAGGCTCCATATGTATTATTGGTTGGACTATACAGAATGTGGAATGTGGTCTTGTCTATTGTGATTCAACAAGTAGGATCCTAACCATTGTGTGGGAACAACGATACAATTTTGGAGCATACAGGGCGTCAACATCTCATTCATGTGATCTCATAAGTATTCGCATTCATGCTCATCTAACAAGAAAATAGATGTAAGCTTCTTTCAGGCACAAATATACTGAAACAAAGAATCTCATACATATATCGATGTAAGAAATAAAAAAAGTAGCAGCACCAGATTTAGAAGGGTACAGGGAGACAGGTTGATCTGTAAGGTCAGAATTAGAAACATGGATGAATCATAGAAATATGTATCTTACCAGCTAGATATTCTGGGCCTAATGAGTCCTTGAAACGTGTATTGACCTCCCTCATAATGAATAACAATCTACACACTTCAGAAGAAATCTAGACGAGGGAACCAAAAAAAGCTTCAGATGCGTGAAAAGGGAAGAAATCACACATGTAAGTTTGAAGGAAGAGCTCACGTGGACCTGGTGCTTGACCGTAGTTGATGGCACGACATCCACTGATGCACTCAAGAGAGGGCTTACTGGATTCGAAGAGAAGAGTAGGGGGCGGCCGCTGAACTCGCCACCAGTGACGGCACAGCTACCCCTCTTGAGCGTCCGGGCCGCATCAGAGGAGACGGGCTGAGGCAGTGTGTCAGGCCGACCAACTACTGTTGCAGTTGCCACGGCCGAGCCCGCCTAGTTGCTCCTGCTGCTCTGGCCGGTGAGCCTCCCTTCGACGACCGACCCCGCCTCCTTGCTCCTACTGCTCCAGTCGGCGAGCCTTCCTCCACGCCCGATCCCGTCCGTATTTTCTGGTGCATCAACCCCGGCCTGCGTCGGCCTTGTGCCTAGACTTGACATGTGCGCCACCGGCCTAAGCGATGGGTCGAGGATGGCGTCCTTCCCTGCCTTGTACCCTCCCGTTAGCCATGGATCCGTCGTAGCCGGTGGATGCGTCGGGGGAATGATGGGGAAGTAGGGGGAAAGGCGGCGATGAGCACGCACATGCAAGGGAAAAGGAGGGGCCTAGAGTTCCTGGCTTCGTGCTGTGGCGGCAGACGATTGGGACAGATCGAGGAGGGAGTGAGGGGTGCGGCTTGCAGGCGAGGGGATCAGGCAACGGTAGCCTACCCATCATCACACTAGCACAAACGCGGGTGCACAAACGCGGATGCGAGACGTAACAACTTTCCACGACGCACGACACACGAAGCGGACAGCGCGTGAGGAGCGATGCGGTAGGAGTAGTTGACCCAAAAAATCCATATACGCGAGACGGTGCAATCACCGCAACCGACGAGCGGGACCAGAAGCATAATCGGCCCACCCGTCATAAGGAAAGCACAGGTGCGGGTGCAGAAACTCGCATATGTGCTGGCCAATACCTTCACGGCTCGACCATGATGCACGACGCGTCCTGGGCGCGTTGAGCCACGCGGCGCTGTAGGGATGGTTGACGGGAGGAAAATTAACCCGGCCACGCCGAGCCCACCAGTCATCGTGCGCCCATGAAGCATCCTAGGTCAAAACGATATGTAAAAATCAAACGGCTGGCACATCTGCGTTGTCGCGACCATACCAGATCGAAGGGTCAAAGCGAAGCAAAATCGAAGGAGTCTCGGGTGGGCGGGTCGCCCAGCCTCCTTATATGTTAGAATGAGTCGATGAGTTATGTTATGATGCCATGTTGTATCTACACATATCGTGCATGTTATGCGTACGTGTAACGTGTATTGCTATGTGTGGTATCCGACACATAGTTGTTTATCCTTGGTAGCCTATCTTATGGGGTAATGCCTCCTAGTGCTTCCACTGAGCCTTGGTAGCATGCTACTGCTCCGAAACAGATGGATTGACCGGCATGTGTCCATCCTGGCTTGACCACTGAACTCGCCACCAGTGACGGCACAGCTACCCCTCTTGAGCGTCCGGGCCGCATCAGTGGAGACGGGCTGAGGTGGTGTGTCAGGCACACCAACTGATGTTGCAGTTGCCACGGCCTAGCCCGCCTCACTGCTCCTGCTGCTCTGGCCGGTGAGCCTCCCTTTGACGACCGACCCTGCCTCCTTGCTCCGACTGCTCCAGTTGGCGAGCCTTCCTCCACGCCCGATCCCGCCCGTATTTTCTGGTGCATCAACCCCCGCCTGCGTCGGCCTTGTTCCCAGACTTGACATGTGCGCCACCGGCCTAAGCGATGGCTCGAGGATGGCGTCCTTCCCTGCCTTGTACCCTCTCGTTAGCCATGGATCCGTTGTAGCTGGTGGATGCGTCGGGGCAATGATGGGGAAGAAGGAGCGAAGGCGGCGATGAGCATGCACACGCAAGGGGAAAGGAGGGGCCTAGGGTTCGTGGCTTCGTGCTATGGCGGCCGACGATGGGGAGAGATCGAGGAGGGAGTGAGGGGTGCGGCTTGCGGGCGAGGGGATCAGGCAACGGGCTTTTGCATAGAAAAACAAAGTAGGAGCAGCAGATGAGCTGGACCAGGAGCAGCGGTAGCCTACCCGTCATCACACTAGCACAAACGTGAGTGCACAATTCGGGTGCACATACATCGATCCACACCTCTGCAGCTGACGCGGGACGTAACAACTCCCCACGACGCACGACACACGACACGGACATCGCGTGAGGTGCGATGCGGCAGGAGCAGTTGACCCAAGAAATCCCTATACGCGAGACGGTGCAATCACCGCAACCGACGAGCGGGACCGGAAGCATAATCGGGCCACCCGTCATAAGGAAAGCACAGGCGCGGGTGCAGAAACTGGGTGCATATGGGCTGGCCAATACCTTCACGGCTCGACCATGATGCACGACACATCCTGCGCGCGTTGAGCCACGCGATGCTGTGGGAATGGTTGACGTGAGGAAAATTAAGCCAGCCAATCGAAGGCCACGCCGAGCCCACTAGTCATCGTGTGCCCACGAAGCATCCTGGGTCAAAACGATATGTAAAAATCAAACGGCTGGCACATCTGCGTTGACGCGACCATACCAGATCGAAGGGTCAAAGCGAAGCAAAATCGAAGGAGCCCTCAGGTGGGTGGGTCGCCCAGCCTCCTTATATGTTAGAATGAGTTGATGAGTTATGTTGTGACGCCATGTTGTATCTACACATATCGTGCATGTTATGCGTACGTGTAACATGGATTGGTATGTGTGGTATCCGACACCTAGTTGTTTATCCTTGGTAGCCTATCTTATGGGGAAATGGCTCCTAGTGCTTCCACTGAGCATTGGTAGCTTGCTACTGCTCCGAAACACATGGATTGACCGGCATGTGTCCATCCTGACTCCTGTGTTTGTCCCTTCCGGGAAAATGTCACGTGGTGTATACCGGAGTCCTGTTAGCTTGCTATAGCCCGGCAACACTCGATGCTGACCGACACGTGCATTGTTGGGTAATATATGTGTGTCCCTGTAATTTAGCGCCGCTTTGGGTTTATGACTAGTCATGTCGGCCCAGGCTCTCTGTCATATAATTTGGTAGTGCCACTATCATATACGTGAGCCAAAAGACGCAAACGGTCCCGGGCCAGGTAAGGTGGCACCCATGGGGATACCGTGCGTGAGGCCGCTGTGACAACCCGAGACCGATGCGCGAGGTGTCTCCCTCTTATTCGATGCCGTTGCCATGTCATTTGCTTGCGTGTTGCACTTTGCCATGTCATCGTGTGTACTTCATCTGTATAGTTTTCAAAACTTGCATCCGTTTGTAGTTGCCCGTCTCCTAGTTCTCTACCTTGTCCATTCTGAGCCCAGACACACTCGCACGTGCCCGCGGCACCTCTGAATAGTTATTTTACAAGTGGCCAGAAAATGTTCTCGAAATGGGTTGAAACTTGGCGTGTGGTCCTTTTATAGTGTAGGCAGACCGCCTGCCAAATTTCATCGCATTAGGAGTACGTTTGATATCCCAACCGTTAAACATAGAGCGGCACCGTTGCCGGACTAACGTCGGACGTTTTCGGTCTCCGAAAACCCCGCCGGGACACTCTTCTTCCTTCTCTTCTCAGCCCAAGGCCTCTCCACACAGCCCACTATCAGCCCACAAAACTCCTCCTCCGCTCCGGTCCGTCAGATCATGATCCAAGGGTCCGAAACAGAGCAAAAACGCTAGTCCAAGCCCCTTCCATATATAAACCCCCCTAACCTGCCAATTTTGGCCTATCCTAGTCTAAACCTAGCCCCTACCCTTCCCCTACCTCTAGCTGCCGCTACCTCCCACCTCTGCCTCAAATTTCATGTTCGGCCGCTCCTCCTCCGCCACTTGGTGACCTACCAATGGCCAGCCGCCGCCCGCAGCCACTCCCTGGCCAATGGCTAGCCACCACATCGCCCTCCAACCCCTCCTCCACCGCTGCGGCCCGCTCAGCCCGTGCCAGGCCCGCCCAGGCCCCGATCTGGGCCCCGGGGCCCGCTCCACGCCTGCCCTCGCTCGAGCCCCCGCGCGCCCCGCTTCCAGCGCTCGTTCCCGTTGCTGCCATCTCCGCACAGCCGACTGCCGCTGCCACCTTGCCGGACCAGCGTCCCCGCCTCGCCTCCGGCCCGGATCCGGCCGGATCCGCTTTGCCCCGCCGCCTCTCTGTGATCCCCGCCGCCCTCCTGTGCGCCGGCCGCCGCAGCTCACGTCAGCCCCGTCCCGCTGAGCCGCCGTCCATCGAGCCTCGCCGGAGCTCGCCTCGTCGCCGGAGCTTCCCCCTGCCTCGCCTCCGCCCCGATCTGGGCCGGCGCTGCCCAGATCTGGTGGCCTGTGCTGTGCCGCCCGGCTCCCTCCGCCGCCCGCCGCCGACCTGCGTCCCCGCCGCGCCCCGGCCTCGCCTCCGACCACCTCCGTCGAACCGGCTCGCGCCGGTGACCGGAAGAACCGGCCTGGACCGGCCGGTCGAGCCTGAACCGGCCCGGTCTGCGCCAGCAACCCCGTGAACCGCCCCGCGAACCAGCCCATCCCCGAGCCGGCCCGTTGGGCCCGAGGTGAGCAAGGCTCCACTAAACCCCGCTCGAGCGCAAATTAGCTATATCGCGCTCGTTCGTTTTTTTTCCAGAAACGACCGAGTCCCTGAAACTTCATGTCATGATGCCATGTTCGAGTGATGATAACTTTGTGCATGTTCATCCGTTTTGCGTGTATGATATGTCAAAATGTTCATCTCTGTGTGATCTACATGTTGGTTGCATTTGCATGCATGTTAGAGTGCATCTTGCCATGTCAATCTCTGTTGCAAAAGTGCTTGTTGTTGTTAAGTGTTGGAAACCAATACAACTTGCTAATTTATCTTTTTCATATCTTTTTGTGTGATTTTTTTAGCATCATGTCAACATGTTTTAGGAGTATAATCATGTAATATTTGCAATGGTGTAATTGGTTTATCATGATAAGACATGTGGTGATTTTCACAAGCTTGTAAACATGCTATGATAATGTTGTTGTTTTTCTTACACGTTGAAAACTGCGAAGTCTGAAACTGTTATATTGTTATGCCATGTTTGCTTGATGCTACAGTCAAATATATGCATGTTTGGAGATGTCCAAGGATCATGTCTTGAAGTCCATGTTATGCTGTATCCATCCATGCCCTTGGTTGCAATTATAAGTTGTTGTAACATGTCTCTTTCTTGCTCTCAAGTTGCTTGATAATATATCTGTCAGCCTGTCAACAGCATGTTCCATTTGGCAAAGCTCATTGTTATTAATCTATGCCTCCTATTGAGTTGTGCCAATGGAGTTATTTGGAGTATTCCATGCCTACTACATTTTCATGACCTTTGCATGCTTATTAGAATTGTTATGCTTGCTATTATGTGCCTCCAAGGTCAGCATCATAATGTTTGCATTCCCAGATTTTCACTAAGTCTGAGAATCTGCTATATCATGTTTGCATCTTGTTTGGATGAATGCCATGAACCTGTTGCTTCTAGGCTTATGTCATGTTGTGTTCCTTGAGCTCCATGTTATGGACTAGCACGCCATGTCTTGGTTTGCCATGTTCTTGCAGTGTAGCTTGATTAATTCTTGCCTCCAACTTGTCATCATATTAACTCTGCTCATGTATATGCCCAGATTTTCACTAAGTCATAATCTGTGATATAAAGTTTGCTTGTTGCCTTGATCATGTTGGTTTATTCTTGATGCCTTTGAAATTGATCCTGGTTGATTCTTGAAGAATGTAATCTGTACTTTGAGTGCATGTCATGCTTGTGCCTATCTTGTACTTGTAGCATGTTGTTTTGATGCTTGTAAGATGCCTAGTTGCTGTTTTGGACAGCTTGTCCTTTAAACTTGTTTCATGTGTATGTGTTGAACCGTTGCTCCATTTTGAGCATGCTCTATATGAAACTTGCTTGGTTTTGCATGTAGATGCATCATGTCATGTTGCATCCATGTTTTGAGAGTGTTTGCTTAATGTTTCAAAGCATTTTGCATCAATGCCATGTTCAACTTGTTATGCTCATATCTTCTAGGTCGTAGCTCCGAATTAAATGAACTTTATATGTATCTTGACTAGAAATTCGTGTAGAACATCATGGTGCATATTAACTTGATTTTTAACAAATCTAATTTAAGATTTGTTCATATCTGGACCAATTTCGAAATTTGCATATGAGGACTTACCGGAATTGTTATATGTTGTTTTCGGCCTCATTTAAACTTGCTTGGTTGTGTTGTTCTTGTATGCATCATCTCTTTCCATGTTTAGAATCATGCAACATTGTCATGCATCATACTTGGTTGAGCCTCAAGACTTGTTTATGTGTTGGGTGTTTACCATGTTGTTTGCTTTTTCTCGTTAGTTCCTGTTTCGTTGCGATTGTGAGGATTCGTTTGTCTACGCTCGGTTCGTCTACGTGGCTTCGTCTTCTTCATGGACTGATAGAGGCAAAGGTGTCCCATCTTTTGATGAGGTGGTGGCTTTTGTTTTGGAGGAAGTCGACTTTGACGATGTAATGCCCAGGATGGGACTATATCTCCTACGTGTCGAGGCACGACTTAGAGACATAACCCCATGCTGGAATGATCGCAAGTTTGGTATCTTTGCACAACTCATGTAAAAGATGGGGATGGAAAACATAAAATAGTTGGCTTACACTCGCCACGTCACACAAATACAATACATGTCCAAATCATCATTCAATAAAACATCACAGCCCTCTAAGGGTAAAATCCAAATGACAAGATACCAAACATAATTTAAATCCACAGGTCGGATCGAATCCTAGTAGAAGTCTCCACTACTGATCATCAGGATAACGAACATAGTATCAACTACGCTCCTCGTCATACTCCCAGTCTAGCTCGGTGCCATCACCTGGATAGCTCACCATCGGACCTGCATCTGGTGTGGTCAAGTAACTGTGAGCCACAGAGGACTCAGCAATCCCGTTCCCGGGTAACAAAACTATTCAAGCCTTGGGAGAGGATAAGGCTGAAGAAAAGAGTAAGAGTCTGCAGCAGCAACTAGCAGTAGCTTACGTGAAAGAGTGCGAGAAGAGAAGTGCCTCGGTCGAGAGATGATCACGAAGTGATCCTAGCTGAAGCTCAACAAACATAACCCCACCGTGTTCAACTTCCGAATCCCTATTCGGAAATTGACAGTCACGGTACACACGCTGGTAGTGTATTAGAACAATAGTGTCAAGTTAACTACAACTGGATATTAACAAGCTCCCATCTGCCACATAACCGCGGGCACGGCTTTCGAAAGTTCATAACCCTGCAGGGGTGTTCCAACTTGGCCCATTACAAGCCCACGATCCACGGAGTCGCAACTCCAAAGGTGGGAAGACCCGAGTATTCTCGGAATCTGAAAGTGCAACTAATCCCCGGGTGGTTTTGGTAATTAATAACAACATATATATCATTGAACTAATATTTACTTGAGAATCATTTCAGAAAAGTTCGATGATATGGGTATGGAAATGTCTGAAGAAGTGGACCCCTCAAAATGCTAAGACAAGCATTGGCAAAAGCTCAAGACTCTATTTTTGGTTTAGTGATCAAAGATCACATTGAGTCCATAGGAAAAGCCAATACTATTAAAAGGGGATGAGGTTGTGTTAATGATCTAGTTGCTCAAGTGCTTGGTGATCTAGCTCCCTCAACTATCAGCACTCTTCACTACTCAACACACTCATAAGTAATCTCGGACAAACTGATTCTGCAAACTCAGTCCCACCGAGATGAACCACTTCAGTTATTTCCCCAAACCCTAATTTCTCGGTCCATCCGATTCTGAGTTTCGGTCTCACCGAAAATGGACTGCCAACCTTCTGTAACCAATTGACATCATTTCGGAATATCCGAGTTGTTATTTTCGGTCACACTGAGATGGCAAGCTCCAACCTTTGACTCACTTCGGACACACCGAGATGGTATTTTCGGTCCCACCGAAAATCCCAACGTTCACTATATTTGAACTTTCGGTCTGACCGAGTTTTCACTTCGGTCTCACCGAGATTGGTCAAATGTGTGTGTAACGGTTGGATTTTGTGTGGAGGCTATATATACCCCTCCACCTCCTCTTCATTAGTGAGGAGAGCCATCAGAAAGTACCACCACTTCTACCATACACTTTCTGAGAAGTGAACCACCTACCCTTGTGTTGAGATCAAGCCATTCCATTCCTACCATATGAAACTTGATTTCTAACCTTCCCAAGTTGCTTTCCACTCAAACCTTTCTTCCACCACAGCCATATCAGTGAGGAGAGTTGAGTGTTGGGGAGATTATCATTTGAAGCACAAGAGCAAGGAGTTCATCATCATCAACACCGTCTATTACCTTTTGGGGGGTGGTGCCTCCTAGATTGGTTAGGTGTCGCTTGGGAGCCTCCGTCTTTGAGATGTGGAGTTGAACCAAGAAGTTTGTAAGGGCAAGGAGATCGCCTACTTCGTGAAGATCTACCCCGAGTAAGGCTAGTCCTCCGTGGGCGTAGGCCATGATGGAATAGACAAGGTTGCTTCTTCGTGGACCCTTCGTGGGTGGAGCCCTCCGTGGACTCGCGCAGCCGTTACCCTCCGTGGGTTGAAGTCTCCATCAACGTGGATGTACGATAGCACCACCTATCGGAACCACGACAAAAATCTTCGTGTCACCAAACTGCGTTTGATCTTCTCCACCTCTCTTTTACATGTGCAATTTACTTTCCGCTGCTTATACTCTAGAATTGCATGTGTAGGGTGATACTTGAATTGATCTTAATTGTGAAACTGCCAAAAACTTTGTATGAACCAAAGGCAGATTTTTTATATTGTCAAGTAGTCTAATCACCCCCCCTCTAGACCTACTTTCGATCCTACAAGTGGTATCAGAGCTTTGGTCTCCATTGCCTTGGTTTCCATTGCATTGGACTCCATAAGCTTGGTTTCACAACCTAGGAGAGTATGGCGTCTAGTGAGGGTAATTATCGTAGAGGTCCTTACTTTGATGGTACAAATTTTGCTAGTTGGAAGCATAAAATGAAAATGCATATTCTTGGTCATAACCCAGCCGCATGGGGCATTATTTGTGTTGGTATGCAAGGTGATTTCTTTGAAGAAGGAAAAGTTCCGGATCGCGAAGCTACACCCGAAGAGTTGCGGATGTTGCAAAACAATGCTCAAGCTTGTGACATTCTCTTCAATGCTTTGTGTCCCGAAGAGTTCAACAAAATCAGTCGTCTTGAGAATGCTAAGGAGATTTGGGATACTTTGGTAGAAATGCACGAAGGTACTGAATCTGTGAAGGAATCAAAGCTAGATATTCTTCAAGGTCAACTTGACAAGTTCAAGATGAAGGATGGTGAAGGAGTCGCTGAAATGTACTCTAGGCTTGCTCTCATCACAAATGAGATTGCTGGCTTAGGAAGCGAAGAAATGACCGACCGATTCATCATTAAGAAGATTCTCAGAGCTTTGGATGGAAAGTATGACAACGTGTGCACTTTGATCCAAATGATGCCAAATTACAAGACTCTCAAGCCAACTGAAGTCATTGGAAGAATTGTTGCTCATGAGATGACACTTAAGGATAAGGAAGAGCTTCACAACAAGTCAAGTGGTGCTTACAAAGCTACAAGTGATGCTCCTACTACCTCAAGTGACAAGCTAATTTCCAATGAAGAGATAAGCCTAATGGTCAAGAACTTCAACAAGTTCTACAAGAATAGAGGCAAAGAAAGAAGCTCAAAGTCTAGATCATATGATGAAAAGAGATCTTCTAGCCGTGATCGAAACTGCTACAATTGTGGAAGACCCGGACACTTCTCAAATGAGTGTACGGCTCCCCACAAAAGAAGAGAAGAATCTCCAAGAAGAAGAGCAAGAGATGAGTCACCTCGGAGAGAGAGAAGGAGTAGAGATGATCGTTATGAACGAAGACCCTCTCGGAGAAGCAAGGATTCGGAGAGAAAAGACAAGTCATCAAGGAGCTACACAAGAAGAAGACATCAAGCTCATGTTGGTGAATGGGTCTCCGGCTCCGACTCTGACAATCAATCCGATGGAAGCTATCACTCCGACTCCGACTATAGTCAAGATGAAGGTGTTGCCGGACTTGCACTAGTATCCTCCAACTCCAACTCCTACGACTTATTTGATTCACCAAATGAGGGAATTGGAAGATGCTTCATGGCTAAAGGCCCCAAGG
Organism: Secale cereale; assembly: GCA_902687465.1. Lineage (NCBI taxonomy): Eukaryota > Viridiplantae > Streptophyta > Magnoliopsida > Poales > Poaceae > Secale > Secale cereale. The sequence goes on along the minus strand of LR738715.1, from coordinate 448,233,751 downwards.
TAACACACCCTGAATTCATTGACTTTGATAGTGATGAGGATGACTTGCTAGGTGAAGATGAGCTCTTGCATGATAAATCTAGTGAGCTTAGTAATGATGAAAATGCTAGTAGTCTTTATAGTCGAGAAGAGTCGAATGACAATGCTATGAAGGAGATTGAGCGTCTAACTAAAGAACTAAACACTCTTAAGTTAGCTCATGAAACAACTCAAGAAGATCATAGAGAGCTCCTAAGATCTCATGAGAAGTTACGCTTCGAGAAGCTCACTCTAGAGCAAGAACATGAGTTTCTAAAAGCGATCAATGACGATCTTCGAAAGAAGAGTTCTTCATATCTTGCCAAACGACTTCTCTTGTCTAATTTCTTGCCACCTATTAAGACTAAGCATGACAAACATAAGAAAAATTCTTCCTCTAGTAGTAACAATGACAATGGTAAATCAAATATTGTTACTTCTAGTAGTTCTCTTGATTCCACTAACAATGTTTCAAGCCAAGTTACACTTGAGCAAGAAAATAGCTTATTGAAGGAAATCATAGAGAAAGGTGTCTACAAGAGTCTTGCCGGAAGCAAGAACTTTGAGGAGATTGTTCGCAAACAAGGAAGACACCGGAAGAATCAAGGGATTGGTTTTGAGCGAAAGTTCAACGCCGAAGGTGTTGAGTGGGAAGAAGGTCAATACCCTACTCCACAGTTTGTTTCACAAAAGGAGAAGTATGATCCTACTTCTTCCAATGTAGAACAAGCTCAAGATGACCTTCCACCACAAGACCACAAGCTAAAGGCCAAGGACAAGCTTCAAGAGGAGATTGATGCATTCATTGAAGCACCTCAAGCCATGGTCAAGTGGGTTCCCAAGGACACATCAAGTTCTACTTCGTCAAGCTCAACTGCAACACCAAGGATTCCCATCAAGATGATGTGGATCCCAAAGAAGAAGAACTAGTAGGTTCTTGAGGGTGACTCCGCCAACAAACTTCACTCATATTCATTTTGGCAAGAACTTGTGCAATCAACTTCCACATCATGCACTTGTTCATGGAGTCACAAACCCTCTTGTTGGTAAGTCAAGGGACAAGGTAATCATTGCTTTCATGGACATCATCTTTTGTGTACTTAACTCTATGTCTATGGATATTCTTGTTTGTTCCTTGTGGGACTAACCCATGTAGGTATTGAAAGTGCCCTAATCCAAAGGATTGCTCCCAACTCTTGATGATCTGCATCAACATTGAGCATCCACATCTTCAACATCTACATGAAGTCTTCTACGACAACCCAAGGTTAGTTTGACCCTTTGAAAGGGGTTCTCACATCTAGGGGGAGCTTTGCTCTAAAAATTGAGCTAAAGCATCTCCAAATGATGTGAACACATAGATGCTTTATGTAAAAGTGGTAACCCCACTTGTGCTTAAACGATGAGTATGACCTATGATCAAATGTTCTCATTTGGCTCCTAAGTCAATATACTCATATATAGATGACCTAGTCATCGACAAATTGTGTGCTAGTAGCTAGAGTGTTGGTTGTGCATGTTTGACACATATTTCAGTTGCTATCTTATTGTGTGAGCATGTTGAATGCATGATTCTATCCATTCAAGGACATCCATTTGTTGTTTTGATTGTTTTGTTTTCTCCTTCTGGCCAAATGGATGGACAAGAATGCCTAAGCACCTTCCCTAGCTATCTATGCTTTCTTGTCTCAAAATTCTATTCATGCTCATATCACAACTTTGAACAAGTCTTTTTCGGACAGTCCGAGTGAGGAGCACTCGGAACCACCGATTCGTCTAAGGCTGACTTCCAAAACCCTCTAAGTCCATTTCGGTCTGACCGGTTTCTCAATCTCGGTCCAACCGAAACGCTTAGACTGATCTAGGTTTCATCTCGGTGAAACCGAGTTCAAACTCTCGGTCTGACCGATATGTGTAACTGCACAACAGTTATACATCTCGGTGACACCGAGTTTTTCAACTCGGTCCCACCGACAGCATGGGGTTATATATACCTGAGGGGCTGCGCGCGATTTCATTCTTCAAACCGTTCGCCCCCAAGACCCCTGCTGCCGCCGCCCTGGTCTACGGATCGTCGCCGTCGTCGCCTGTGCGCCCTCGCCGCAGGTCTCCGCCGCCGTCAACGGTAATCATCTCCACCGTTGCCGCCGTAGAGGGACACCACCAAGTTAGGGTGTGTCTCGATCCCTTTTCGTGCTCCACTTCCGATTCTTGCACGATAGGCTTGCCATGATTCAATCCAAGTTTGAGATATTCCCTATACAATAGTTCAGATCTTCTAGTTTCGAGGAAAATTCTTAGGTTTAGGTTTCCACGGAATGCATCTCGGTGAAGCCGATTTTGAAACTCGGAATGACCGATTTGGCCTCTGGCCATTGCACTGCATCATTCGGTTTAACCGAGTTGTGCCAATCGGAATGACCGAAACGTAGTTTTAGTGAAACCCTAAGTTATCGGTAGGACCGAAACCCATTTCGGTCTGACCGAAAGTGGTGTGTAGGTTTCTGTTGAGTACTTCGGTTGCACCGAAACTTGAAATCGGTTTGACCGAAATACATTCTGTGAAAACTCAAAACTAAGTTTTGAACTCATTTTTTTTTTGCAAAAACCTCTGCAGTTGTGATAACTCTTCTACTTTGCCTATACCTTATCTTTTCATAGGTTTCTCAGCCATGTCAGATGTCAGTGACAGCCAGAACAGGTCTGAATCACCGTTTGCTGAAATTCCAGAGGCAGGTACAAGTCCTGCTAGCAGCTCCAGTGATGATGGTGAGAGGAGCACCCCTAGTGGTTTGCCTCCTGCAGCCACCAGAACCAGGAAGAAGAGAACTTCTGATGATGAGGACTCTGACTTTGTTGCTGAGGAAGTTACCTCCAAGCCAAAGAGGAATGTGGTTGCCAAAGAGCACCAAGGGCAGCAGACAAGGAAAGGCACAAGCAAAGTGAAGCAGTCAGCAGTTGCAAAGAAGCTCAACTTGGAAGAGCCTGCTCCAAGCAAGGTGAAGAAGACTTCCAAAAGGAAGAGAGTAGTATATGCTGAACCTCAAGTTGATGCTGCAGAAGAAGAAGAAGAAGAAGCACCCCAGCCTCCTCCTCAGAAAGCTAAGTTCATGGGTGATGCTATTCGGGCTCAAGCCTCCTCTAAGCCCAAGAAGCCTGCTCAAGTCAAGGCAGCTCCAGCCAAGCCCAAGAGAACAACCAGAAGCATTCCAGCTTCTGAGAAGAACAAAGGTGAGATGCCACCGTCTGAATTAGATGAAGAGCATGTGTTGCTTAAGCTCCGTCCCAAGTTGCCACTCCACAATGATGCTCATCCTCAAGCTGAGGACATGAAGTCAAGGAAGGACAAAGGTCTCAGGCTATGGAGACAGTCTGATCCATATGCTGTAAGGAGAAGGACTGCTGTGGACCCCAGATTCCACACCAGAGAGCAGCAGGATTTCTATGAGACCGTGCTAATGGATAAGAAGCCCATTGTTGCTGACACCAGGTATGTTGACTGGAAGTATATTGACAGTGAAGAGCACCGGGACTTCTTTCCCCATGTGCATGAGAGCTTTACTGCATGTGGAGTTGCTGATTTTGTGGGTCAAGAGCTGACAGCCTGGAATGACGAGATGATCATGCAGTTCTATGCCACAGCCCATTTCTATCCTGATGGCAAGATCACCTGGATGACTGAAGGTCAAAGGTTTTCTTCGACTGTTGAAGAATGGGCAGAACTTCTGAACGCTCCAGTGCAGAGAGAGGACGACATTGATGTCTATGGGATTCCTAAGAAGAGTCATGATTCCATGAAGAACATGTACAAGGAGATCCCGGCTGCTGATTTGGAAGGATGGAAGCTTGGCTCAGTGTACTATCTCCAGGCAGGTCTGACCACCACTAACACTATTCTGAGGCACACATTGATGCCTAAGTCTGGAGACCACCGGATGATTCGAGGCTATTCTATCAACATGCTGCACATTCTCGATGAGAAGGCACCTTTTAAGGTGATGGACTTGATGGTTGAGACCATTAAGAGGACTGCAGCTGACCAGAAGAGGTCGTGTGGGTTTGCTCCGCAGATTCAGATGCTCATCAACGCCAAGTTTGGCACGGGCAAATTCATGTTGGATAGGAAGCACTTGCCACTGCAGCCAGAGCATGAGGACAACGTAGTTGTGATGGATGAAGAGGATCCTACCTCAGTTGAAGGACAGGCCAAAATCGAAGCTGCAAAGAAGGCTAAAGTTGACAAAGAGGCAGCAGCAGCAGCAGCTAAGCCAAAGAGCTTTGGAGAACAAATTCTTGAAGCTACCCAAAGGATTGAACAACGCCTGGCCAGCATTGAGCAATCTCAGGAGAGCCTAGAGAGGATTGTCGAGGACAAGATCCACGCTCTGGACGTGAAGCTGACTGAGATTTAGGTGTCTGTCAACAAGCTTGAGGCAGACATGGAGGAGACAAGGCAGGAGAGAGCAGAGCTTATGCAGGATGATCTAGTCCAGGACTCTCATCGCCAGACTGCTCAGGTTCCCAGAGGATCCAGATCTGCAGCTATCCCAGTGACAGACTCCAGGGCTACCACCTCAGCACCAGCTACAGCTCCAGCAGTTCCTCCAGCTCCAACATCCACTCCTCCACCGCAGACATCAGCAGAAGTCTTTGCCGATGCAGCTATCTCTACACCGACATCTACCCAGACGGGAGCCGCCAGCAGAGCCCGCAGTGACGCTTAGCTCTATACCTTTTCGAACTTTTTGGTAACTTGTTGCCAAAGGGGGAGAAATTGTTATAGATCATAGGGCTTCGAGAGAGAGAGTGCTCTTTCGTCTTTCGTTCTTTTGCCGGTTTTCTTTGAGATACAGTGATTTCTTTTGGTTCCTGAAACTTTAAGTGTGCTTGCTACCACGTTTGATGCTATCTTAATGAGTGCTTAGTCATACTATGTCTTAATGAGTGCTTAGTCATACTATGCCTTAATGAGTGCTTATTGCTTATCCTATGCTATTCCTTATTGTATGGCTATTTACTCTTGTCTTGGTGATTGAGTGCATGTTATTCATTCTTATCATTTTGTGCGCTCCACCAAGATGTATGTGACATGGAAGAGTGACCCATAATCCTAATCGATTGTGCATTTGCATTCAAATGCAAATTTTAAATAATGCACAAATTTAGGGGGAGCTCTTGTTTATCACATACTTCTCAAAGCGACGATATTATTTTTTGATTATATCCTTTGTCGAAGCTTTGATCTATATGTTGTCATCAATTACCAAAAAGGGGGAGATTGAAAGTGCAACTAATCCCCGGGTGGTTTTGGTAATTAATAACAACATATATATCATTGAACTAATATTTACTTGAGAATCATTTCAGAAAAGTTCGATGATATGGGTATGGAAATGTCTGAAGAAGTGGACCCCTCAAAATGCTAAGACAAGCATTGGCAAAAGCTCAAGACTCTATTTTTGGTTTACTGATCAAAGATCACATTGAGTCCATAGGAAAAGCCAATACTATTAAAAGGGGATGAGGTTGTGTTAATGATCTAGTTGCTCAAGTGCTTGGTGATCTAGCTCCCTCAACTATCAGCACTCTTCACTACTCAACACACTCATAAGTAATCTCGGACAAACCGATTCTGCAAACTCAGTCCCACCGAGATGAACCACTTCAGTTATTTCCCCAAACCCTAATTTCTCGGTCCATCCGATTCTGAGTTTCGGTCTCACCGAAAATGGACTGCCAACCTTCTGTAACCAATTGACATCATTTCGGAATATCCGAGTTGTTATTTTCGGTCACACCGAGATGGCAAGCTCCAACCTTTGACTCACTTCGGACACACCGAGATGGTATTTTCGGTCCCACCGAAAATCCCAACGTTCACTATATTTGAACTTTCGGTCTGACCGAGTTTTCACTTCGGTCTCACCGAGATTGGTCAAATGTGTGTGTAACGGTTGGATTTTGTGTGGAGGCTATATATACCCCTCCACCTCCTCTTCATTCGTGAGGAGAGCCATCAGAAAGTACCACCACTTCTACCATACACTTTCTGAGAAGTGAACCACCTACCCTTGTGTTGAGATCAAGCCATTCCATTCCTACCATATGAAACTTGATTTCTAACCTTCCCAAGTTTCTTTCCACTCAAACCTTTCTTCCACCACAGCCATATCAGTGAGGAGAGTTGAGTGTTGGGGAGATTATCATTTGAAGCACAAGAGCAAGGAGTTCATCATCATCAACACCGTCTATTACCTTTTGGGGGGTGGTGCCTCCTAGATTGGTTAGGTGTCGCTTGGGAGCCTCCGTCTTTGAGATGTGGAGTTGAACCAAAAAGTTTGTAAGGGCAAGGAGATCGCCTACTTCGTGAAGATCTACCCCGAGTAAGGCTAGTCCTCCGTGGGCGTAGGCCATGATGGAATAGACAAGGTTGCTTCTTCGTGGACCCTTCGTGGGTGGAGCCCTCCGTGGACTCGCGCAGCCGTTACCCTCCATGGGTTGAAGTCTCATCAACGTGGATGTACGATAGCACCACCTATCGGAACCACGACAAAAATCTTCGTGTCACCAAACTGCGTTTGATCTTCTCCACCTCTCTTTTACATGTGCAATTTACTTTCCGCTGCTTATACTCTAGAATTGCATGTGTAGGGTGATACTTGAATTGATCTTAATTGTGAAACTGCCAAAAACTTTGTATGAACCAAAGGCAGATTTTTTTATATTGTCAAGTAGTCTAATCACCCCCCTCTAGACCTACCATCGATCCTACAGAATCCCGTGCTCAAGATACTCCGAACTAAGGTAAGGCTAATCCAGCAAATCCTCCCGGCGTGCCGACACCCTGATAGTAGCCGTGTGTATCTCGTCTCAGGCCACGACCGGATGGGACAAGCTACGGGTTTTTACCAGACCTTGAGTTTCCTCGAGGTGGCCCTGCAGGTTGCCCAGTTCGGACCAACACTCATGTGGAGCACTGGCCCGGGGTTGTTGATTAAGAAAGAGGGTTAATTACTCCCTATGCAAGTTTATTTAGTTATTAGGCAAATAGTACCAATGTTGGGACTTGCTGGAAAAGACTTAGCACTTAGCGGTTTATCGAGGGGGTCCCATACACCCCAACCGTGTGAGGAACGCATAATCAAGGAACATAACACCGGTTTA
>LR738715.1:448194127-448226560 GCA_902687465.1 Secale cereale | reverse complement strand
TGGGTTGAAGTCTCATCAACGTGGATGTACGATAGCACCACCTATCGGAACCACGACAAAAATCTTCGTGTCACCAAACTGCGTTTGATCTTCTCCACCTCTCTTTTACATGTGCAATTTACTTTCCGCTGCTTATACTCTAGAATTGCATGTGTAGGGTGATACTTGAATTGATCTTAATTGTGAAACTGCCAAAAACTTTGTATGAACCAAAGGCAGATTTTTTTATATTGTCAAGTAGTCTAATCACCCCCCCTCTAGACCTACCATCGATCCTACAGAATCCCGTGCTCAAGATACTCCGAACTAAGGTAAGGCTAATCCAGCAAATCCTCCCGGCGTGCCGACACCCTGATAGTAGCCGTGTGTATCTCGTCTCAGGCCACGACCGGATGGGACAAGCTACGGGTTTTTACCAGACCTTGAGTTTCCTCGAGGTGGCCCTGCAGGTTGCCCAGTTCGGACCAACACTCATGTGGAGCACTGGCCCGGGGTTGTTGATTAAGAAAGAGGGTTAATTACTCCCTATGCAAGTTTATTTAGTTATTAGGCAAATAGTACCAATGTTGGGACTTGCTGGAAAAGACTTAGCACTTAGCGGTTTATCGAGGGGGTCCCATACACCCCAACCGTGTGAGGAACGCATAATCAAGGAACATAACACCGGTTTATACGGTTCCTAACGGCATGGGTGGAACAAATCACCAAGCAAAAGGCTTAGCCTTCCACCCTTGCCAATATATAGATGATTTCATTTTAAGCATTTATATAGTGTGATATAACCCAACAAACTTCAACATGAAGCAATCATCTTCAACTTCACCTGCAACTAGCAATGCTATAAGAGGGGCTGAGCGAAGCGTACTTAGCCAAGCAATGGTTTGCATAGGTAGGGTGGTTAAACATGGTCATGGTTACAAGTAGGAGGCTGACAGGAAAAACATGGGCATCGAGGCAAAACTATAGATCGAGACTACTAGCAATAGGCAACGATAGTAATGTTATCGGGGTTCGGTCATCTTGCCTGAAAAGTTATCGTTCAGATCGTAAGAAGGGTCCTCGTGCTCAACCTCGTTGGTAACCTCGTGCTCGTACTCGTACTCGGTCTCAGCTTCCGGCTCTAAACAATACAACCACACAAGGCACGAATCAACAAGATGCAATGCGCACTCAAAAATGATGGATGCATGATGGATGCACTAAGGGAGCACACGGAGCACGGAAAATAGCACTCAAGCAAATCACTTCAAAACATGGCAACAAAAGGAGATTATGAATCTACACGGAAAATCAATCAAGTTTCATATAAGACTCGCTGAAAACGGAGCTACGGGCTAAAAGTTATGCCCGAAACAAGAAACATGCACAAGCTGAAAATTACAGCAACATAGCAACTTCGGAGCACAAGATAAATAAGCTATAGCCCTCAAACACCATGGCAAAGAGCATGAACATAAACTAGACATATCCTACAGCAAATAAGTCCAAAGGTGCACCCCCAAAGGAGCCACGGATCAATATCAACAAGCTTGGACATATTGAACTTGACAACAAAATCCTGACAGCAGAATTTTATTGAAACTTTGGAGCAAAAGTTAAATATGCTACAACCACTCAAATAAGCATGTGAGAACATGAATGGAAAGCCAACAATATATACTACAAGGAACCATCAAGATCCACCCCAAAACTATCATGGTTTGTCCTAGAGCAGCAAGCAAACATGCCATCGGAGAATAACAGATTACAGACTTAGTGAAAATCCACTAAGTGTTAAAACAGCAGTTTCATCATGGCATCTATAAGAGCAAGTTTAGGTCACCTCGAAACTAAACATGGCAAGTGGTAAGCACCACATCAAAGTACACATGATGGTGATTCCGAAACATACAAGCATGCATCATGGAGATAAACATAACGATAGCAATGAGCTCAACAAGAAGGCATCTCATAACAAGTTAATTAACTAAACAGCCACATAGCACTTTGCAACGAAGATAACCATGGCAAGAATAAATCTATCATGCAACCTAACACAAGCAACATGTAGAGCATGGCAAGACGAACACGTGGACATGTCATTTGCATCATTCGGATAAACGAGCCAAAATATATCACTATGCAAAGATGGCATAAAAACAACACATAGCAGCAGTTTATATCGGGATGCACTCTTGCAACAGAAAAATAAACATCTAGATGACCACAAACATGCATGGCACAATGGAATGAATCGTAGTGCTAGTCACCACGAACGTCTGGACACCTCATTTGCGCAAAACGGAGCAACACACAAGAAGTTATCACAGTTCTAATATTGCATCAGAGAAGGAAAAACTAGGACTTAGAGTTTTGAAAATAACCTTCTCAGATCTGGATCTGGAAGAAGTCAACGGGCTCAGCCCGCGACGGAACGGGCCGGTGGCTGCGCAGATCGGGCCCGGCGGAGGGACGAAGACGGGCCGGCTCGGGTCGGCCCGGCCTGGCTGCTGGCGACTGGGCCGCGCGGCTGGAGGTCCACCTGCGGAGGCGGTGCGGCCTGGCGGAGGGAAGCGGCTGGCCCGCGGACCCTGGGCGAGGCGGCCCGGTGGAGATCGGCGGGGAGGCCTCGAATGCCTCGGCCCACCTGGCGCCTAGGGTTCGCCCGATCGGAGCGATGCGGGAAGGCGCCGCGGGAGCCTGGCGCGGTGGCGGTTGGAGAGCTGGGCCCTGGCGCCTGGCGGAGGGAAGGCCCGGGTCGGTGGGGCTGGGCCTCGAGGCGCCCGGCGAAGGGATCCAGCGGGGTGGTGGCTGCTGGATCGAGAGGCTCGCGTTGACCTAGATCGATTCCAGATCGGATCGAGGGGGGGTCGCGGGCGCTGATTCCAGGCGCGACGGCGGCGGCTGGTTCCGGCGGGATTCGAGGAGGGGACAGCCAAGTGGCGTTTTTTGGATCTGGTGTGGCACGAAAATTGAGGGAAGGAGGGGCTAGAGGTAGGTGGAGGTGGTTTAGGCTGCCAAAAATGGCATGGGGGATGTTTATATAGGGTAGGTGCTAGGGTTTGAGGGATTTAGGGGGTTTTAGAGCCCTCCGATCGCGATCCGACGGATCCGATCGCGAGGGGAGTTAGGATGGGCCAAGAGGAGGGAAGTGGGTTGTTGTAGGGTGTCTTGGGCCTCAAAGTGGAGGCACTTTGAGCCCACACGAATAACTGTTGGGGTAGCAAACGGACTCGAAACGCGACGAGATTTGACAGGCGGGTTACACACAACAAAACAACAACACACGACAAGTCTCGCGCCAAATCGGTAACGTTACACGTCCAAACACCAAAGTAGGCCTACGGGACGCCACGAACACGTGAGGGAGCTCCGGAACGCGAAACGGACAACGGGAAGGAACGCGTGGAACCGGATGCAACTGACAACACAAATGCAATGCGATGCACATGACTATATGATATGAATGAATGCCACACACGCACACAACAAAATGACGAAAACCTGAAAGACAAAGAACCCGAAAAGGAATAGATGAAGCCGGAGGTATATTATATGCCCAAAAGGGAAAGTATTACATTCGGGGCATTACAAACTCTCCTCTACTACAAAAAGATCTCGTCCCGAGATCTAGGACTGGAAAAAGGAAGGGTACTCGGAACGAAGATGATCTTCTCGTTCCCACGTAGCTTCTCGGTCGGTGTGATGTGACCACTTGACTTTCAAGAATTTGATGGACTTGTTGCGGGTCTTGTGTTCGGTTTCTTCGAGAATAGCAAGGGGATGCTCTCGGTAGGACAAATCTTGTTGAAGATCAATCTCTTCAAAGGGAATCATGCGTTCAGGTGGCTTGAAGCATTTGCGGAGTTGAGACACATGGAACACATCATGAACATTGGCGAAGTTGGAAGGGAGCTCAAGTTGATAGGCTAGATCGCCTCTTTTGCCAAGAATCTTGAAAGGCCCGACGTATCTAGGAGCAAGCTTTCCTTTGATACCGAATCTTTGTGTGCCTTTCATCGGAGAAACACGGAGATAGACGTGATCACCAATGTTGAAGGCCAAATCACGATGCTTGCCGTCATAGTAGCTCTTCTGACGCGACTGAGCGGCCTTGAGATTCTCACGTATGACTTTGCACATTTCTTGGGCTTCTGAGATCAAGTCATTGCCAAGAAGTTGACGTTCGCATGTTTCAGACCAGTTGAGAGGGGTACGGCACTTTCTGCCATAGAGGATTTCAAACGGAGCTTTGTCTGCACTTGCTTGAAAGCTGTTGTTGTAAGAGAACTCGGCAAATGGAAGGCAATCTTCCCATTTCATGTCAAAAGATATGACACAGGCTCTGAGCATGTCTTCTAGAATCTGATTCACTCGCTCGACTTGACCACTTGTCTGAGGGTGAAAAGCAGTGCTGAACCTGATCTTAGTGCCCATGGCGGACTGAAATGAGTCCCAGAACTTTGAAGTGAACAAACTTCCACGGTCTGAGGAGATAACTTGAGGAATGCCATGTAAGGACACAATTCTGGAAGTGTACAACTCTGCCAATTGAGCTGCATTGATGGATTCTTTGACTGGAAGGAAGTGAGCGACTTTGGTAAGCTTGTCAATCACCACGAAGATAGAATCATTCCCTCTCTTGGACTTAGGAAAGCCAGTGACGAAATCCATTTCAATGTGGTCGAATTTCCACTCGGGAATAGGAAGAGTTTGGAGAAGATCGGCTGGACGTTGATGTTCTGCTTTCACTCTTCTGCAAACATCACATTCATTCACGAATTGGGCAATCTCCCTTTTCATGCGTGTCCACCAGTAAGATTGCTTGAGATCTTGGTACATCTTGGAACTGCCAGGATGAATGGAAAGGAGAGAATCATGTGCTTCTTCCAATATGAGCTTCCTGAGATCACCTTTGGGAACAACGAGTATGTCCTCGAAGAACAAGGTATCTCTCTCATCAACACGAAAGCACTTGTATTTAGGAGTGCCCTTTGCAATACCATGTTTCACCTTCTGCACCATTGTAATGCCCAGGATGGGACTATACCTCCTACGTGTCGAGGCACGACTTAAAGGTATAAGCCCATCCTAGAATGATCTCAAGTTTGGTATCTTTGCACGACTCATGTAAAAGAGGGATTAAATTGCAAAAGGAGATAGTTGGCTTACACTCGCCACTTCACACAATACATTACATAAGCATAACATCATTCAAAACATCACAACCCGACTACGGGCGAGGAACCAAAAGAAAGATACCAAAACAACATAAAGCAACAGGTCAGGATCGAATCCTAGTAGAAACCACTACTGATCGTCGAAAACATCACAAGCAAACAGCCACGATCTTCATCGGACTCCCGGGTGAAGAACTGATCCAACTCCTGCATCAAACTCGGCTGAACCTGCATCTGGTGTTGTGAAGTAACTGTGAGCCACAGAGGACTCAGCAATCCCGTTCCCGGGTAACAAGACTATTTAAGCCTTGGGTGAGGATAAGGCTGAAGAAAGAATATGAGGTGAAGGAAAAACAAGAGTCTGCAGCAGCAACTAGCACTAACTTACGTAACAGAGAGCGAGAAGAGAAGTGCATCGGTCGAAAGATGATCACGAAGTGATCCTAACTAAAGCCGGTCAAACATAACCCCATCGTGTTCAACTCCCGAATCCCTATTCGGAAATTGACAGTCACGGTACACACGCTGGTAGTGTATTAGAACATTGTGTCAAGTTATCTACAACCGGATATTAACAAGCTCCCATCTGCCACATAACCGCGGGCACGGCTTTCGAAAGTTCAAACCCTGCAGGGGTGTTCCAACTTGACCCATTACAAGCCCACGATCCGCGGAGTCGCAACTCCATAGGTGGGAAGACCCGAGTATTCTCGGAATCCCGTGCTCAAGTTAAACCGAACTAAGGTAAGGCTAATCCAGCAAATCCTCCCGGCATGTCGACACCCTGATAGTAGCCGCGCGTATCTAAGTCTCAGGACACGACCGGATGGGTGATGCTACAGGACCCAAACCTCGAGTTTCCCCGTGGTGGTTCCCGCAGGCTCCCCGTTTGGGACCAACACCATCGGCACTGCCCCCCCTGCTATGTAGAATTAGGAATCCTCGAGGGAGCGACCCCCTATGCAAATTTAATTAATTAATTAAGTTGTTATTATGAGGCAAATAGTACCAAATATTGGGACTTGCTGGAAAAGACTTAGCACTTAGCGGTTTATCAAGGGGGTCCCATACACCCCAACCGTGTTAGGAACGCATAATCAAGGAACATAACACCGGTTTATACGGTTCCTAACGGCATGAGTGGAACAAAACACCAAGCAAAAGGCTTAGCCTTCCACCCTGCCAGTATATAGATGATTTCATTTTAAGCATTTATATAGTGTGATATAACCCAACCAAACTTCAACATGAAGCAAGCATCTTCAATCTTCACCTGCAACTAACAATGCTATAAGAAGGGCTGAGCGAAGCGTACTTAGCCAAGCAACGGTTTGCGTAGGTAGGGTGGTTAAACATGGCAATGGTTACAAGTAGGAGGCTGACAAGAAGAACATGGGCATCGAGGCAAAACTATAGAGCGGAACTACTAGCAATAGGCAAAGATAGTAATGGTATCCGGGTTCGGTCATCTTGCCTGGGATTCCACAAGGGAGAAGAATGGATCCACGAAGAAGACGGAGCAACAGTCGAGCGGATCCTCACAACTCCGGAACGAAACCGAAGCTAACAGAGAAGCAACTGGAAAGAAAGAAACAACACGGTAAACACACATATCATAAACATGGCATACAATGCACAAACAAGTATGATGCATGTCCGGTTTAAATATGCATGGCATGGCAAAGTGCACAAACAAAACTACATATTAAGTGGAGCTCAATATGCAACGAGTTGCATATTGACGAAACACCACATTTAATTATTTAGTTGACTCTCGTTTATTTACAAGACAAGATTAAATGTTTTTAGCATGGCAAGAGGTGAAGCATAAAGAAGCTACACTATTTAGACAATTTAAATGAGGCCGGAAATAACAACAACATATCCGGAAAATCCCCATGAGCATGTTTAGTAATTATAAGCAAACAACAATTCACACATATTAATGTTGTTAACATGATGCGGATGACATGATCAAGTTTATGCAATTTTATTAAAAGGTTGACTTAAAAGAGATAAGAAGTATTGTCACCGTGGTGGAATGAAAAGAGTGCCACGGCAACGATCCGAAAATGATGCAACACATCATCTCGGTTCCGGTATCTCGTTGAGAGACCGGTGCAAAACAAAAGGTGGAGTGAACGAGTCAAACGAGATGAAAGGTGGGGCGATCCCGTTACCGGGTTCCCACGAGTCGGCGACGAGGCAACCGAGGAACATGACAACGGTCGAAACGGCACGGAGCACAAGGGGAACATTTCATACAACACAACAAGCATCACACGGGTCACGACGGCGTCGTTTCGGTATACCTTCGAAGCGTGCGTTTCGGGGCGGTTCGAGACGTCGAGGGACGTAGTGGAAGTAGAGGAAGTAGAGGAAGTAGCCGTTCCGTAGAGGGAAGTAGTTGTACTCGGGCGACGGTAGATGTACTTGTTCCGTTCGTTCTTGCCGGTTCCACGACGGCAGTAGTTGTTCACGGTCATCGGTAGGGGTACTAGTTCCGTAGTTGTACTTGAGGGTCTTCGGCGACGTAGTCGTTCACGTTTCGTAGCCGTTCGGTCGTCGTGGTACTTGTCGGGGCCGTAGGGGTACTCGTGGCGGCCGTGTAGTCGAACTTGACGGGTCGTCGGCGACTCGAAGGGGTACACAGTTCGTCGAGTTACTTGCTGTTCCGTGGTTACTTGAGAAAACAAACAACAACAGTAACCGAAACAACAAAACAAAAAAAAACAAAAAGGAAAAAGGGGTTGCACGGCGCTGCGGCGCTGGAAAAACACGGCGGGCGGCAGGCTGCTGGTCGCTGGAGAAGGTGAGGTCGCGGCAACCGGTGGCTGCCTTGGTGGCGGACGGGGCCGCGGCAGGAGGAGGGCTTGGGGCGCCGGGCTGCAGAGAGGAGGATGGCCGCGGTGGTCGAAGGATCTGCTGGAGGAGAAGGCGCGGCCGCGAAGGGAGCTCGGCTCCAGGCCCATGGCGCTCGGCCTGGGGATGCACGGAGGAGGGAGACCGGAGGGGAAGGGCGCTGAGGGCCGGCCCGGTCGAGGCTGAGGAGGAAGGCGCTTGGGGGCCGCGGCTTCTGGCCGGCCGGAGGGACGACGAAGGCGCGGCAGGCCTCTGGCGCGGTGAGTCCTGGCCGGGGGCGCTCGGGGCCGCTGCTGGCCGGGCGCATCGGGCGCCAGGAGAAGGGAGGCAAGGGCGCGGCAGCGCGCATCGGGAGGCGAGGGAGCGGTCGCGGCCGGAAGGGAGGTGGTCGGCCGCTCGAGGCCTCGGGCTGGAGGGAGCGAAGCGAGCGGGCGAAGATCGAGGGATGGGGCGCTCGCGAGACAAGGGAATCGGGAGGCTCGGTCGCGAGCGGGACAGAAGGAGGGCGAGGGAACGAGATAGGTGGCGGCGGTCGGGACGAGAGGGAGAGAGCGATGGGGGGGTTGGTTCGCTAGGGTTCGGGGGGAGGTCGGGCCAAATGGGCCGGCTGGGGAGAGAGGAAAAGATGGGCCGAGAAGGAGGACTAGAGGCCCAGGAGGGAAAAAGGGGCAGGAGGAAGGATGGGCCAGGGGGCCTGGGCTGCACTTCTTTTATTTCCTTTAGCAGAAACAAAAGACAAGAAAAAGAGGAGGTGGTTAGGGCAAGAAATAGGACAAAGGAGTATTTTTCTCGGGCACATAAAAATTAAGCACGACCGGAGAAAAATATAAAAGGCCAGATCGGAAAATAATTCAAACATATTTGAATTTAATTCAAATAGTTTTGAACTAAAACTTGATTATTGAAGTGTCCAAAAATGCTCCAATTTTTGGAGGAACCTCGAAACAACGGAAAGAATTATTGGCAAGATTTTTGAAGGAGAAACTCGAAGTAGGAAAGCATGGGGAAAAATTGCAAGTGTGTTACGGTGATCCCAAACAATTGGGATATTTTTAATATAGCTCCCTAAATATTGAGAGGCTTTTATATGTTATAAAGAGAAGACATCTTCCCTCGATTTAAATGGACCGAAGGTCCACACGAATTATTTAGGTTGAGATGCAAAAATTAAAATAAAGACATGATGGCATGATGACATGATGCAATGCGAAAATAAATAAATAACACAAGCACAAAAGAACACACGGGCAACCGGAACATCTGGAATCTTCTGGAATCTTCTGGGACGTCGGTCTCGGGCGTTACAACTCTCCCACACTAACAGAGGATCTCGACCCGAGATCCTAGAGATATCATCGGGTAAAAACGGAAGAGGAAGAGGTAAAACAAAGTTGCTTCTTTGACAGACGAGTGAAACCACGAACCTTGAGAGGTTGAACAAGTTGAAAGAAGAATAGAACAGAGATGAACGAAGTTAAGAGCACTTCGGTAAAAGGAGGAACATGGAACAATATCAGAACCTTGAAGGTTGAAAGACATGAAACAAGAGCTTAGGAACCAAAAGAATATGAAACTGCAACGGTATAGCCAAGGAATAAGAATGACAGAATTTGGACAGCACTCCGTCTGAAAATGGAAGGAATTAACAAGAACTTGAGGAGATGGAGTGATACTTGATGAAAAGAACAACATATTGTCTCCGAAACAATTAAAAGAATGGCACAAGGTGTAAGAAAGATTCAGACAGCACTCCGGTTGAAAGAGAGTTAAAACTTGATAAGATGAGAGAATTGAATGAAGAATACAACACTCCGGTTAAATGATAAGCAAGGGAAAAGAACAAGATCTTGATAAAACGATATGATGGTTAAAGAGAGCAACATCACAAAGCCTCCGGAATGACAGAATAGCATAGGTCGTTGGAAAGAAAAGAACGAAGAAGAAAAAGACAACTTCTCTCAAAATGAAATTTGAGAGAGCATCCTTACGAAGAAGGTTTGACAGAGTTGAAGGAAAATCAACAACGAAAAGGAATAAGCTTCATGTGGGCTTATGGAAAACATCTCAAAATTATGAGGTGACAACCAGCCACTAACGAAAACAATTGCTTGGATCGAGATCAACAAGGAGATGAAAAACTTATCTCACCGGAATGATAATTGAAGAACTTGGGTCATCTATAAGCACCATAATTAGCAACAATCCTCAGGGAAAGTTTTAGGTGAAATACAACCCAAGATAACTCCACCGAATAAATTGAAGGGTTGGAAAGATCTCTTGAACAAGGAAAATGATGGGTTTAAATATCTCATTCCTGACAACTTGTGAATCATAAAACATGAAGGAAAAAATTGACAAGAATGACATAACACCACCTGAAAAGATAAGGTAGAAAGAATTGCAATTGGAAAGCAAGAAGAAGAAAATATTGAGCTCCAACAAGACTCTTGATGAAGACTTCGAGGATGAATTAAATGATGATGAACCACCATGAAGAACTCTGGTAACAAAAGGATGAGAAGTGAAAGATGAAAGAATAAGATTCAAGGCCTGCGATGAATAAGATGGATGCTTTGAAATGATAATTGAAGTAACTTGGAGCTCCGGCCAACAAGATGAAGAATTTAGAACCAAGGATATGATGTGATGAACAAGCTCCGGAAAACAGAGAATAAACACTTTGAAGGAATAAGAATAAGAATTATGTCATGCATCTCCTTCACCAATTTAAATTGATGACAACCAAGGGTTTAGCATACTACTTATTCTCGTTGGAAAGAATTAAAGAGAGATCTCACACAAGCTCAGGTAAATCTTCAACGAACCACCGGTAGGATTGTGAAAAGAACAAATGAATTGATACGATAACAACGGAAGAGTAAACTTGAATGAACCACCGTAAGAATATGGAGACGAACGAAGAGACATCAATGAAGAATATTTGGAGGACGAAGTTGAAAACTGAGAGCGAAGAATCTTCTGAAATGATGGCCTTCGGAGGATCACAAAGAAAAGAATTCATGAAGAATCTTGAGAGAACGGGCCAAGATTTACGAGAAACACTTCTCCGGTCTCCAAATGCTGAGAATGAAGACGAGAAATGCCATGAAGAATTGTTGATCACTCCGGAATGAAGAATTAAAAAGGTTGAACCAATGATGAAAAAGAATTTGAAAGCGAACTTGGAGAAGGCATATGACTGATGGAAATCATTCTTACGTCACACTTGAAAAGAATTTCAGAATACTCCGGAAAAGAAGAGTCAGATAAGATCCTGGGAAAAGACCTGTGGGTTAGGGCCCACTCAAAAGAAAATCACCGTTGAAAAGATTGCTTAAGAGATATTGCACCGGTTGAATTAAAAAGGCTTGAATAAGATAGCAATCTCAAAATAGCTTGAACTGATTAAGAATGGAATTATGAATCTTCTGATATATCTTCAACACTCCGGATATGAATAATAAGAGGAGAATGATTAATTGGTGCACCGGAATAAGAAAGCATAGTGAAATGAGGAAAAGGATAAGATGAACACCAAAATCTTGAATTACATCCACTGGAAGAATTGAGAACAAAAGAATGATGAACTTGAAGCTCTTGAGCATCTTCACGATAAATCACCGGATAAGAACATTGAAGGAAAAGAATGAAGAAATATCACATGAATAAAATGGATACTTCATCTGAGAATTTCTTGCTCCAAGACGAAGAAGGGTGGGAGGGTGGGGAAAAAGAAAGACAACTTGAGATGAATGAAACAGACAAATCATCAGATTTCTCAACGGCGTCCGTATGGAATAACTTGAAGAGAAAGCACACCGGTTGGAAAGGATTAACATGAAGATCTTGATGAACAAGAAGGACTAGCACTCCCATAGAAATATGAGAACACAGATTAGGAAAGGTATGGAATCAACATTTGACATCGAAGCAACTCGAATACCAGAATCAAAACAAGAACAAAGGGTAGATATGCAACACGATCTTCACAATATCATCCGAACAGAGAATTGAACGAATGAATTCCGTCGGTACAACAGCTTGACGAGAAGCCAGTTGAGAGAACAAAAAGTAAATAAAAGGAACAAGGAACAGATAGAACAAATACATGATAGAATCTTCGTTCGACATCTTTGTGCTGAAAGCTCATGGAATGTGTTACAAAAGGGTTTTGCAATCCCCGGATCAGCATAGCCAAGGACCCTTTAAGATGCAACTCCCGATCAGAACAAGTCCATAAAACCACTTCACTCAATGTAGAACCCCAAACTTCATATCGAGCATCCGTTGGAAGAATGCCTAGAACTACTAGATGAACCCACCTATAGATTTCCGAAAGTTTCTAGTTATGCAATCAAGTGTTGGGGATACACGGGAAGCACCGCGCAATCAACTCTAAACCTACATCCAGGTGTATCCATCCTTCAACACATAACCAGTCTTTCTCGGAAACTCTTTACCTCGGACCTTCGAAAAGCATCCACTATAACAAGCTATGGCAATACTCTCGAACTACCTCCCCAGTACTGGGTGATGTCGGGGTTATCTTGCCACTGGCCGTATAGGAGAGATTTTCGATGTCGGCCGTCTTAAGTATTTAGTACTGCCGCGATATGCTTGTGTCAATGATACCCCGAAGCTCAACTCCTAGGTAACAGGAGGCATCGAGAACAATATCCTTGTCACAAGAACATCGAAACAATCCCAGAATACTCGCGGGATCCTAAAAAAATTTGGTGCAATTTTTGAAAGTAGAAGAGATAAGAGTAACCGTCAGGAGTCCTCACCAGAATGAAAAGAGATGAGAAGCAAAGAAATCCTACTCTCCGATATAATATAGGACTCAAAAAGTTTTCAGTGTGTGCCTAGACTCAACCGTCAACGATTCGATCAATCAGTGGGGGCTTCTAGGTCGGAGAAGGCTCTGATACCAACTTGTAATGCCCAGGATGGGACTATACCTCCTACGTGTCGAGGCACGACTTAAAGGTATAAGCCCATCCTAGAATGATCTCAAGTTTGGTATCTTTGCACGACTCATGTAAAAGAGGGATTAAATTGCAAAAGGAGATAGTTGGCTTACACTCGCCACTTCACACAATACATTACATAAGCATAACATCATTCAAAACATCACAACCCGACTACGGGCGAGGAACCAAAAGAAAGATACCAAAACAACATAAAGCAACAGGTCAGGATCGAATCCTAGTAGAAACCACTACTGATCGTCGAAAACGTCACAAGCAAACAGCCACGATCTTCATCGGACTCCCGGGTGAAGAACTGATCCAACTCCTGCATCAAACTCGGCTGAACCTGCATCTGGTGTTGTGAAGTAACTGTGAGCCACAGAGGACTTAGCAATCCCGTTCCCGGGTAACAAGACTATTTAAGCCTTGGGTGAGGATAAGGCTGAAGAAAGAATATGAGGTGAAGGAAAAACAAGAGTCTGCAGCAGCAACTAGCACTAACTTACGTAACAGAGAGCGAGAAGAGAAGTGCATCGGTCGAAAGATGATCACGAAGTGATCCTAACTAAAGCCGGTCAAACATAACCCCATCGTGTTCAACTCCCGAATCCCTATTCGGAAATTGACAGTCACGGTACACACGCTGGTAGTGTATTAGAACATTGTGTCAAGTTATCTACAACCGGATATTAACAAGCTCCCATCTGCCACATAACCGCGGGCATGGCTTTCGAATGTTCAAACCCTGCAGGGGTGTTCCAACTTGACCCATTACAAGCCCACGATCCGCGGAGTCGCAACTCCATAGGTGGGAAGACCCGAGTATTCTCGGAATCCCGTGCTCAAGTTAAACCGAACTAAGGTAAGGCTAATCCAGCAAATCCTCCCGGCGTGTCGACACCCTGATAGTAGCCGCGCGTATCTAAGTCTCAGGACACGACCGGATGGGTGATGCTACAGGACCCAAACCTCGAGTTTCCCCGTGGTGGTTCCCGCAGGCTCCCCGTTTGGGACCAACACCATCGGCACTGCCCCCCCTGCTATGTAGAATTAGGAATCCTCGAGGGAGCGACCCCCTATGCAAATTTAATTAATTAATTAAGTTGTTATTATGAGGCAAATAGTACCAAATGTTGGGACTTGCTGGAAAAGACTTAGCACTTAGCGGTTTATCAAGGGGGTCCCATACACCCCAACCGTGTTAGGAACGCATAATCAAGGAACATAACACCGGTTTATACGGTTCCTAACGGCATGAGTGGAACAAAACACCAAGCAAAAGGCTTAGCCTTCCACCCTGCCAGTATATAGATGATTTCATTTTAAGCATTTATATAGTGTGATATAACCCAACCAAACTTCAACATGAAGCAAGCATCTTCAATCTTCACCTGCAACTAACAATGCTATAAGAAGGGCTGAGCGAAGCGTACTTAGCCAAGCAACGGTTTGCGTAGGTAGGGTGGTTAAACATGGCAATGGTTACAAGTAGGAGGCTGACAAGAAGAACATGGGCATCGAGGCAAAACTATAGAGCGGAACTACTAGCAATAGGCAAAGATAGTAATGGTATCCGGGTTCGGTCATCTTGCCTGGGATTCCACAAGGGAGAAGAACGGATCCACGAAGAAGACGGAGCAACAGTCGAGCGGATCCTCACAACTCCGGAACGAAACCGAAGCTAACAGAGAAGCAACCGGAAAGAAAGAAACAACACGGTAAACACACATATCATAAACATGGCATACAATGCACAAACAAGTATGATGCATGTCCGGTTTAAATATGCATGGCATGGCAAAGTGCACAAACAAAACTACATATTAAGTGGAGCTCAATATGCAACGAGTTGCATATTGACGAAACACCACATTTAATTATTTAGTTGACTCTCGTTTATTTACAAGACAAGATTAAATGTTTTTAGCATGGCAAGAGGTGAAGCATAAAGAAGCTACACTATTTAGACAATTTAAATGAGGCCGGAAATAACAACAACATATCCGGAAAATCCCCATGAGCATGTTTAGTAATTATAAGCAAACAACAATTCACACATATTAATGTTGTTAACATGATGCGGATGACATGATCAAGTTTATGCAATTTTATTAAAAGGTTGACTTAAAAGAGATAAGAAGTATTGTCACCGTGGTGGAATGAAAAGAGTGCCACGGCAACGATCCGAAAATGATGCAACACATCATCTCGGTTCCGGTATCTCGTTGAGAGACCGGTGCAAAACAAAAGGTGGAGTGAACGAGTCAAACGAGATGAAAGGTGGGGCGATCCCGTTACCGGGTTCCCACGAGTCGGCGACGAGGCAACCGAGGAACATGACAACGGTCGAAACGGCACGGAGCACAAGGGGAACATTTCATACAACACAACAAGCATCACACGGGTCACGACGGCGTCGTTTCGGTATACCTTCGAAGCGTGCGTTTCAGGGCGGTTCGAGACGTCGAGGGACGTAGTGGAAGTAGAGGAAGTAGAGGAAGTAGCCGTTCCGTAGAGGGAAGTAGTTGTACTCGGGCGACGGTAGATGTACTCGTTCCGTTCGTTCTTACCGGTTCCACGACGGCGGTAGTTGTTCACGGTCATCGGTAGGGGTACTAGTTCCGTAGTTGTACTTGAGGGTCTTCGGCGACGTAGTCGTTCACGTTTCGTAGTCGTTCGGTCGTCGTGGTACTTGTCGAGGCCGTAGGGGTACTCGTAGCGGCCGTGTAGTCGAACTTGACGGGTTGTCGGCGACTCGAAGGGGTACACAGTTCGTCGAGTTACTTGCTGTTCCGTGGTTAGTTGAGAAAACAAACAACAACAGTAACCGAAACAACAAAACAAAAAAAAACAAAAAGGAAAAAGGGGTTGCACGGCGCTGCGGCGCTGGAAAAACACGGCGGGCGGCAGGCTGCTGGTCGCTGGAGAAGGTGAGGTCGCGGCCACCGGTGGCTGCCTTGGTGGCGGACGGGGCCGCGGCAGGAGGAGGGCTTGGGGCGCCGGGCTGCAGAGAGGAGGATGGCCGCGGTGGTCGAAGGATCTGCTGGAGGAGAAGGCGCGGCCGCGAAGGGAGCTCGGCTCCAGGCCCATGGCGCTCGGCCGGGGGATGCACGGAGGAGGGAGGCCGGAGGGGAAGGGCGCTGAGGGCCGGCCCGGTCGAGGCTGAGGAGGAAGGCGCTCGGGGGCCGCGGCTTCTGGCCGGCCGGAGGAACAACGAAGGCGCGGCAGGCCTCTGGCGCGGTGAGTCCTGGCCGGGGGCGCTCGGGGCCGCTGCTGGCCGGGCGCATCGGGCGCCAGGAGAAGGGAGGCAGGGGCGCGGCAGCACGCATCGGGAGGCGAGGGAGCGGTCTCGGCCGGAAGGGAGGTGGTCGGCCGCTCGAGGCCTCGGGCTGGAGGGAGCGAAGCGAGCGGGCGAAGATCGAGGGATGGGGCGCTCGCGAGACAAGGGAATCGGGAGGCTCGGTCGCGAGCGGGACAGAAGGAGGGCGAGGGAACGAGATAGGTGGCGGCGGTCGGGACGAGAGGGAGAGAGCGATGGGGGGGTTGGTTCGCTAGGGTTCGGGGGGAGGTCGGGCCAAATGGGCCGGCTGGGGAGAGAGGAAAAGATGGGCCGAGAAGGAGGACTAGAGGCCCAGGAGGGAAAAAGGGGCAGGAGGAAGGATGGGCCAGGGGGCCTGGGCTGCACTTCTTTTATTTCCTTTAGCAGAAACAAAAGACAAGAAAAAGAGGAGGTGGTTAGGGCAAGAAATAGGACAAAGGAGTATTTTTCTCAGGCACATAAAAATTAAGCACGACCGGAGAAAAATATAAAAGGCCAGATCGGAAAATAATTCAAACATATTTGAATTTAATTCAAATAGTTTTGAACTAAAACTTGATTATTGAAGTGTCCAAAAATGCTCCAATTTTTGGAGGAACCTCGAAACAACGGAAAGAATTATTGGCAAGATTTTTGAAGGAGAAACTCGAAGTAGGAAAGCATGGGGAAAAATTGCAAGTGTGTTACGGTGATCCCAAACAATTGGGATATTTTTAATATAGCTCCCTAAATATTGAGAGGCTTTTATATGTTATAAAGAGAAGACATCTTCCCTCGATTTAAATGGACCGAAGGTCCACACGAATTATTTAGGTTGAGATGCAAAAATTAAAATAAAGACATGATGGCATGATGACATGATGCAATGCGAAAATAAATAAATAACACAAGCACAAAAGAACACACGGGCAACCCGGAACATCTGGAATCTTCTGGAATCTTCTGGGACGTCGGTCTGGGGCGTTACAACCATGGCATCAATGAGTTGGGCCTCATGGACCTGATCTTCCAAGGTAGGAGCAATCTGAAGATTTGCAAGAAAACCCTGCGGAACAACTTGGAGGTTGAGTTTCCTGAATGCTTCACAAAGCTCAGGCTGGAACGGCTTGATAAGAAGGCTGTTGCAATATGCCTTTCTGCTCAAAGCATCTGCAATCACATTCGCCTAGCCAGGAGTGTATTCAATGCTGGGATTATATTCTTGGATCATTTTAACCCAACGAGTCTGGCGGAGGTTCAGATTCGGCTGTGTGAAGATATACTTCAAACTCTTGTGATCAGTGAAGATGTCGACTTTTCTGCCCAACAACAGATGTCTCCACGTAATCAAAGCATGTACCACAGCTGCTAGCTCGAGATCATGTGTGGGATAGTTCTTCTCACTTGGCTTGAGATGACGAGAAGTATATGCCACAATTCTCTTGTCTTGCATAAGCACACCACCAAGTCCTTGAAGAGAAGCATCACAGAATACTTCATAGGGCTTGGACTCATCTGGAGGAGTAAGAACTGGAGCAGAGACGAGCTTCTCTTTGAGAGTTCTGAATGCCACTTCACACTCTGGAGACCAAAAGTATTTGACATTCGTCTGAAGCAAGTTGGAAAGAGGCTTGGCAATCTTGGAGAAGTTCTCAACGAACCTTCTGCAATAGCTGGCAAGACCCAGAAAACTGCGGAGTTGCTTGACGTTCTGAGGAGCTTCCCATTTGACAATTTCTTCAACTTTCTCGGGGTTTACCGCAATACCGTCAGCTGAGATGATATGGCCCAGGTACAAAACCTTATCGAGCCAAAACTCGCACTTGGAAAACTTGGCATAGAACTTATGCTCACGGAGTCGATCAAGAACCAGACGTAAGTGCTTTTCGTGATCTTCTTCATTCTTGGAAAACACCAGAATATCATCCAGATACACAAGCACAAACTCGCCGGTATAGGGGTTGAAGATGTAATGCATCATTCTCGAGAAGGTAGGAGGAGCATTGGCGAGACCAAAGGACATGACTGTATACTCGTATGAGCCGAAACTCGTTCTGAAGGCAGTCTTGGGAATGTCTTTCTCGCGAATGCGAATTTGGTGATAGCCCATTCGGAGATCGAGCTTAGAGAACACTTTAACTCCTTTGAGCTGCTCGAAGAGTTCGTTGATGTTGGGGAGCGGATATTTGTTCTTTATTGTCTTCTTGTTCAATGGCCGGTAATCAACGCAGAGACGCTCCATGCCATCTTTCTTTTTGACAAATAAGACACCACAGCCCCAAGGAGACGTACTAGGCCTGATGAGACCCATACGCTCCTGTTGATCAAGCTGCTTGTTCAATTCCTTCAATTCTTTGGGAGAGAGCTTGTACGGACGCTGGCATGCTGGCTCAGTACCCGGCTCGAGTTCAATGACGAATTCCACCTGACGGTGTGGAGGCATGCCTGGAAGTTCTTCAGGAAAGACGTCTTGATATTCGTTTACCACCGGAATTTGAGATATGGCATTAATTTCGCCCTTATCATTGAGAGAGAAAAGCCTGATAGTGTTATCCCTGGAGGCAAAGATAATCACATCTTCATCAGGATGAGTCATCTTGACTTCCTTCTGCGCACAATCAATGTGAGCATCATGCTAAGAAAGCCAATCCATTCCGAGGATGAGGTCAATGTCGGAATTACCAAGAACCACCGGATTAGCCAGAAAGCGATAATCACCCATGCGAATGGACACATTCGGAGCATATATACTTGAATGCATTCGTCTCCCCGGAGAAACAACTGATAACTCCCTTGGCAAACTTTTGATGTCAACATTATACTTGGATGCAAATGGTTGAGACATGAAAGAGCATGAAGCACCCGAATCAAATAACACTTTAGCAGGAAAAGAGTTCACTGGAAGGTTACCCAAAATGACATCAGAAGAATTCTCCGCTTGCGCTGCATTCATCAGATTGACCCTTGCTTGCTTGGGATTATGCTTGACAATAGCTGAACTCACAGGTGGAGGAGGTGGAAGGCGCTTCGGGTTCGGACATCTGTTGGCATAGTGACCTTTCTGAGTGCATTTGTTGCAAGTCACTTCTGAGAGAGGACGGAAATGAGAGCCACTTGACTTTGAGCCTTGAGACTGAAACTGGTTCTTCGACTGGTTGCTCGGGTTGGGTGGGTGGGAGAAACCACGTCCACTAGAGTTCTTGTTGTTGGAGTTGTTGTAGGGAGCTCGAATCACTGGAGGAGGAGGAAGCCAAAATTTCTGTTGTTTCGCAGCCAACTGAGACGATGAGGAAGAGTGAACGGCATCTCGAATCCTCTTTTTAGAAGCCTCCATCTTGAGCTGAGCTGCCTCTTGTTTCAAAGCCATGTTATAGAATTTGTCAAACTCATCGGGCTCGAACAAGGTGAGAGCAAGTTGAAGTTCATCTTTCAGGCCTCCGCGGAACTGGTAGATTTTGCTCTTGGCATCAGGAATGTCTTGCTTAGCATAGCGGGCGAGGTTTTGGAACTTGACATTATACTGATAGACTGTCATAGAGCCCTGCTTCAGGTTGCGGAATTGCTCACGCATACCCTCGATGACACTTGTTGGAATATGGTGAGAGCGAAAGTCCTTGCAGAAATCCTCCCAAGAGATCACACGACCTGGCCTGGAGTCTTTGTACTGCTGCCACCAGTCAGCTGCTTGGTCTTTGAGTTGGAAGGCTGCAAACTTCACATAATCCTCTTCCTTCACGTTACTGCACTCCAAATGCTTCTTGATATCGGTGATCCAATCTTCAGCATCAAGAGGGTCGACACAGTAACTAAAAGCTTTTGGATTATTGGCCAAGAACTGGTTGAGAGTAGCATGGTGCTGCTGGTTGAAGAAATTGCCTTGATTCCCTGGAACACCCTGATTAGCTTGGTTAGCTTGCATCTGCTGCATCATCTGCATCAACAACTGGGTGTTCTGATTTGTAGTCTGCATAATCGCTCTCCAAGCCTCAGACGGAGGAGGAGGGGAAGGAGGACGATCTGGGACCTCTTCACCCTCTGGGTTAGCGTTGGGAACCCTTTTCAGAGCCATCCTGAAATAGATGACCACGAATCAGCAATTGATTGACAGAAGGTATAAGCTGAATCAATGGAATGAATTGCAACAAGTCTTCACAATAATCATTCGAACAATAGGAACGAATGAAAACATTCGAACAAGAGGAACGAATGAAATTCTCAGTTAAATGATAACATCAATCTTCACGAGAAACCACATAGGGGACAAAAGGTAAAATAAGAAAAACAACAAGGTACGGATGGAAACAAACACAAGATAGGAGCTTCGTTCTAACATCTTTGTGCTGAAAGCTTATGAACGCGTTACGAAAGGGTTTTGCAATCCCCGGATCAGCATAGCCAAGGACCCTTTAAGATGCAACTCCCGATCGGAACATCGGTCATAATACCACTTCACTCAATGTAGAACCCCGAACTCGCTAACCTGCATTCGTTCGAAGGATGCCTACGATCTACTGGATAAACCCACCTATTAATTTCCGAAAGATTCCAGTTATGCAATCAGGTGTTGGGGATACAGGGGAAGCACCGCGCAATCAACTCTAAACCTACATCCAGCTGTATCCATCCTTCAACACATAACCAGTCTTTCTCAGAAACTGTCTACCTCGGACCTTCGAAAAGCATCCACTATAACAAGCTATGGCAATACTCCCGAACTACCTCCCCAGTACTGGGTGATGTCGGGGTTATCTTGCCACTAACCGTATAGGAAAGATTTTCGGTGTCGGCCGTCTTAAGTATTTAGTACTGCCGCGATATGCTTGTGACGACAATACCCCGAAGCTCAACTCCCCGGGACACTGCCACAACCCCTAATGTCAGGAGGCATCGAGAACAATATTCTCGTCACAAGAACATCGAAACAATCCCAGAATACTCGCGAGATTCCTAAAAAAAATTTGGTGCAATTTTTGAAAGTAGAAGAGGCAAGAGTAGTCGTCAGGAGTCCTCACCAGAGAGAAAGGGGATGAGAAGCAAAGAAATCCTACTCTCCGATATAATATAGGACTCAAAATATTTTCAGTGTGTGCCTAGACTCGACCGTCAACGATTCGATCAATCAGTGGGGGCTCCTAGGTCGGAGAAGGCTCTGAATACCAACTTGTAATGCCCAGGATGGGACTATATCTCCTACGTGTCGAGGCATGACTTAGAGACATAACCCCATGCTGGAATGATCGCAAGTTTGGTATCCTTGCACAACTCATGTAAAAGATGGGGATGGAAAACATAAAATAGTTGGCTTACACTCGCCACGTCACACAAATACAATACATGTCCAAATCATCATTCAATAAAACATCACAGCCCTCTAAGGGTAAAATCCAAATGACAAGATACCAAACATAATTTAAATCCACAGGTCGGATCGAATCCTAGTAGAAGTCTCCACTACTGATCATCAGGATAACGAACATAGTATCGACTACGCTCCTCGTCATACTCCCAGTCTAGCTCGGTGCCATCACCTGGATAGCTCACCATCGGACCTGCATCTGGTGTGGTGAAGTAACTGTGAGCCACAGAGGACTCAGCAATCCCGTTCCCGGGTAACAAAACTATTCAAGCCTTGGGAGAGGATAAGGCTGAAGAAAAGAGTAAGAGTCTGCAGCAGCAACTAGCAGTAGCTTACGTGAAAGAGTGCGAGAAGAGAAGTGCCTCGGTCGAGAGATGATCACGAAGTGATCCTAGCTGAAGCTCAACAAACATAACCCCACCGTGTTCAACTCCCGAATCCCTATTCGGAAATTGACAGTCACGGTACACACGCTGGTAGTGTATTAGAACAATGGTGTCAAGTTTACTACAACCGGATATTAACAAGCTCCCATCTGCGACATAACAGCGGACACGGCTTTCGAAAGTTCATAACCCTGCAGGGGTGTTCCAACTTGGCCCATTACAAGCCCACGATCCGCGGAGTCGCAACTCCAAAGGTGGGAAGACCCGAGTATTCTCGGAATCCCGTGCTCAAGATACTCCGAACTAAGGTAAGGCTAATCCAGAAAATCCTCCCAGCGTGCCGACACCCTGATAGTAGCCGCACGTATCTCGTCTCAGGCCACGACCAGATGGGACAAGCTACGGGTTTTTACGAGACCTTGAGTTTCCTCGAGGTGGCCCTGCAGGTTGCCCAGTTCGGACCAACACTCATGTGGAGCACTGGCCCAGGGTTGTTGATTAAGAAAGAGGGTTAATTACTCCATATGCAAGTTTATTTAGTTATTAGGCAAATAGTACCAATGTTGGGACTTGCTGGAAAAGACTTAGCACTTAGTGGTTTATCGAGGGGGTCCCATACACCCCAACCGTGTGAGGAACGCATAATCAAGGAACATAACACCGGTTTATACGGTTCCTAACGGCATGGGTGGAACAAATCACCAAGCAAAAGGCTTAGCCTTCCACCCTTGCCAATATATAGATGATTTCATTTTAAGCATTTATATAGTGTGATATAACCCAACAAACTTCAACATGAAGCAAGCATCTTCAACTTCACCTGCAACTAGCAATGCTATAAGAGGGGCTGAGCGAAGCGTACTTAGCCAAGCAATGGTTTGCATAGGTAGGGTGGTTAAACATGGTCATGGTTACAAGTAGGAGGCTGACAGGAAAAACATGGGCATCGAGGCAAAACTATAGATCGAGACTACTAGCAATAGGCAACGATAGTAATGTTATCGGGGTTCGGTCATCTTGCCTGAAAAGTTATCGTTCGGATCGTAAGAAGGGTCCTCGTGCTCAACCTCGTTGGTAACCTCGTGCTCGTACTCGTACTCGGTCTCAGCTTCCGGCTCTAAACAATACAACCACACAAGGCACGAATCAACAAGATGCAATACGCACTCAAAAATGATGGATGCATGATGGATGCACTAAGGGAGCACACGGAGCACGGAAAATAGCACTCAAGCAAATCACTTCAAAACATGGCAACAAAAGGAGATTATGAATCTACACGGAAAATCAATCAAGTTTCATATAAGACTCGCTGAAAACGGAGCTACGGTCTAAAAGTTATGCCCGAAACAAGAAACATGCACAAGCTGAAAATTACAGCAACATAGCAACTTCGGAGCACAAGATAAATAAGCTACAGCCCTCAAACACCATGGAAAAGAGCATGAACATAAACTAGACATATCCTACAGCAAATAAGTCCAAAGGTGCACCCCCAAAGGAGCCACGGATCAATAGCAACAAGCTTGGACATATTGAACTTGACAACAAAATCCTGACAGCAGAATTTTATTGAAACTTTGGAGCAAAAGTTAAATATGCTACAGCCACTCAAATAAGCATGTGAGAACATGAATGGAAAGCCAACAATATATACTACAAGGAACCATCAAGATCCACCCCAAAACTATCATGGTTTGTCCTAGAGCAGCAAGCAAACATGGCATCGGAGAATAACAGATTACAGACTTAGTGAAAATCCACGAAGTGTTAAAACAGCAGTTTCATCATGGCATCTATAAGAGCAAGTTTAGGTCACCTCGAAACTAAACATGGCAAGTGGTAAGCACCACATCAAAGTACACATGATGGTGATTCCGAAACATACAAGCATGCATCATGGAGATAAACATAACGATAGCAATGAGCTCAACAAGAAGGCATCTCATAACAAGTTAATTAACTAAACAGCCACATAGCACTTTGCAACGAAGATAACCATGGCAAGAATAAATCTATCATGCAACCTAACACAAGCAACATGTAGAGCATGGCAAGACGAACACGTGGACATGTCATTTGCATCATTCGGATAAACGAGCCAAAAGATATCACTATGCAAAGATGGCATAAAAACAACACATATCAGCACTTTATATCGGGATGCACTCTTGCAACAGAAAAATAAACATCTAGATGACCACAAACATGCATGGCACAATGGAATGAATCGTAGTGCTAGTCACCACGAACGTCTGGACACCTCATTTGCGCAAAACGGAGCAACACACAAGAAGTTATCACAGTTCTAATATTGCATCAGAGAAGGAAAAACTGGGACTTAGAAATTTGAAAACAACCTTCTCAGATCTGGATCTGGAAGAAGTCAACGGGCTCAGCCCGCGACGGAACGGGCCGGTGGCTGCGCAGATCGGGCCCGGCGGAGGGACGAAGACGGGCCGGCGCGGCGGCTCGGGTCGGCCCGACCTGGCTGCTGGCGACTGGGCCGCGCGGATGGAGGTCCACCTGCGGAGGCGGCGCGTCCTGGTAGAGGGAAGCGGCTAGCCCGTGGACCCTGGGCGAGGCGGCCCGGTGGAGATCGGCGGGGAGGCCTCGAAGGCCTCGGCCCACCTGGCGCCTAGGGTTCGCCCGATCGAAGCGATGCGGGAAGGCGCCGCGGGAGCCTGGCGCGGTGGCGGTTGGAGAGCTGGGCCCTGGCGCCTGGCGGAGGGAAGGCCCGGGTCGGTGGGGCTGGGCCTCGAGGCGCCCGGCGAAGGGATCCAGCGGGGTGGTGGCTGCTGGATCGAGAGGCTCGCGTTGACCTGGATCGATTCCAGATCGGATCGAGGGGGGGTCGCGGGCGCTGATTCCAGGCGCGACGGCGGCGGCTGGTTCCGGCGGGATTCGAGGAGGGGACATCCAAGTGGCGTTTTTTGGATCTGGTGTGGCACGAAAATTGAGGGAAGGAGGGGCTAGAGGTAGGTGGAGGTGGTTTAGGCTGCCAAAAATGGCATGGGGGATGTTTATATAGGGTAGGTGCTAGGGTTTGAGGGATTTAGGGGGTTTTAGAGCCCTCCGATCGCGATCCGACGGATCCGATCGCGAGGGGAGTTAGGATGGGCCAAGAGGAGGGAAGTGGGCTGTTGTAGGGTGTCTTGGGCCTCAAAGTGGAGGCACTTTGAGCCCACACGAATAACTGTTGGGGTAGCAAACGGACTCGAAACGCTACGAGATTTGACAGGCGGGTTACACACAACAAAACAACAACACACGACAAGTCTCACGCCAAACCGGTAACATTACACGGCCAAACACCAAAGTAGGCCTATGGGACGCCACGGACACGTGAGGGAGCTCCGGAACGCGAAACGGACAACGGGAAGGAACGCGTGGAACCGGATGCAACCGACAACACAAATGCAATGCGATGCACATGACTATATGATATGAATGAATGCCACACACGCACACAACAAAACGACGAAAACCCGAAAGACAAAGAACCCGAAAAGGAATAGATGAAGCCGGAGATATATTATATGCCCAAAAGGGAAAGTATTACATCCGGGGCATTACAGACGATCCGACTACGAACGTGCGAGGACGTCGTGCCTTAGCAATCGCTAAACCAACTCCGAGACGTTATTGACCACCCCGGAGCACGATCAACCTGACCACGAAGGTCTGTTTCCTGTAGGCAAACGAAGAACAAGCAAGAAACTGAGATTGCAATCTGGATATTGCGAATTCAAGAGGAAAGCTTTATTCATCAAGTGGGGTTCTGTGACGTCTTTGTCTGGTCGTTGAACACAAACAAAGTACACGAAGTTGCAGCTATGGCGAACTTTAATCTAAATAAAACCCAAAGTCTAAATGATGCCCTAAGGGCTGTATATATGGAGAAAGAGAGTGGGAAGTTCGTGTCCCCTTTGAGAAGGTTCCGAAACCAACCCTAACTCTGTTTTCCCCACATATACGGACTCTAAAAACAGCCTATACTTTACTATTTCGAAATTACATGGGCCTGGCCCAATAATAAGGTGACGCAGCACCAATAATAGCCTCTGATACGTCTCCGACGTATTTACTTTTCCAAACCCTTTTGCCCTTGTTTTGGACTCTAACTTGCATGATTTGAATGGAACTAACCCGGACTGACGTTGTTTTCAGCAGAACTGCCATGGTGTTGTTTTTGTGCAGAATAAAAAGTTCTCGGAATAGCCTGATAATCAACGGAGAATTATTTCGGAAAATATAAAAAATATCTGCAAGAAGATCCACACCAGGGGGCCTTGGGCCAGTCCATGAGGGTGAGGGGCGCGCCCCCCTGCCCAGGGCGCCCCCCTTGCCTCGTGGGCCCCCTGGTGCTCCACCGACGTACCCCCAGATCCTATATCTTCCGTTTCGGGGAGAGAAAAAATCAGAGAGAAGGAATTATCGCGTTTCACGAGACGGAGCCGACGCCAAGCCCTAATCTCTCTCGGGATGGCTGATCTGGAGTCCATTCGGTGCTCCGGAGAGTGGAGATCTTCGCCATCGTCATCATCAGCCTTCCTCCATCACCAATTCCATGATGCTCACCGCCGTGTGTGAGTAATTCCATCGTAGTCTTGCTGGACGGTGATGGGTTGGATGGGATGTATCATGTAATCGTATTAGTTTTGTTAGGGTTTGATCCCTAGTATCCACTTTGTTCTAAGATTGATGTTGCTATGACTTTACTATGCTTAATGCTTGTCACTAGGGCCCGAGTGCCATGATTTCAGACCTGAACCTATTATGTTTTCATGAATATATGTGTGTTCTTGATCCTATCTTGCAAGTCTATAGTCACCTACTATGTGTTATGATCCGGCAACCCCGAAGTGACAATAATCGGGACCACTACCGGTGATGACCATAGTTTGAGGAGTTCATGTATTCACTATGTGTTAATGCTTTGGTCTGGTACTCTATTAAAAGGAGGCCTTAATATCCCTTAGTTTCCAATAGGACCCCGCTGCCACGGGAGGGTAGGACAAAAGATGTCATGAAAGTTCTTTTCCATAAGCACGTATGACTATATTCGGAATACATGCCTACATTGCATTGATGAACTGGAGCTAGTTCCGTGTCACCCTAGATTATAACTTCTACATGATGAATTGCATCCGACATAATTTCCCATCACCGATCTAATGCCTACGAGCTTTACCTATATTTTTTGTTGCTTATTTACTTTTCTGTTGCTACTATCACAAAAACTACAAAAACACTATCGTTACTTTTATTGCTGCTACCGCCACTATCATATTACTTTGCTACTAAACTATCTTGCTGCAGATACTAAGTTTCTAGGTGTGGTTGAATTGACAACTCAGCTGCTAATACTTAAGAGTATTCTTTGGCTCCCCTTGTGTCGAATCAACAAATTTGGGTTTAATACTTTAGCATCAAAAACTGTTGCGATCACCTACACTTGTGGGTTATCAGCCTCTGGACGAAATCTATGAAGTGGCTTCTTGTATTTTTCGTCCAAGGCTTCTCGCACTCATTATGGTGGCTTCAAAGTCCTGAAATCATCACTTGTAACTCCGTTCTTGCTCCCCTTACGCATGTCATCATCTCCATGCTTGATCTTGATCCAATGTGCATCCTTCTTGTCCAAGCTAGACCCTTCATTTGTAATCAAGACAAATGTATCCAACTTAGGCAGCATCATATTCTCATGAACATTAGAATCATTACCAAGAAACGAAAGTACGTGGTAATTTAATTGGCGTGCGCGAGCTCTAGTAATTGGTCATGTATATGTATCAGTTGGGGCTGTGGGTGTAACTCTGTTAGTGATCTCCTCATTATCCTCCCCTTCTTGAATTGAAGTCGTCCTCGGCGGAAGCTCAT
This sequence comes from Secale cereale, assembly GCA_902687465.1. Lineage (NCBI taxonomy): Eukaryota > Viridiplantae > Streptophyta > Magnoliopsida > Poales > Poaceae > Secale > Secale cereale. The sequence goes on along the minus strand of LR738715.1, from coordinate 448,198,643 downwards.
CTTCCTCACCCAAGTATGGCTTCAAATCTGCAATGTTGAATGTGGGACTAACCCCAAAATGTGCAGGCAGCTCAAGTTTATATGCATTATCATTTATTTTTTTCTAACACCTTAAAAGGACCATCAGCACGTGGCATTAGCTTTGACTTGCGCAAATTTGGAAACATGTCCTTACGCAAATGTAACCAAACAAGATCTCCAGGTGCAAAGACAACACATTTTCTACCCTTATCTACAACAAGTTTATATTTAGCATTCATGCGCTCAATACTTTCCTTAGTTAACTCATGCATTTTTAAGATCAATTCAGCATGTTGTTTAGCATCAAAATGAACCTTCTCCGAAGATGGAAGGGGCAACAAATCAATAGGTGCACGAGGTAGGAAACCATATACAATTTCAAAAGGGCACATCTTAGTAGTAATATGCAGCGAACGATTATAAGCAAATTCAATATGAGGCAAGCATTCTTCCCACATTTTCTTGTTATTCTTCAAAACAGCCCTAAGCATAGTAGACAAAGTTATATTGACTACTTCAGTTTGTCCATCAGTTTGGGGTGACAAGTATTACTAAAAAGTAGTTTAGTCCCCAACTTAGCCCCTAAACATCTCCAAAAGTGGCTAAGAAATTTAGTATCACGATTTGAAAGAATAGTATTTGGCACACCATGCAAGCGAATAATTTCACAAAAGAACAAATCAGCAACATTAGCAGCAGCATCGCTTTTATGACATGGTATAAAGTGTGCCATTTTCGAGAACCTATCCACGACAACAAATATGATATCCCTCCCCTTCTTTGTTCGAGGTAAACCCAAAACAAAGTCCATAGATATATCTTCCCATGGAACACTAGGTACAGGCAAAGGCATATATAAACCATGAGGGTTGAGTCGTGACTTAGCTTTTTGACATGTAGTGCAGCGAGCAACAAAACGCTCAACATCCCGTCTCATCTTTGGCCAAAAGAAATATGTAGCAAGTACGTCCTCTGTCTTCTTCACACCAACGTGCCCCCTTAATCCTCCTCCATGGGCCTCCTGTAACAACGGAAGACGAACAGAGCTAGCTGGAATGCATAGCTTGTTAGCACGAAACACAAATCCATCATTAACGACGAACTTGTTCCATGTTCTCCCGTCTTTACAATTCTGCAATACATCTTTAAATTCAGCATCATGCACATATTGATCTTTGATGGTCTCCAAACCAAATATTTTAAAGTCAAGTTGTGAAAGCATAGTATAACGACGAGACAATGCATCAGCAATAACATTTTCTTTTCCCTTCTTGTGTTTAATAACATAAGGGAAAGTCTCTATGAATCCAACCCATTTAGCATGTCTACGGTTTAGTTTTGCTTGACTTTTAATGTGCTTCAAAGATTCATGATCAGAATGTATAACAAATTCTTTGGGCCATAAATAATGTTACCGTGTTTCCAAAGTCCGAACAAGAGCATATAATTCCTTATCATAAGTAGAATAATTCAGACTAGGCCCACTCAATTTTTTAGAAAAGTATGCAACAGGTTTACCATCTTGTAATAACACACCTCCTATCCCAATTCCACTAGCATCACATTCAAGCTCAAAAGTCTTATTAAATTAAGGAAGTTGGAGTAAAGGAGCATGTGTCAACTTATCTTTCAATACTATGAATGCTTCTTCCTGTGCAGTACCCCAAACAAAAGGCACATCCTTCTTTGTAAGCCTATTGAGAGGTGGAGCAATGGTGCTAAAATTTCTCACAAAACGCCTATAGAATCCAGCGAGGCCAAGGAAACTCCTCACATGTGTGACCATTTTGGGCCGCGGCCAACTCTCAATAGCTTCAATCTTGGCTTTATCAACCTCAATTGACTGTGGAGTAGCAACATGGCCAAGAAAAGATAATTGGTCGGTGCAAAAGGTGCACTTTCCAAGGTTACCAAACAAACATGCATCATGTAGAGCAATAAAAACAACACGTAAATGTTCCAAATGTTCCTCCAAAGATCTGCTAAAAATCAATATATCATCAAAGTAAACTACCACAAATCATCCAATGAAAGCACGTAAAACTTCATTCATTAATCTCATGAAAGTACTAGGTGCATTAGTTAACCCAAAAGGCATGACTAACCACTCATATAATCCAAACTTAGTTTTAAATGTTGCTTTCCATTCATCTCCCAATTTCATACGAATTTGATGGTATCCACTACGCAAATCAACTTTGGAGAATATCGTAGAGCCACTCAATTCATCAAGCATATCATCAAGCCTAGGAATAGGATGACAATAATGAATAGTAATATTATTAATGCCTCTCCAATCAACACACATATGCGATGTACCATCCTTTTTTTTGGCACTAGAATAAAAGGAACAGCACAAGGACTAAGGGATTCGCGTATATAACCTTTGTCGAGTAACTCTTGTACTTGACGCATAATCTTCTTCGTCTCCTATGGATTGGTACGGTATGGTGCGCGGTTGGGTAGCGATGCACCGGGAATTAAGTCAATCTGATGCTCAATCCCTCGAATAGGTGGTAATCCCGGTGGCACGTCTTGTGGAAAGGCGTCCGTGAACTCCTGCAAAATGTTAGTGACAGCAGGAGGCAAAGAGGAAGACACGTCCTCGAATGAAAATAATGCCTCTTTGCACACAAAAGCATAGCAAACAGATTTGCTGAAATCTAGATCATCAATATCAGATTTGGTGGCAAGTAAACATCCACTTTTTAATTTAATTTCAGATGCAACATGAGATGATGGTGTGTTATTAGGCTTCATTTGTTGCTCAAATTCTTTTGCCACAATCTGATTTTCACTCTTATTTTGCTCCTATTTTGCTTTATTAGCTCTATTAATATCATCTTTGAAAATGGAATAAGGAGACATAGGAAGCAAAGTAATACGTTTATACTTATGAACAAGAGTATACTGATTGTTTCTTCTATGGTGTACAGATTTTTATCAAATTGCCACGGTCGACCAAGTAATAAGGAACATGCTTGCACGGGTACCACATCACAATCAACATAATCAACATATGTGGAGATACTAAAATGCACACGAACAGTACGTGTTACCTTAACCTTGCCGATGTTGTTGAGCCATTGGATGTAGTAAGGATGTGGATGTGGTCTTGTGGTGATAGATAGCATCTCCACCATCTCCATGCTAGCCAAGTTGTTGCAGCTCCCTCCATCTATGATGACGCGAACAGAACGTTCCTTCACAACTCCCTTTGGATGGAACAAATTATGCCTCTAATTTTGCTCCGCTTGTGTGACATGCACACTCAAAACACGTTGAGCAACTAAACATTCATACCTGTCAGCATCTTCAGGAGCCATGTATTGCGTCTCATTTTCAGAATCATCTCCACCGTGTTCTTCGCGTGTAATAAGAGCCAAAATCCCCTCATCATAGTCACTAGCGGACTCATAACCACCATCCTCAGTAGCAATCATGACACGCTGAGATGGGCATTTGCTCGCATAGTGACCACAACCAGTGCAACGACGACATATAATATCATGTGTTGGCCCTGTGGATGCCATGGATGAAGAAGAGCTCTGCGCAGGACCGGAAGGTGTACTCCTGGTTGATGGTGGTGGTGCATGTTTGCTTTTATCATGGCTAGAAGTGACGGCTGAAGTAGGCAGTGGTGCAGCCGGACGTGTCAAAGTAGATGATGCACGCGGTGTCCATGATGAAGGTCGACCTGTAGAAAAATTAGTTCGCGCCAAGGGCTGTCGATCCTGCACTTCACGTTCAGCTTTGGAAGTAAGATGGAATAAACGAGTGATATTATTATACTCCTTATACTCTAGAATTGTCTGAAATCTCTCTATTTAAGCCACCCATAAAACATGCAAGCATAGCCTCATTATCCTCAACAATACCACATCTAATCAGGTCAGTTTGTAATTCCTGCTAATATTCCTCTACAGAATCTTTTCCTTGTCTTAAATGCTGCAATTTATGAAGTAATTCACGTTGATAATAAGGTGGAACCCAACGAGTACGCATAGCAGTTTTCAAAGCAGCCCAAGTAGTTGGAATATTATCCGGATATAATCTACAATATTTAGACCACCACACACAAGAAAACTAGTGAAAGCACAACGAGCAGCAGCAACACGTCTCTCCTCGGGATATTTTAAACATGTGAAACGTTATTCGGTTTCTAACTCCCAAGTAAGGTATATATCAGGAACATATCTCCCCTCAAATGGTGGAACATTCAATTTTAGTTTAGGGAGATGGTCATGATCTCGTACCTGAGGGTGTGGTGCAGCCCTACCATTGCGATTATTTGCATGTGGATCACCTGGGGGTTGTGGTGCTGGTTGTTGCACGTAGTTCTGATTTTGATCATCCTCATCATCGTAATCTCCCGCGTAATCGTCCTCCTCCTCAACAGCAGCAGGAGCCAGAGAAGTATCAACTGCAGCACCAATAGTTTGGCCAGGCTGAAGAGCGACACGACTCGCTTTGCCGAGGGCTGTTTTGCGACGTG
>LR738715.1:448136390-448194117 GCA_902687465.1 Secale cereale | reverse complement strand
AACACGTCTCTCCTCGGGATATTTTAAACATGTGAAACGTTATTCGGTTTCTAACTCCCAAGTAAGGTATATATCAGGAACATATCTCCCCTCAAATGGTGGAACATTCAATTTTAGTTTAGGGAGATGGTCATGATCTCGTACCTGAGGGTGTGGTGCAGCCCTACCATTGCGATTATTTGCATGTGGATGACCTGGGGGTTGTGGTGCTGGTTGTTGCACGTAGTTCTGATTTTGATCATCCTCATCATCGTAATCTCCCGCGTAATCGTCCTCCTCCTCAACAGCAGCAGGAGCCAGAGAAGTATCAACTGCAGCACCAATAGTTTGGCCAGGCTGAAGAGCGACACGACTCGCTTTGCCGAGGGCTGTTTTGCGACGTGAAGGTGGTTGTTGTTGTTGTTGTTGCAATGGTGCAGCGGGTGGAGGTAGAAGCGCAAGCACTTCAGCGAATTTGGCATCCAACTTGGTGTCAATTGACTTCTCAATGACATCCATCCTCGCTAGTGCGTCGCCAAAACTGGTCATCACATCTTCTACATGTTGACCCATCATTTGCTGAAATTTATTATGCAACTCCTTATTTGTTATGTTCTCCCAGTCAGTCTCATCGACTTGTGATCCTGGCATGGTTAGCAGCAATAGAAACACAAAAATATGATCCTACAAACTACTAGAAAATGGTGGTTGTGGTGCGTCACAAATCCGTCAAGCAAATCTCAAATTCTTTCCAGTTCTTACCCAGCAGCAGGTGGTGATCGGCAACCATGGTAGTCAAAACTCTCAAAGCTTGGATAAAGCGACTACCAGGGAGAGTCAAACGCACGACGTAGATGTATGTGGAGCTGGGAAGGCTTACAATATGGTAGCAAAAAGGGTCAGCAATAATCAATTCAGAGAAGCAAAGTTGAATAAACGCTCAACGACGGTACTGTGCTGGTCCTAGGCTAGATCGTACTAGAGACGCGAGCCTAGAACACTAACAAAATCACGACGCTGCATGTAATCAAGGGGAAAGCACACTCGAAAATTCTTTTTTCGCCTTTTTTGCGCTCCTTTTTTTGGCCGAAAATCACTATAATGGCGAGTGTCTCAAAACTCTTCCCAAGTCAAACTAAGATGATAGGCACGAAATTTTTTTGACGGATTTTTTTTTCGGAATCAGGGCAGCGACGATGAAAAAGTGTGGTAAAAAAACAGTATGATGGCACGTGTCTCAAAAGACTCAGAAAAGCCTAAAATAGGATAGGGAAAAATATTTTCACCTGTCGAAATTTTGGCCTAAAAACTGCCCGGGGGTCTCCAGACTCTTTTTTTTCGAGACCTACGAAGGCAAGGAAACACTAATCTGAAACTAGATGGATCTTGAGAATAGACCTAATATGAAAAGAACTCGGATTGATGGTGGATATATAGTGGTAGGATATGGCAGCGGTGGTAGGATATGGCAGCGGTGGTGGGATATGGCAGCGGTGGTGGTATGGCAGCAACGATGAATATAGTGCGGCGGCGGTGTGACAAACTGTGACAGAACTCGAAACTCTAAAGGACTAGACACTAAGACCAGCAACTAGACACGATGATGCAACCACAAACTCAACAAAGCAAAACCCTAAAAAGATTATGCAAAGGCTCAGATTGGTTCAGATATGATGAACTAACCCTAATAATTATTTTTGGCTTTTTCGTGGACTATAGGTATGAAGAACAGACTCAATCTAATCTACGAAAAACTATAAAATCTCACCGAGCAACCTGGAAATCTGATACCACTTAATAGAGGCAAAGGTGTCCCGTCTTTTGATGAGGTGGTGGCTTTCGTTTTGGAGGAAGTCGACTTTGGAGATCCGACTACGAACGTGCGAGGACGTCGTGCCTTAGCAATCGCTAAACCAACTCCGAGAGGTTATTGACCACGCCGGAGCACGACCAACCTAACCACGAAGGTCTGTTTTCTGCAGGCAAACGAAGAACAAGCAAGAAACTAAGATTGCAATCTGGATATTGCGAATTCAAGAGGAAAGCTTAATTGATCAAGTGGGGTTCTGTGGCGTCTTTGTCTGGTCGTTGAACACAAACGAAGTACGCGAAGTTGCAGCTATGGCGAACTTTAATCTAAATAAAACCCAAAGTCTAAACGACGCCCTAAGGGTTGTATATATGGAGAAAGAGAGGGGGAATTTCGTGGCCCCTTGGAGAAGGGGTCCGAAACCAACCCTAACTCTGTTTTCCCCACACATACGGACTCTAAAAACAGCCTATACTTTACTATTTCGAAATTACATGGGCCTGGCCCAATAATAAGGTGACGCGGCACCAATAATAGCCTCTGGACGAAATCTATGAAGTGGCATCTTGTATATTTCGTCCAAGGCTTCTCGCACTCATTATGGTGGCTTCAAAGTCCTGAAATCATTACTTGTAACTCTGTTCTTGCTCCCCTTGTGCATGCCATCATCTCCATGCTTGATCTTGCTCCAATGTTCATCCTTCTTGTCCAAGCTAGACCCTTCATTTGTAAGCAAGACAAATGTATCCAATTTAGGCAGCATCATATTCTCATGAGCATTAGAATCATTACCAAGAAACGAAAGTACCTGTTAATTTAATTGGCGTGCGCGAGCTCTAGTAATTGGTCATGTATATGTATCAGTTGGGGCTGTGGGTGTAACTCTGTTAGTGATGTCCTCATAATGGACTCGTTCTTCTTCCTAGCGGGATCTCAGGCAAGATGACCGTCACCTTGGATCTCATTACTATCATTGCTATGCTAGTTGTCTCGATGTTATCGCTATGTCGCGCTACCCACCACTTGTTTACCAAGCCTCCCCTTATGCCATGAAACACCCTCTAACCTTTGACACCATCCCAGCAAGCCGTTTTATGCCTATGTTACCACTTGCTCAGCCCCTCTTATAGTGTTGTTAGTTGCAAGTGAAGATGAAGATTGATCCATGTCAGATCTTGGATTTTGGAATATCACAATATCACTTATTTAAATTAATGCACCTATATACTTGGCAATGGGTGGAAGGCTTGGCCTTTTGCTTGGTGTTTTGTTCCACTCATGCCGCCTTAAGAACCGATAAACCGGTGTTATGTTCCTTGAGTTTGCTTTCCTAACACGGTTGGGGGTTATGGGACCCCTTCACAGTTTGCTTTGAATGAAACTCCTCCATCAAGGCCCAACATTGGTTTTACCATTTGCCTAATAACTAAAACTTGCATAGGGAGTTAACGCTACCCGCGGACTTAATTTACAAACCGGGCCAGTTCTCCTCATGAGTGTTGGTCCAAACCTGTCAACCGCCGGTGACCGCCAGGGGTAACTCTGGTATTTTAGCCTACCTGAAGTTTGGACAATCCGAATGTGGCCTGAGACGAGATACGCGCAGCTAGTATCAGGGTGTCGGCACACAAAGAGGTCTTGCTGGACTTGTATTACCATTGTCGAAATGTCTTGTGCACCGGGATTCCGAGTCTGATCGCGTCGTCCCTAAGATAAGAGGTTTTACCTCTGCTGATCGTGGGAGCTTGTGAAGGGCTAAGTTGGGACACCCCTGCAGGGTTAAGATCTTTCGAAAGTTGTGCCAGCAGTTATGTGGCAGATTGGAATTTGTTAATATCTGGTTGTAGAGAACTTGACAAAGGATCCGAAATAAAATACACCAACCGCGTGAGTAACTGTGATCGTCCCTTTTCAAGTAAGTTCGGGAAGAGAACACAGTGAGGTTATGTTTGACTCGTAGGTAGTTCAGCATCACTTAGTGATCATTACTAGTTTGTGACCGTTTGCGTAGCTTCTCATCTATCTCTGGAATCGTAAGTTAGCCACCATACAATGCTTAGCTGCTGCTGCAACCTCACCACTTATCCTTTCCATACCCATTAAGCTTTGATAGTCTTAATACCCATGGTTATGGGATTGCTCAGTCCTCGTGGCTCACAGATACTACAACAACAGTTGCTGGTGCAAGTTTCCGATGACTTGACGTGAGAGGGATGTTTACTTGTGTTGGAGTTATTCCTTCTTCTTCTTCGTCAGTCTTGGGATAAGTTCCTATTCGGCAGCCTGGGATAGCAGGATGGATGTTGTGTGTTTTAATGTGTTTTCATCCGTAGTCGGATGTCCTGTGTATGATGTGTTGTATTCATGTGACTATCATATGACTTGTATGTATCCCCATCTATTTATGTAATGGTATGATGTAATGATATCCATCTTGCTAAGCGCCCGAAATGCGGTTATGCCCCAATCACGAGTACATCACGTGATCAGGATATAATCGCATCTTGGGCATGATAGCCCCAAAGTGATATGATGTGTCACATGCTAGATCGGTGTGACTTAGGATCAGGGTCCTGATAGCTTTGGTGTCATAGCCTGACTGCTTATAGGATTACCAAGCCAAACTGGTCGAAGTTGTGTCTATAAATTATTTAGTTGTATAAGGGAATTGATTGTGGAAGGGAACGTAAGGCTCTTTTTACTCCTTTGCCTGGTGTCCTTCTGATCTGAGTCACCCTCTTCTTTCCACAGGGATTAAGAACTAGGCTTGTCATCTATCTATCAGGGTCGCGTTAATGGTGGATTCAACTCTCAATTCCATTTCAAGTACTTCTGCCTATTAAACAGTTGGTCTCAGAACCTTGAAAGTATGAGGTTGACTGGTTATACTACCATTTGCATGAGTCTCAAAAATCCTTTTTGAGCAATTATGGTCATTATGTTGTCTGAGTTACCAAGGTCTCTAAATAATCTAATGCATTTGCAAATCCTTCCTTTCCATTCCCGATGTCCTTTTAGGCCGGATTAACCACACTAATCAGTGTGTTGAGGTACTCCGTTGCCTCGACGTGTTTGTCGAAGTTATCAGGAAACAAGGATATCCTAGATAGCCACCCAGTAACCCAACCTTATGTTGTGATCTTAGTGGGATGATTCTGGCCACCATTCTCCAAAGCATCTCGTGATGTTATTTAGTAAGTAGGTATTCCATTTCTGGGTTCTTGAACCCAAGATTCACTCTACTCACTATGTGTTGATAGTGTTTGCTCGTTCCTTTAGGATATTAGTACCTTTGTGATAGTCCTCGAGGTATGTGGTATATCATTCTTCCAATACCATTAACCATCATTGGTAGAAGTTTTCCCAAACCGAAAGGTAAAAACAAGAGTGCTCTTGATGAGTTCTCCATTCAATGATTGTGACTCTGCCAATCTTATCTCTCTACATGGGTTATCCGGAAGAAATATGTTGAACTTGTTCGGCATGCTAATCCATGCGTTCACAACTCAGAAAATCATTGTTCCTTTTGAGTTGTTCCCTTTGTACCTATATTCCGATCTCCATCTATCAATTGATAGTCAGGATTCGTTATGCATTCGTGTTCGTCGATGCCTCTTACTCTTGTGGCTCATCAAGGCATTCTATTCCAAAATGACTAGGAGAAATAAACCCCAACACCTCATCCATTTCTTGGATTGGGTCAAAGTAGTTGTATTTCGCTGATCAAAATGGCAACCTAGCTTTTGTTTTGTTCTACATTGGAGTATTACCATCTTTATGTCAAGAATGTCATGGGAATTGCACAACCTCTTATGAACTCTTGATACAGTGATACTTCTCACCATTATCGTTCATTCATCGGTTTCCGTGTTATTATAACTGGTATGCCGACAAGTGAATCAAGGTGTGAAATCAATACTCCTAGCAGCCTTGTTGCTTGGTAGTTAATGGACGATAATTTCATTCATAGTACGTTGGTTATTGAGTTATCATTCTAAGATTGATTGTGCTACCTATTCCATCTTTCTTGGTGCACTACTCGATCAATGAGTTAGGATTGTATCAATCCCTTGCTCTTTTGATCATATCGTCTTGCCCTGAAAAGGAAGGTTGTTCTCAAGCTTAATAACATATCGTTTTCCAGAATATATTCTCGGGAGTATTACCAGGTAGTCCCCTGACCATTATGTTGAGTTCGTGATCAAGTTGGTTTTCCTTTAAACCACTCCTTCTCCTAGAATCTGTGTTGGATACTGAAAGAACATGCGGTGCCCCCATGTTTGGTTTTGGTAATTGATGACAATCTCTATGGACTAATGGTTGCCTTGAGTTATATTTGAAGGATTTATCCATAGGCTTTTATTGGAGTCCACTTGTTGGTTTTAAGGAGAGTTTGTGATGACCAAGGTGCTATTCAAGGAATTAGCTAAAGATTGGTCATGTGAGAGGTTGATCAAGACTAAATCAAAGAGTGAATCAAGTTGATCAACACACAAAGCGTAGAAGATGTACCGAGAGGGATCAAGCGATCCCATGGTATGGTAAGCATTGTCAATTACGCTTTGTGTACTAACCCATGGTCTTCGTGAGAGTTTTTTATGGGGTTAGGTTGTGATGTGCAAGTTCAAGTGGATCAACGAAGAGATCATATGCTTGAAGCTTGTCGTCCATTGTGGTGGCAATGGACTCGTGAAGATGAGCCAAAGAGTGGCTCGCCTATAGTGGAGTATGGGGGAGCAATCAACTAGTCTTCATCGAGCCAACGCAATCAGGAAAGGTGGTCCAACTTGAGGAAGTCAAGATGGTCATCATCTAGCTCAAGTGTACTGTGTGCAAGGCAAAGGTTTTCCCTTGATATGTTTTATATTTTACTGGTCTCATGGTGGTAGTTGGGAGACCGAGTTATAGGATCGATTGTCGTATTATCAAGGGGGGCTCTTGATGAGTAGCTTGATCGCATCATTCGTAGAGAGCTCAAACCGTTGCATCCTTGCATCTTCTTTATTGGTTCTTGTTTGGTTCTTGTTTGGTTCTTCTCCTTATGAGATTTGGAGCTTATGGTCATTTTCATGACAAGCTCGAGTTCATCGAAAACAGAGTTCACATGCATCTTCTATGATGTTTTCAATGTTCGAGGTTATGTCGGTTCTTCTCTTTTGGTGGTTTCAGTCCTCTATCTCTTAGGCATACCTCCCTTGCCTCTTCTTATTATAACTAGATGCTATTGGATAGTATTTGTCATTATCTATTCAACAAGCTTGAGTTTGCTCAATTCGGAGCTCATTTGCAGAACTTATGGCAGTTCTGGTTTTATTGTATCCTTCTGTTGTCTTTAGCTGCGATATGAAGGCAGCCAAGTGCTAAAGTCTCTGTGGCGTGCGGTAGTACTGCTCAAGGGAGCGGTAGTACCGCAAGGTTCTGTGGTAGTACCGCCCCGTGTGAGCGGTAGTACCGCCGCCTCTAGCCCTGACGCTGATGCATGGAGAAGTAGGCACATATGTAATCTTTTACATATGCCCTTACGCGGTAGTACCACGATGTCTATCCGGTACTACTGTGCCGGATTTTTGCTCGAAGCTAGCTCTAGTGGATGTAGACCGGCAGTAATTTTTTACATCCATGGACGCGCGGTAGTACCGCTATACATAGCGGTAGTACCACTGCCTCACTGTGAATACTGCCATGTGTTGCACCTGTGTGGCCATTGAAAACTACCCCTGCGGTAGTACCGCAAGGGCAGGCGGTAGTACCGCTCCGGCAGTACTACCGTCATGTTGCCCTGTTGCAATAGTGTTTCATTTGGCCGTCCCAGCGGTAGTACCGCTCGGTGCGGGCTGTGAGCATAACGGTTGGATTTTCCCCACCTATAAATGGGGGTATTCTTCCCCAACGATCCTCATCCTTTGAGCTCGTGTTCTTCCCCCGTTGTTAACCTTCTTCAAGCTTGCTATCTCTCAATCCCTCCATGGATTCTTGCTAGTTTTTTGGGGGGGGGGGGGAGAGGAGATCTAGATCCACATTTCCACCAATCACTTTCTCCTCTATGTGAGGGGAACCCCTTCGATCTAGATCTTGGAGTTCTTCGTGTTCTCCTTCTCATTCTTCCTCTAATTTTCGTTTGTAGCATTAGTTGCTTTGGTGGTATTTGGGTGAGAAGGACTTGGGCACTCCGTGTACCCTTGCCATTGCATTTGGTGCATCGGTTTGAGTTCTCCACGGTGATACGTGGAAGTTACAAGTTGAGAAGCTTATTACTCTTGGGTGCTTGGTACCCTTGAGCTTGTTCCTCTTGGGTGCTTGGGCGCCCTAGACATTTGAGGTCACCTCGGAGCCATATTCCATTGTGGTGAAGCTTCGTGGTGTCGTTGGGAGCCTCCAATTAAGTTATGGAGATAGCCCGAACCTTGGTGGTGTTCGGAGCTCAATCACTGTGGTGTAAAGCTCCGGCCAAGCGTCGGGGTCTCCTATTAGGTTGGGGAGATCGCCCCGAGAAATTTGTACGGGTTCGGTGACCACCCTCAAGGGTCCCTTAGAGGAATCACGGCATCTTGCATTGTGCAAGGGCATGATGATATTACGGTGGCCCTAGTGGCTTCTTGGGGAGCTTTGTGCCTCCACACTGCTCCAAACAAACATTAGCATCCGCAAGGGTGTGAACTTCAGGATACATCATCGTCTCCGCATGCCTCGATTATCTCTTACCTGAGCCTTTTACTTATGCACTTTACTTTGTGATAGCCATATTGTTTCTTGTCATATATATTTTTATCACCTGTGCACATAGGTGAGCCTAGTTGTTGTAGGTTTTGTGCTTGACAAATTAACCGCTAGGTTTATTCCGCATTTGTTCAAGCCTAAACCATAATTATTTTAAAGCGCCTATTCACCTCCCCTCTAGGAGACATCCACGATCTTTCAATTGGTATTAAAGCATCGTCTCTCTTTATAAGGCTTAACCACATCGAGAGTAAGGATGTCGACTAGGGGTTTAGGATTCTCTGACACTCTTAGTTTCGATGGCACAAATTTTGATGTTTGGGTAATTCACATGCTTAATCTCTTTAGGGTCATGGACCCAAATTTGGAGCGAATTGTGGATATGGGTTTTTCTCCTCCAAAGGATCCACAAAGATTATCTTTGGAGGATGAGAAAAACTCTTATTTCAATGCTCAAGCTTCTAATGTGAGTTATCTTTCAACTCATGCCATTCCGGGATGCTCATGAGTTGTGGACAAAGCTTCAAGATAAATAAGGTGTGTCCAAGAATTGTGGGAATGGTTGTTCTCCCTCCACCTCCGGCCGTGTTGCGTTCTCAACTTCTTCTACTTCACGTACATGTGGTTTGCCACAAGGTAATGAAATGGTGAGTAGTGTTAGTCATTGCAATGATGATAGTGTGCTTATCAATGATGATCCCTCATCGTTATCTCATTACAATACTTCTTCTTTGGGCTTTAACACTTCGAGCACTCCAAATGTTTCGCATGCTTGTGTTGATAGTCCTTGCATGTCATATAGAAATTTCTTGACTAAATCTCATGATGATATGCTTTGCATGTCATATAGAAATTTCTTGACTAAATCTCATGATGATATGCTTGCTATGTCTTGTTGACATGATAAAAATGCATCTATTTCCTCGAATTGTTGTGCTAAATATGTAGAGGAAACCCAACACCCCATGGAACAAGATGTGGTCTTGAATGGTGCTTCAAGTGATCCTACATCATCATATATTGCATTTTGCCTTATGGCTAAGGCTTCAAAGGTATCTCCCACTTTGAATACCAATATATCTTGTGATGATATTGATGATGATAATGATGATGATGATGTTGATAATGATGAAGGGAATGATAATGTTGCCTCCTTAAAAATTAAGGGGAAATGATTTTTAAAGATCTTCATAAGAATAAAATTGCTCGTTCCAACTTCATGGAAATCATGTCTATTGCTAGTGAGGGCAATAAATATATTGATGAGTTGGAATCTTGTCTTGAGGAGCACGAGGTCACCATTGATAAAATGGAAGGTCATGAGCGTGATTACGCTAATGAGATCGCGAACCTCTCTCACACTCTTGAACTTGAAAAAACCACCAAGGAATCTCTTGAGGAGACTTTTGCTCTAGAATTATCTAGAGTGAGGGAATCTCATGATAGAGCTCTTGAGGTGGCTAATGATTTTAAAACTAAAAATGAGAAGCTTGAAGTTGCGCATGCTAAACTCCTTGAGGACTTTGAGCACCTCGAAAATGGCTCAATGGTCATTAAGAGTGAGCTCATCAAACTCAATGAGTCTCGTGCTTAACTTAAAGCTTCATATTCAATAGAGCTTGCCAAGTTGTCTTCTCCTCTTGTTTTATTAATGATGCTTGTGCTACTAACTCTACATCTTGTGAAGCATCCATTTTGAAGGAGAATGTTGATCTAAGGGCTCAACTTGAGTTGATATCTAGCACTTATGGGAAATTGGAACAAAGTGATGTAAAGCTCACAAGCTCTCATGATGATCTTCTAGTATCCCATAATGTGCCAAAGATAGCTCATGAGTATATGATTATCAAGGTAACATCTAGTGAACCTCATGTGGATACTAGCACTACTTCAAGTCAAAATGCTATATTGCCATGTGCTAGTACTCGTAATTCATCTACTCATCACATTGGTACATCTTGTGATGAATTTCTTTCCTTGCCTTGTTGCTCTAACGATGAAGCATGTACTTCCTCTAGTACTTGTGTTGCTATTAACCATGTAGAGGAAATCAAAGAGCTCAATGACCAAGTCATTTCTTTGAAGAAATACTTGGAAAAGTGTCATGAAGGGAAGTCCACACTCAACAATATCTTGAGTGTGCAAAAATCCCCCAATGACAAAGGCGGACTTGGATTCAACTCCAATAAGAAGAAGAAGTCCAAGAGAAATATGAAGAAGGGCCAAGAACAACTCATGAATTCGGCCAAGATCATTTGCTTCAAGTGCAAAATTGAAGGGCATCATGTTAGATCTTGCCCATTGAAGAAGAGGGCCATTAGTGACAAGCAACAAGGGAAGAGGCCACAAGTTCAATCTCATGCTCAACCGCAAGTTGAAGAAAGGCCACTTTCCAAGAAGACTCATGGTAATGCTTCTCATTTTGAGAAATCAAGTGAGAAGAAAGTGAAGAGTAGATGTTGCTACTTATGCCGTGAGAAGGGTCACCTTGATTATTCATGCACTAGTGGTAACTTATCCAACCCAATTATTATTGATGATATCTATTCTCTTGGGAAGGATAAGGTTCGCAATGTGTTTTCCAAGTTTGTTGGTACTCAAAGTGGTGTCAAGCAAAGAACCATTTGGGTTGCCAAGCCTATTGTGTCTAACCTCTTAGAACCCAACTTGGTTGGGGACCAACAAGCTCAAACTTGATCAATATGTGTTGTTTGAGGGCATTGGAGACTTGGCTACATTATGCAGAATTAAGGGATCTTCATCATTCATATTGTCTCAAGCCAAGTCATTTGGATTATCAAGTTTCTATCTTATATCCAATGTTCCTCCTTGTGGTAACTCATGCTTAAATTGTTTACATTGAAAGTTACTTGCCACTTAGAATTTTATGGTTTTGTACCTTACATGTGCTTGTATTTGTTGTGCTTCCAATTTTCTTACCTTGAGAAATCAAGTATGTGTATGTTGCTTTGCATATCATCTACATGTGTGTCGTGTGTTGAGCCTTTTTGCATCTTGTTTGTATCTTAGTTGGATCTTGTGAGAGATTAATGGAACATCCCATTTTGGGGGAGTGATGTGATTTGTGCACCTCACAATCCTAAAAATGGGTGTACATGAGGAATACCATCTAGTATTGATATTACAAGATTATCTAGTCTCTATGTCGTATGTCTTCTCATGAGAAATTCAAATTCTATTTGGTCCATTAATTATCTCTTGTTGGTTCTCTTTTGCATCTTGTTATGTTTTTCATTGGTATCACATTATGGGGGAGTAATATGATATGTGTATATTACAAGCCTAGAAAATGTGTACATTTGAGATACTGTCACCTAGAGTTGATATTATAAATTATGTTGTTCCTAGGTGGCATGTTAGCTCTACAAGTTGCAATTTGCTTGTGTTTGGTGTGAAGATGATGTTGGATATCATTGCCTTCTATCACTGGGAATTATTTCCAAATACCTCTTGTCTTTTACAATTGGTAATCTTTCATGTGGTGGAAATTATTAACCATCTTTACATTGTCTTTTGGTTTTATTTGTCTTATCTCTTGCCAAGACTGTGTCAACTCCCATTGTCTTCCATGCCACTTGTGGATCTTGTGGTTTTTTTTATTTTTTCGAGTGTTTTCTATATATAGTGAAAGTGGTGATCCCACCTTGTGCATTTTGTATTCAAATGCAAATTATCTTTAATGCACAACTCATGGGGAAGCTATCCTATTTTCGATAGAACACTCATCTTGTGATCCATATCAAGTGTGTGTTGATGGAAGGCAAGCCATTCCTTTTTGGTACTTTGTGCCATCATGAAACTTTGTAGATGGGTTGGTTTGTTTGGAACCATCCTCTCTCTTGGGAGTTCAATATCTTTCCTTTTGCGTGTTTCAATGGATTTATCATTTCTTGGTGTATCTTTTAATTACATATCCTCCAAGTGATGATTTCTCCATTTGGTATCCTATTTTCACTTGGTATTTATTTTTATTTGGTATCGTTTCTTGAAAGTATTGAGCATGCATATTTACTTCATGTATTTTCTTTGGCATGTCTTCTCTCTTTGACCCAATATATAATGGAAACTCCACTCAAGTCTCAATTTGGATGAGATGTTCATGAAATTCATTTTCATATATATATATATATATATATATATATATATATATATATATATATATATATATATGCACATATGTTTGTGGAGTTTGTCCTATGTATTGGTGTTTCTAACTCATTGGTCCCAATGAGTTTGGGTACCATTTTGTTTGTGTTGTTGTTCTAGGAACAATTGGAGATGCATTGGATGCTCGGCTCACTCACAAGGAAGGTGTTGTCACCATGTGCTTATTGGTGTCAAGCTAGGATGATCAATGAACTACTTTCTACCTTCAATTGGTATCTACAACATCCTTCCAATGCTATCTCGGTAACAAGTATCATCATCTACTTCATGCACACATTTCTTGCATCAACCTTGTGTAGGATTCATCATGACATGTAATTCGTTCTTTCTTGTGATACTTGTTTCCTTTGTCAAAGAATCCCAACAATGATCTCTTGTTGCTGGTTGTGATGTCTTTGATGCTCATGTGGTTGTAATTCATTTGTATACAATAAGACCATATCTAGCCATGTGCTATGCCTTCAAGCAAATATCTTATTGGTATATTTATGACTTCCTTGTGGATATCTTATTCTTTCCTTTTTGCAACATTTTACTGTGTACATCCTTCTTTATGGATTGATATCATCATGATCTTCATCTACCTAGAATCTTATACACTTGAGAGAAGTTTCATATCTAATCTATATTCCCTTCTTTCACATCCACCTTTTCCTTCTTGTATTATTTCTTTGGTGGATCCGTGAAGGTGTGTGTCTTGAGTGCAGATCTTATAACATTGCATCTTGATGCCCTGTTTTGTGGTGAATATCATTTTCCTCATGCTTGTCTTGACAAGGCTTGCAATTTAATTGGTATCACTCGTCTTGGTGAGGCTTTCATTTTCTATCTTCACCATGGGTTGTCACAAGCTTGGTTGATATTTCTCTTTTTAGTGAGCTTGTGAATCCATTTGCTTGGTGTGTGTGTGTGAGAAGGAAATGTCATGCATCTTGTATCCCAACTATTAAAGACTATGTTGAGGCATAATGCTCATCCTTATATTAGTCTTCTCAAGTGCTTTGCCATGACTCACACACATCTTTTTGGTTGAGCCTATTTCTAAGTTGCCTCTTTTATATGTTGCTCAACCATTTTGTTTTTGCAAGTGCTAGGCTTTGTTTCCTCCATGCTCACTTGCTCTTGTTGTGAGTTTCTATTGATTTTGGGGGAGCGATGATCCTATTTTGTGCCCGTTGTATTCAAATATAAATATTCTTATTTGTGCACAAATCATGGGGAACTTCTATAGTTTCTTTAGAACACTCCTTTCCTCATATCATAATATCTTATTCATGTGGCTCGTAGGAGCATTGCTCTAGTTAGTTCAATTGGTATCTTTTGATAGCTTGGTTCAATTGGTATCTCTTGATTGCCTGATTGCTTGTTTCTCTCTTTGTTATGTCTTTGTGGCATATCATTCTTTAGCAATCTTTGAGTCTCAATATAGTTTGTCTTCCTCCAAGTATTTAACTTTGTATATGTGTATTGCATTCCACTCTCTTATTGATAAATACACAATTTATGGAGGAACACAATTTATATTCGCCTTCTTAGCTTTTCGCCCATTTTGGCAATCGATGCCAATGGGGAAGAAGTTTCAGAGAGTTTTGTGGAAAAGTTTAGAGAGTCATCTCTTCTTGCTTTAGTTTTGTTCCTAAGCTTTTGCATATTATACGCATGCATTATTGATTTTTATCGAATACGCACGAGTGTGCGTACTATATATATTAAGAAGAAAGAGGGGTAAAGATCCCTCCACAATGTTGTTACACGGTATTTACATGCACAAGCATTTCCACCTCCACCCTACTTGCTACCGTAGCTAACTTGTCCCGCTCGCCCGCCGTTCCACCCGGTTGAAGAAGATGGTTAGGTCGCCTTTGAGCAGTCCCGCTTGTTCCCAATTCTGGCCTTCCTCCACGAAGCGACGAAGCACGTGTGGTATAGATGGAGAAGCACCCTCAAAAACAATTGCATTGCGATGCTTCCAAATCTCCCACATGGCTAAGATACGAAAAGCATTGAGCACTCTCTTGTCGGTCTCATTTGAGTTCTGTGCCGCGCACCAAGCAGTGAGTGTGTCGTTCATTGTGGGCATCCAGCCGGGTTTGTCCATGTCCTGGAAGATCGCAGCCCAAATCTGTCTGGCAAAGACGCTCCTGATGAAAAGGTTATCGATGCTCTCCTCCTCCTGGTTGCACAGCGGGCAACTATGTTGGTGGTCAAGGCCTCTCCTCGCCAGACGATCAGAGGTCCAGCATCTATTCTGCGTAGCAAGCCACATAAAGAAACGGCAACGTAGCGGCGCCCTAGCTTTCCATGTAAATTTAGTTGTTTGATCCACCTCCCTTCCCCAAAACTTTACGGCGTAAGCTGATCGCGCAGAGTATATGCCGTTCGTCTCCCAGGACCAAACCACATCATCCTGCCTCGTCTGATCCAGTGTTATGTCGGCAACCCTCGTCCATAATGCGAGGTATTCATCCAATGCCACAAGGCTTAGCTCCGGGTTCACGTCCCTCGCCCAGGCATTATCATGTAGTGTTGTGGTAACCGAACTGGTTTTCCTTGTTCGGGGCCGCACGCGGGCATAGATGTTGGGGGCAATATCAGCGACACGGAATCCATCTAGCCATCGATCTTCCCAAAACTTTATGCTCTGGCCACTGCCCACAACTAGCCTCATCGCAGAGAGAGCTAACTGACGTGCAGCATTCGGAACTTGGATTTGGAATTCTGCCCAGGGCCATTCCTTGTCAAACTGCTACAACCACGACCAGCGTGCTTGCTGGGCAATATTCAGCCACTGCAGATTCGGGATGCCAAGTCCTCCCGCCCACTTTGGTGAGCAAACTCTTTACCAAGCTACATCACAACTTCCACCATGCTCAGATGCGCCCGCAGCCCACAGAAAACCACGGCATATTTTGTTCAACGCAGCAATTGTTTTCTTTGGCAGATCAAGAGCAAGCATTGCGTGCAGCGGCATTGTACATAGGACTGATTAAATCAGCAACAGTCTTTCACACTTGGGCATCTTAGATGCCTTCCACTTCGGCAGAGCACCCGCTAGTTGATCCACAAGATAAGAAAGTTGCACTATGGACTGCTTTCTGAGGTGAGGGGCAGCCCCAAATACTTTCAAGGGAAGGATCCTCTAGGGCAGCCAAAGGTCCGTTCCACCATTTCCATCGTTTCAGTCGTGCTTCTAATCGGGAATGATGCTGTTCTTGCGAGCTTTAACTTGAGCCCCGAGGCTTCTCCGAAAGTTTGAAGCAGTAGTGCACAAGTGCGTAGATCAAGCTCATTTGGTTTGGTGAAGAAAACCACGTCATCGGCGAACATTGAGAGCCGATGCTTCATCCCAGACCGCGATAGGGGAGCAAACATGCCCCTCAAAGCCGCAAGCTCAAACATGTGATGCAACGGCTCCATGATCATGATAAATAGCATAGGAGATATTGGATCGCCCTGCCTCAGCCCGATCTGATTGCCCGCGTGCATTATTGATTGGTGCATTTCATGGTAATGCATAATTTCTTGTATAAACACTCTTTGAAGTGATTTTCACCAGTTACCAAAATGGGGGAGATTGATAGAACATGCAGTGCCCCCATGTTTGGTTTTGGTAATTGATGACAATCTCTATGGACTAATGGTTGCCTTGAGTTATATTTGAAAGATTTGTCCATAGGCTTTTCTTGGAGTCCACTTGTTGGTTTCAAGGAGAGTTTGTGATGACCAAGGTGCTATTCAAGGAATTACCTAAAGATTGGTCATGTGAGAGGTTGATCAAGACTAAGTCAAAGAGTGAATCAAGTTGATCAACACACAAAGCGTAGAAGATGTACCAAGAGGGATCAAGCGATCCCATGGTATGGTAAGCATTATCAATTACGCTTTGTGTACTAACCCATGGTCTTTATAAGAGTCCTTTGTGGGGTTAGATTGCGGTGTGCAAGTTCAAGTGGATCATCACGAAGAGATCATATGCTTGAAGCTTGCCGTCCATTGTGGTGGCAATGGACTTGTGAAGATGAGCCAAAGAGTGGGTCACCCATGGTGGAGTATGGGCGAGCAATCAACTAGTCTTCACCGAGCCAACGCAATCAATAAAGGTGGTCCAACTTGAGGAAGTCAAGATCGTCATCATCTAACTCAAGTGGACTTTGTGCAAGGCAAAGGTTTGCCCTTGATAGGTTTTCTATTTTACTGGTCTCATGGTGGTAGTTGGGAGACCGGGTTATAGGATCGATTGTCGTATTATCAAGGGGGGCTCTTGGTGAGTAGCTTGAACGCATCGTTCGTAGAGAGCTCAAACCATTGCATCCTTGAATCATCTTTATTGGTTCTTGTTTGGTTCTTCTCCTTATGAGATTTGGAGCTTATGGTCATTTTCATGACAAGCTCGAATTCATCAAAAACTGAGTTCACATGCATCTTCTATGATGTTTTCGATGTTGGAGGTTATGCCGGTTCTTCTCTTTTGGAGGTTTCACTCATCTATCTCTTAGGCATACCTCCCGTGCCTCTTCTTATTATAACCAAACGCTATTGGATACTATTTATCATTATCTATCCAACAAGCTTGAGTTTGCTCAATTCGGAGCTCATTTGCAGAAGTTATGGCAGTTCTGGTTTTATTGTATCCTTCTGTTGTCTTTAGCTGCGATATGAATGCAGCCAAGTGCTAAAGCCTCTATGGCGTGTAGTAGTACTGCTCAAGGGAGTGGTAGTACCGCAAGGGCCAGCAGTTGTACCGCTCCCTGTGAACGGTACTACCGCTACCTCCAGCCCTGACGCTTATGCATGCGGAAGTAGGCGCGGATGTAATTTTCTACATCTGGCCTTACGCAGTAGTACCGGGATGTCTATCCGGTACTACCGTGCCGGATTTTTTCTCGAAGCTAGCTCCAACGGATGTAGACCGGCAGTAATTTTTTACATCCGTGGACGCGCAGTATTACCGCTGCCTCACTGTGAATACTGTCATGTGCTGCACGAGTGTGGCCATTGAATACTACCACTGCGGTAGTACCGCAAGGGCAGGCGGTAGTACCGCTCTGGCAGTACTACCGCCCTGTTGCCCCGTTGCAGTAGTGTTTCATTTGGCTACTGTCGCTCCAACGGTAGTACCGCTCGGTGCGGGCTGTGAGCATAATAGTTGGGATTTTTCCCACCTATAAAAGGGGGTCTTATTTCCCAATGATCCTTATCCTTTGAGCTCGTGTTCTTCCCCCATTTTTGACCTTCTTCGAGCTTGCTAATCCCTTCATGGATTCTTGCTAGTTTTTTGGGGAAAAGAGAGGAGATCTAGATCCACATTTCCACCAATCACTTTCTCCTCTATGTGAAGGGAACCCCGTGGATCTAGACCTTGGAGTTCTATGTGTTCTCCATCTCGTTCTTCCTCCCATTTTCCTCCCTAGCATTAGTTGCTTTGATGGGATTTGGGAGAGAAGGACTTGGGCACTCTGTGTGCCCTTGCCATTGCATTTGGTGCATCGGTTTGAGTTGTCCATGGTGATACGTGGAAGTTTCAAGTTGAGAAGCTTATTACTCTTTGGTGCTTGGTACCCTTGAGCTTGGTCCTCTTGGGTGCTTGGGTGCCATAGACGGTTGAGGTCACCTCGGAGCCATATTCCATTGTGGTGAAGCTTCGTGGTGTCGTTAGGAGCCTCCAATTAAGTTGTGGAGATAGCCCCAATCTTGGTGGTGTTCGGATCTCAATCATTGTGGTGTAAAGCTTCGGGCAAGCATCGGGGTCTCCAATTAAGTTGTGGAGATCGCCCCGAGCAATTTGTACGGGTTCGGTGACCGCCCTCAAGGGTCCCTTAGTGGAATCACGGCATCTTGCATTGTGCGAGGGCGGGAGGAGATTATGGTGGCCCTAGTGGATTCTTGGGGAGCATTGTGCCTCCACACCCCTCCAAACGGAGATTAGCATCCGCAAGGTTGTGCAGTTCGGGATACATCATCGTCTCCGCGTGCCTCGGTTATCTCTTACTCGAGCCTTTTACTTATGCACTTTACTTTGTGATAGCCATATTGTTTCTTGTCATATATCTTGCTATCACCTAGTTGTTTATCTGGCTTAGCATAAGCTGTTGGTGCACATAGGTGAGTCTAGTTGTTGTAGGTTTTGAGCTTGATAAATTAACCGCTAGGTTTATTCTGCATTTGTTCAAACCTAAAGTGTGATTAATTTAAAGCGCCTATTCACCCCCCTCTAGGCGACATCCATGATCTTTCATAAACCCCCTAAGCTAGTTGGTTAATCTAAACAACAACTTGGATAGTTGAGGGATAAAAGCTTTGCTTGACTTAGTTCATTCTATGGGATATCTGTGTGCGTGTGTTGAAGAAAGATGGTAATTTTCATCAGTTGATCCTCGTGATCAATTGTTGGAGCTATTATCTTATCCAATCTTTGATTTGAGTGTGGGCTATCGTCATATCAAATCAGAACAAACAATGTTCATAGTATTTTCTTACTCGTCGTTCTCCCTCGAGCATGCACCATTATATCTTTTGGTCTGACCAATGCTATCATCATGTGTTCACATAGTTGTCGAATTCCATTCTGTGGAAATCTCGATGACTTGATGTTGAGCCCATCGACAACATCCTTATCTTCTCTGTGATTCTTGATAAATAGTAAAGCTAGCTTTGGAAACTTTGTAAGCATTGCCTTCGTGTTTCGTTCCTGAGGTATATGTTTTGATGTGAGAAGTGACTTCGTCTAGTTCATGTGCATTCGATGTAAGCTGTTGCCATGAATTCGAGAAAGTTGTTTTTCTTCCTCTGGAATCATCCCAAGTCAGTCATGCACATGTGCGAAGTATTATGTGGTTTGGAGACTTGCAACCATCATTCTATATGTGTCCCTAGCACACCAAGCCACTGATTGATTTGTTCAAGGAAGAGAAGTCTACACTTGGGATCTAATCCATGGACTTGTGTAGAGACTTTATTATCCTCGATGATAGTTCCCACCTGAACTCGGTAGTATTTTGTTGTAAGACTACTATGTGGTCATGCTTGTCTTGTACTGCGTGTTCACATGCATCCTGTGAACCATCTCATATTTTGGAGCTTGCTACCGTAGTTCACTTCATGAGAATCTCGCAACGTCATCTCGTCGATTTGTGTTGTAAATTTTGCATTTCCGGAAGCTGCACGCATCGACTCGCCGCCATCTTCACCTCCCCGAGCTCACCGTCTACCTCATACGAACCGCTGTGAGCCCCCATGTCGAAACCCCCTAACTACGTGCCTATTTCCCGCCGTAGTTGTTGCCCCATGCTGACTGTAGCACGCCGCTGCCTGAGCTCGCCGTCGACGTAGCTCCGGTGACCATTTGGTCACCCCGGCGAGTCCAACATGCTAGCAGCACCCTATAGAGTAGCCCTAGCGCTTTAGTTTGCTCGTTTGCATGCTGCAAACGTGTTCTCGCGCACGACCGAGCTCTGGCGGCCGTTGATTCCGGCTACTTTAGCAACCCGACCCGAATGGGTCAAGTCTCTGTGCTTAAGTGTCATCCCTGGATTGGAATGCTGACACACACAATACTCGAGGATTTATAACAGAAGTAAATCACATGTATAAAGTAACATAAATACTATTACCTCAATTCACATAGCGGAAGTAACAACAAGGTTGTGGAGTTCCATCAACAGCAACGGCAAAGTTGAGTGTAGACAACGCAACCCTAACGTTTCACTTACTCATCGAATAAAAATTCCTGCAACATGAGACGTTGCAGCCATGTAGGTAGTACATTGAATGTACTCGCAAATTCACACCATAGAATAATGATGAACAATGTCTATCTCTATATGCATATTTGGCTGGTGGAGGCCGTAAGGTTAATTTTGCACAAAGCTAGTTTTTCCCTACAACAAAGGAATAAATTTTATTTACTACTAAGTTGAATTAAGAAATGTTGAGAGTGGTTCCCCCATCTCAAATCCAAATTACCAATGTCATTAATATCCCAACAATTTTATTAGATCAAGTGATGAGATCAACAAAATAATCCACTTCTAGATACTCAGGGATGTCCATAACCGTGGACACGACTACTCATGAATAGTTTGTACACTCTGCCGAGGTTTGTGCACTTTTCCCCACAAGACTCGATCGCCTCCGTTTAATTTCTTGCACTGCACTTTGTTTGAGAAACGGATGACCGAGACACAGTCTTTCAGAAGCATTTACTCTTTAGTCCGGATGGACCGGTACACCTACTTCCCCCCTACATCTGCTAGTCCACCACTGAAAGAGCTCACAGAACAAACTCAAGTATGCCAGAGCCCATAATGGCTTGTGGCTGCACATGGAAGTTTCTAGGCATGAAAATATCATATGATCCCTTTGAGCCTGGGTGGCATTCCATAGGATAATCACACAGTACCCCCGGGATTTCCTAGGATAACACTAGTATATCCCCAGGTGTCCGAGCAAGCCACTGGTATATCCCCAGGGTGCTCCAACCATTCCACCCATATGTGTATTAAAGTTTCCACCTTAAGTTTCCCTTAGTTAATATTACTCTCGCAACTTTCATGATTCTCACATACCAACCCACGTTTACTAACATGGCTAAGCAATAAGTAACAAAGTGTATATTCCCTTGGATTGATCTCAAGTCATTGGGTTCCGACCTCATGAACTACATAGCGATAACACTGATACGTCCAAAATGCATCACTATTTTGTATCATAATTCATCTTTATTCATTGATATATTTCACGTTATGATGATGTTCTTATGTTGTTTTGGTCTATTTTACACAGTATGCAACTTTCCGATGCCGGAACAGCAGACGCAGGATTCAGCAGGAAAAAGTGGATGCTGAGTTGCTGAAGAAGAACACCTCCAAATTACCTGAAAATTGACGGGAGGTATTTTTCAGACGAATAACGAAGACACGCAAAAGGGGAGTCAGAGGGGGGCCACAGGGTGCGCAGGCGGCCTGGGGGCGCCCCCCTGGCCGCGCCGAGGGGGCGCCTGGAGCCCCTGGCCCACCTCTGGTCGCCCCCTTTTGCATATATGTTCTCCGTCCCCCGAAAACCCTAGGCACGGGACTTTTTACAGAGTTCCGCCGCCGCTTCGAGGCGGAAACCTACAGAGAAGAAAAGGGCATCTCCGGTGGGCAGATTCCGCCGGGGAGATCACCTCCCGGAAGGGGAGATCGTCGCCATCGTCATCACCATCGTCACGGGCATCATCGAGATCATCATCAACATCATCCCCAACACCAGCACCATCTCCATCTTCATCCAAATCTCATCTTCCCATCGCAACTCGT
This sequence comes from Secale cereale, assembly GCA_902687465.1. NCBI lineage: Eukaryota > Viridiplantae > Streptophyta > Magnoliopsida > Poales > Poaceae > Secale > Secale cereale. The sequence continues at coordinate 448,172,127 of LR738715.1, read as the reverse complement.
GTTGTAACTCATACTATCTATCCTCTCTACTCCATCGGTGTTGATTACTAGTTTGTGGTGAATGCTATTGAGTTTTGTGGGAGAAATATTATTATGTCCAGATTGTTTATCACATATTTATCCCCACTGATCATGATCTCTTTTATGTCTTGTGAGTAGTTACCTTAGTTCTTGAGGACATGGGGAAAGTCTTGTTGTTAGTAGTCATATGTTGTTGAAGTAATATGTGTTGTTTGGTACTTAAGTTGCGTTGTCATTCTACTAGTGGTGTTGTGTGAGTCGAACACCCAACACTTCGCCTTATTAAGGACCTAGGGGAATACATTGTGTATAAAGAATGCTTATGGTGGGTTGCCGGAGTAACAGAAACCTGAACCCCAGTTCGCACGCTTTTGCATAAGGGAATAATGGATCCTCGATCGTATTGCTATGGTTAGGCTTTTGCCTTAAATTCTATCTTGTATTTGCGGCTGCTTGCAAGGTGTTTAATCATAAGAGTGCATTCATCTTAGTCTAGAGAGTGCACTAGCATAGATCCACCCACTCAACACTTATCAACACATAACATAGTATCGATACGGAATATGGCGAAAGCACATGACTATCTCTCCCGTGTGTCCTCAAGAACGCTTTAGTCTTTATAAGTTCAGTTGCTAGGCCTCTCCTTTGCTAAGAAAGGATTGGGCCACTTGTTACTCTCAGTACCTTTTACATTACTTGCCTTTACATTCCTGTTGCTTATATCGAGAAAACCCCTAAAAGTTACCTTTCAGTGCTTGCAGTAATTTCTTGCTCATAATCGCTTATCAATACCTTCTGCTCCTCGTTGGGTTCGACACTCTTACTTATCGAAAACGCTGCAACAGATCCCTTACGGTTGAGGGTCATCAAGTAACGTTTTCTGGCGCCGTTGCCGGGGAGCGTAGCGCTATTGGTAAAGTGAAACTGGTAAGAAAGTCTTTTTATAAGTCTGTTTTTATTTTTGATATTGCCGCTCTTTGTCCTTATGGATAACCCTATTATTGGAGCGTTGCTTGCGGGAAGACGCCCCACACCTGTGGTGGGTGATCCTCCCCCTACTGAAATTGTGCCTTATAAAATACCAGCTGGCATTATCAATTATGTTTTGGCTAATCGTTATGCAGGAGACAGACATCCCGGTGAACACTTGCTATATTTGTCACGATTATGTTCATTATTTAAGCTTGCAGGTGTATCGAGGGAGTTTGTCATGAGGAAATTGTTTGTTGTATCACTTATAGATAAAGCTTCAGATTGGTATGGGCTTCTCGATAACTCACACTTGCTGGACTGGCAGGAGCTTATGTCTCTCTTTTATACTAAGTTTTATCCTCTTCATGAAGTTCATCGAGACAGGAATTATATATTTAACTTTAGGTCTCGTGACGGAGAAAGCATTGCTCAAGCTTGGGGGAGATTGAAGTATCTAATGCTCAAATGCCCAATTCATAAGCTTCCCAAGGAAATTATACTTACAAATTTTATGCCAGGCTTTCTCGTCAGGATAAGGAGATGCTGGATGCCTCCTCTAGTGGGGTATTTCAGAAGAAGAGTGTTGAAGAAAGGTGGGATCTCCTTGAAAGAATCCAGAGGAATACCGAAGATTGGGAAATTGATAAAGGTATTGAACCCGCTATAAATTATGAACATGATTATATTGAGAGCTATGTGGAAACTGATTACTTCAATACTTTTTGCTCTAAGATTGGTCTTGATTCCCATCTAGTGATTGATTTGTGTAAGAATTTTGCCTCTCACGTTGATTCTTTTAAAAAGAATAGAGACCAACACCATGCACCTTTTAAAGAACCACCTATTGATATTTTTGTTGCTGACCCTATTTTGCCTGCAGTTATATATGAACAGCCTCCTTTTCCCACGAGGATAAAGGAGCACTCTCTTGTGATAGGCATAATAAATAAAAGTGAGAGAAGAGTTGATGAACCTGAGGACCAGATCAGGGTCGATCCTCAAGTTGCATTGATTAAAGACCTTACTACTGATGATGTTTTGGATTCCAATATAACTTTTTGTGCTGTTTCCAATAACCTTGTCACAGCCAAGAACAAAGGCCCAATTTCAGGTACTCCGGTGGTATCTGTTAAAATAGGAGATCACAATTATTATGGGCTATGCGATTTGGGATCGAGTGCAAGTGCTATTCCTTATTCACTTTATGAAGAAATCATCGGTGAGATTTCCCCTTGTGAACTTGAAGAAGTTGATGTTACTATTCATCTTGCAAATAGATCAACTATCTCTCCCATCGGAGTTGTGAGGGACGTTGAAGTCCTATGTGGAAAGGTAAAATACCCTACCGACTTTCTGGTACTTGGTTCAGCCAGGGACAATTTTTGTCCCATCATTTTTGGTAGACCTTTTCTTAGAACTTGTGGAGCTATAATAGATTGCAAGAAAGGTAAAGTTTCTGTTGAATTCGATGGTGAGCCATATGAATTTAATTTTTCTAAGTTCTCTAAGCAGCCTCGTGGTACTGATTTACCTAGTGATGATAAGATTATTGAAAGTATTGCCTCTATTGCTATTCCCCCTGATGACCCTTTGCAGCAATACATGGAGGACCACAAGAATGATTTGCATATGCAGGAAAAAAATGAACTAGATGAAATATTCTTGAGGCAACCTGCTATCCTAAAGCACAACCTTCCGGTTGAACCTTTGGGAATTTTATCAAAACCAAAAGAAGACCCGGTGTTCGATCTTAAACCTCTTCCCGATACGCTCAATTATGCTTATTTAGACGAAAAGAAAGTATATCCTGTTATTATCAATTCTAACCTTTCAGGATATGAAGAAGAGCGATTATTGGAAGTACTTCGTAAACACCGAGGCGCAATTGGCTATACCCTTGATGACCTTAAGGGGATTAGTCCATCTATCTGTCAACATACTATCAACCTTGAGCCTGATGCTAAACCAGTTGTTGATCATCAACGACGGTTGAACCCGAAGATGATGGATGTCGTGAGAACTGAGATTCTCAAGCTTCTAGCCGGAGGTATTATCTACCCTATAGCTGACAGTAAGTGGGTAAGTCCGGTACATTGTGTTCCTAAGAAAGGAGGTACAACTGTGGTTCCTAATGATAAAAATGAACTAATACCTCAGAGAATTATTATTGGATATAGAATGTGTATTGATTACAGAAAGTTGAACAAGGCAACCAGGAAGGATCACTACCCGTTGCCGTTCATCGACCAAATGCTTGAAAGGTTATCCAAAAATACCCACTTTTGTTATCTCGATGGTTATTCTGGCTTCTCTCAAATTCATGTTAACACTGTCGATCAAGAGAAGACCACTTTTACTTGTCCTTTTGGTACTTATGCTTACAGACGTATGCCTTTTGGTTTATGTAATGCCCCTGCTACTTTTCAAAGGTGTATGTCTGCTATCTTTCATGGTTTCTGCGGGGATATTATGGAAGTCTTCATGGACGATTTCTCCGTCTATGGAACTTCATTTGACCATTGTCTTCACAACCTTAATAAAGTTTTGCAGAGATGCGAGGAGACAAATTTGGTACTCAACTGGGAGAAGTGCCACTTTATGGTTAATGAAGGAATTGTTCTTGGTCACAAGATTTCCGAAAGGGGAATTGAAGTGGACAAAGCCAAGATCGAAGCTATTGAGAGGATGCCCTATCCAAGGGACATCAAAGGTATTCGCAGTTTTCTCGGTCATGCAGGCTTTTATAGAAGATTTATTAAAGACTTTTCTAAAACCTCGAGACCCCTCACTAATCTTCTCCAGAAGGATGTTCCTTTTGCGTTTGATGAAAATTGTAAGGAAGCTTTTGAAGTCCTTAAGAAAGCTTTAATAACTGCTCCTATAGTACAACCACCTGACTGGAATTTACCTTTTGAGATTATGTGTGATGCAAGTGATTTTGCTGTTGGAGCTGTTTTAGGACAAAGAGTTGATAAGAAATTGAATGTTATACATTATGCTAGTAAAACCCTTGATAGTGCTCAAAGAAATTATGCTACTACTGAGAAGGAATTCTTAGCTGTAGTTTTTGCTTGTGATAAGTTTAGGCAGTATATTGTTGATTCCAAAGTTATTATTCATACTGATCATGCTGCCATTAAATATCTTATGACAAAGAAGGATGCCAAGCCAAGGCTTATCAGATGGGTACTCCTTCTCCAAGAATTTGATTTGCAGATTGTTGATAGGAAAGGGGAAGACAATCCAGTGGCTGACAATCTTTCAAGAATGGAAGATATACCGCATGACCCCATCCCAGTTAACGATAGTTTTCCAGACGAGCAACTTGCTGTTGTAAAAGTACAACCTCTTTCCGATCCTTGGTATGCAGATTATGCTAATTTTATTGTTGCAAAGTATTTGCCTCCAGGTCTAACATTTCAGCAAAGGAAGAAGTTCTTTCATGATTTGAGGCACTACTTTTGGGATGACCCACATCTTTTCAAAGAAGGTCCCGACGGGATCGTGAGAAGATGCATTCCGGAACATGAGCAGAAGGACATTCTCCGATGGTGTCATGATAGTCCCTATGAAGGACATCATGCCGGTGAGAGGACTGCACATAAGGTTCTTCAATCAGGTTTTTATTGTCCTACTCTCTTTAAAGATGCTAGAAATTATGTTTTAGCTTGTGATAAATGTCAGAGAGTTGGTAACATTAGTAGAAGGAATGAGATGCCTATGAATTACTCACTAGTGATTGAACCTTTCGATTGTTGGGGTTTTGATTTTATGGGTCCTTTTCCTTCTTCGCACAAGTACACTCACATTTTAGTAGCTGTTGATTATGTGACCAAGTGGGTTGAAGCAATCCCCACTGAAAGTGCTGATCACAAAACATCTTTGAAAATGCTTAAAGATGTAATTTTTCCTAGGTTTGGTGTACCAAGGTATCTCATGACCGATGGAGGATCACACTTCACGCACGGAGCTTTTAGAAAAGCTCTGGCTAAATACGATGTTAATCATAGAATTGCTTCACCGTATCATCCTCAAACTAGTGGGCAAGTTGAGCTCACCAATAGAGAGATTAAGTTGATCTTGCAGAAAACAGTAAACAGAAATAGGAAGGATTGGTCAAATAAATTAGGAGATGCTTTGTGGGCATATAGAACCGCTTACAAAAACCCCATGGGCATGTCTCCCTATAAGATGGTGTATGGCAAGGCTTGCCATTTGCCATTAGAGCTAGAGCACAAAGCTTTCTGGGCTGTTAGAGAGCTTAACGCTGACCCAAAACTAGCTGGTGAGAAGCGTCTCATGAACTTGACTTCTCTAGATGAATGGAGAAGTGAAGCTTACGAGAGCGCTAAAATGTTCAAGGAAAAGGTAAAAAGGTGGCATGATAGGAAGATTCTGAAACGTGAATTTAATGTTGGTGATAAAGTTTTGTTGTTTAGATCCCGTTTCAGGTTTTCTCCAGGTAAACTACTTTCCAGGTGGGAAGGACCATTTCATATTGAAGAAGTTTATCGGTCTGGTGCAATTAAGATTAATAATTTTGAAGGCACCAAACCTCAAGTTGTGAATGGGCAAAGACTTAAACATTACATAGCAGGAGACCCTGTCGATGTTGATGTGAATATAATATACACAACAACCCACGAAGAACATGTTGCAGCCCTGTTTCAGACGCCAGCAGAAGCAGAATAAAGAAAAGGTATGTAGTACGGTAAGAAAACACCGCAAACCATCATAAAAGTTCCGTATTACGAGTTTTTGTAAAATTACTAAAATTCCAAGTCGAAGTGGAGCCGGAGACGACCACCAGGGAGTCCAGGCGCCCCTGGCGCCCCCCCCTAGGCCGCGCCGGTAGGCCGCTTGGACACCCTGGAGCCCGTCTCCGACCCCGCTTTGGTCCGTTACCTTCCTTTTTGTGCATAAATTTTTCCTATATATTTGCCCGGGTTGTTCCGGCAACGTATCTTGCGATTTCGCGTGTTTTCTCTTTGATCTGTTTCTGCCAGGAAATCTTTCAGCTAAATTTAGGTGCCATGGCTTCTCCAAGTTCCCCCAAGGACACGTTCGTCGTCAACGTCATCAACCCTTACCTCGCCGAGGTGAAGAAGCACCCTCAGGTTGTTCAGATGAAGGAAGGCGTCCTTCACCAAGAAGATCTGAAGGGACCTATCAAGGAGGGGAGCATCCAGGCCAGGCTGGAAGAAGTGGAGAAGGAAGTCTTCGAGTACAAGAAGATGATCGAGCGTGGTGTTGAAGCTAACTTTGACATCACCAACGAGCTGAAGAGCTACTTTCTGAAGGAGATGAAGGAGATATGGGAAAGAATCGCCGCGTCTGAAGACAGAATTATAGAACTCCAAGGGCAAATTGATGATTTATATAACCAGAACTGTGAGTATGAACTAAGATTTATGCGCATGAGTTTGGGTGCTGAATGCAGGATTCAGGAGATGAGCCTCTCACAAGAGACTTTAGCAAGATATCCATGGAAGCGTTTCGCCAAGGACTACGTGATTAACGCCAACAAGCATGGGTGAAATCTCCGTGGGTAATGGCATTCCCTTGGCTTGTTCCAAGCTTGGGGGAGTGCCCGGTATCTTTATCTTTTACCTTTTGTCTTTCAGAAGTCAAGTAGAGTCGTATCATGTCTAGGGAGGTTATTATATGAGATAGGTGTGTGCATTGAGGTCTATCGCCCCTTTGGTGAAGAAGTGTATCCGAGAGTGTGGAGTCGTCTATGATGGAATATTAATGAGAAGTTTATCGGTTCTTTTTGCTGCACTCGGTATTCTCTTCACGCAATCGACCTTATATGATGATTCTTATGGGGGGTATTGACCTTATGTCAGGTATGGCTATGAAACTTTATTTAATCTTGGCAAACATAGCTTTGGTCATAACAACAAGCATGATTTTCTTAAAGTATCAACATAGCCAAAACCTTTATGTTATTATGCTTGAAGTGTTATGTTGACAAGGAAGACAACTTGATGTGTTATGCTTATTTCAATGTTCATGCTTTATATTGCTTTGCATCTTAGTCATCATCAATTGTCTGCTCTCTCAAAACCTTTGCTAGCCTAACTCTGTACTAAGCGGAATTCTGCTTGTGCGTCCATACCCTTAAGCCAATACCTTCCATATGAGTCCACCATACCTACCTACTCGTGGTACTCCACTACCACCTCCTAAAGTATATAATTTATGTGTTATCCTTAAATGTTCAAAATCTTTTATTTTGTGCCTCTGCTTTAGCTCATGAGGAAGTAATAGCTAATTCATAGTCTTGTTGAGTTGGACAAGCTTCACCCCGGGATTGCATGTATAATGTGCAAACCCATAACACGAAAAGGAACTGGCATTGAGTGCGCCCGTCTTAAGAATAATATAAACAAACAACCCTCCTTCATGTTTTGTTCATGAGAAATCAGAAAACTTTGGCAGTGATAAACAAAGGAGAATAAGAGGATGTTATCGTCCTCATACGGGAGCCGTTCCTCAAAACTTGTCCAGTTCAAGAAGCAACTGAGTTATTTATTAGCATTCGTTGACGAATCATGCACCTCTCAAAACTTGTTTTCATTCTGTTTGATTTGAGGATAGCACATGAGTTTTCCCTACTACCCTAGAGCAGGGCCTATCTTTTAATTTTAAGATGAGTCAGTTATTCCTACTTCCCTCTATTTTCCAAGGAGAGCAGACGTTTGATGTTGATAAGGATTCATTCATATAAAGCTGCATTAAGATTTGTCATAGCATATCCTTGTTGACATTATCATCTGATAAGTAAGTTGTTTGTCATACCCAGCTAAGGCAAATATCTTCCTTTGTGTTAACACTTTCACCTCTTGCTTATTAACATGTTATTCCAAAAAGCTTCAATTAATCCCATCAAAATATAAGAGCAAAAGTTAAAATTATTTGTTGTTCTTTGACCAAAGGACATGTTTGCCATGATATAATGAGTTTCCATTGGTCCTAATTTCGAATATAAGTGTTAACACACTTTCATAAGAGCCTTATGAGTTGAAGATTGCTGCTGAGGATATTTGAGTTGGTGAAGAGACTATGATGCTTCTTGTCCATATTCTATTTATCGACACTTCACTCTCTAAACTTGTGGACAGGTTTACCGAGTTCATATTCGCTTGGGGACAAGCGAGGTCTAAGCTTGGGGGTGTTGATACGTCCAAAATGCATCACTATTTTGTATCATAATTCATCTTTATTCATTGATATATTTCACGTTATGATGATGTTCTTATGTTGTTTTGGTCTATTTTACACAGTTTGCAACTTTCCGATGCCGGAACAGCAGACGCAGGATTCAGCAGGAAAAAGTGGATGCTGAGTTGCTGAAGAAGAACACCTCCAAATTACCTGAAAATTGACGGGATGTATTTTTCAGACGAATAACGAATACACGCAAAAGGGGAGTCAGAGGGGGGCCACAGGGTGCCCAGGCGGCCTGGGGGCGCCCCCCCTGGCCGCGCCGGGGGGGGTGGGGGGGGCGCCTGGAGCCCCTGGCCCACCTCTGGTCGCCCCCTTTTGCATATATGTTCTCCGTCCCCCGAAAATCTTAGGCATGGGACTTTTTACAGAGTTCCGCCGCCGCTTCGAGGCGGAAACCTACAGAGAAGAAAAGGGCATCTCCGGTGGGCAGATTCCGCCGGGGAGATCACCTCCCGGAAGGGGAGATCGTCGCCATCGTCATCACCATCGTCACGGGCATCATCGAGATCATCATCAACATCATCCCCAACACCAGCACCATCTCTATCTTCATCCAAATCTCATCTTCCCATCGCAACTCGTGTTGTAACTCGTACTATCTATCCTCTCTACTCCATCGGTGTTGATTACTACTTTGTGGTGAATGCTATTGAGTTTTGTGGGAGAAATATTATTATGTCCAGATTGTTTATCACATATTTATCCCCACTGATCATGATCTCTTTTATGTCTTGTGAGTAGTTACCTTAGTTCTTGAGGACATGGGGAAAGGCTTGTTGTTAGTAGTCATATGCTGTTGAAGTAATATGTGTTGTTTGGTACTTAAGTTGTGTTGTCATTCTACTAGTGGTGTTGCGTGAGTCGAACACCCAACACTTCGCCTTATTAAGGACCTAGGGGAATACATTGTGTATAAAGAATGCTTATGGTGGGTTGCCGGAGTGACAGAAACCTGAACCCCAGTTCGCACGCTTTTGCATAAGGGAATAATGGATCCTCGATCGTATTGCTATGGTTAGGCTTTTGCCTTAAATTCTATCTTGTATTTGCGGCTGCTTGCAAGGTGTTTAATCATAAGAGTGCATTCATCTTAGTCTAGAGAGTGCACTAGCATAGATCCACCCACTCAACACTTATCAACACATAACATAGTATCGATACGGAATATGGCGAAAGCACATGACTATCTCTCCCGTGTTTCCTCAAGAACGCTTTAGTCTTTATAAGTTCAGTTGCTAGGCCTCTCCTTTGCTAAGGAAGGATTGGGCCACTTGTTACTCTCAGTACCTTTTACATTACTTGCCTTTACATTCCTGTTGCTTATATCGAGAAAACCCCTAAAAGTTACCTTTCAGTGCTTGCAGTAATTTCTTGCTCAGAATCGCTTATCAATACCTTCTGCTCCTCGTTGGGTTCGACACTCTTACTTATCGAAAACGCTGCAACAGATCCCTTACGGTTGAGGGTCATCAACCACATGTGATCAAGTCCTACTCATGCAATCTTTGAGCATCGAACTAATGCAATATAAACTGGGTATTGGAAAGTATGATCAAAGTATGAACTTGCCTTGTATTGTTGATGTAGATTCTTTGCACTCATAACTCGTGTTCGATCTACTCGTCACACTCCGATCAATCTATCGTAAGCAAGCAATAGTAACCACATATAAGCAATCACTCAGAAGATCGGGAAGAACGAAAAAACACTTCAAAAAACTTCAAAACAAGGAAATAACTTTTGCAACAGAAAACAATTTCTAACAGTACAAAATTAGGTGAATTTGGCCTTATCAGAAAGTTTAGGTCAAGAGCTTCGATTTGTAAAAAGAATCAACTAAATCGGAGTTACAGTTAAAAAGATATGATCAAAAGAAGTTTGAATATGAATTTAAACTAATTTCGGAATATGAAAGTTGCAGAAAATTTATTTGATAAATTCACTGGATAGGTGAGATCAAGACAAAAATCTAGGCGTTGGTTTCATCTAATTTGGATGAACGAATAAAAAGTTATGGATATTTGAAAAATCAGGGCCAAGCTATTTTATGGAAGAATAAATAGCTACGGCTAAAAGAATTCTAGGCCTAAAGTGTAAATACAATGCTAGTTTATAAATCTAATTATTCTACTGTACTAGTCTAGAAATAATAAGCTACGAGAGTATTATTAAAAAAATACGAAGAAAGATACTTTTATAGGAGAGAAAATCCGACTTCGGAAAGAAGAGACGACTTCCAGAATTCCCGCCGGAGGGAAGAAATATAATTTTTCTTTTGTGAATCTAGTCAAACCAAAATATTGGTTTAAGCCGAATTCAGATGATTTTTGGAGGCTCTATGGGTCTATATTTATAGATGGAATAGAGGCTTAGGGGTCAAAGTCTAGACAATATGGGACTAAACATATACGTACGTAGATAAAAATAAACGGAACAGAGTATAACCGCATGGGCTAAAAAAAACCTTTCCGACCAGCCGCACGACCATACGCGCATTGTTTTTTTCGAAGTCTATTTTTTCTAAAATTTGTTTAAAAAAATGTAAACATTAATGAAAAAACGGGCCGACCTGCTGCTACTATGCTACGCTCGGTGGCAACAGTTAATTACCAGTGCACGCGCAATTTTTATTTATTTATAGAAACTGAAAAGGAAAACTAAATATAATGAAAATAAAAGAAACTTTTACATAGACATATTATATATTACTATTTTCAGAAAAAGAATTCCTACAACATGAACATTTTTCTAGAGCCAAATAAAATACACAAGAATTTAAATAAATCAAACAGCGCTACTATTGCAATAAAACCCCGAAAAAATTATTTTAAAATTTCCAAAATTATTTCAAATTTATTTCTCTCCAATTTTCTACTGTAGGGAATCATTTTACCCTATTTCCAATATATTTTATTTTTGGAGAAAAATGATTTGAATAAAAGTTAAATAACTCCAAATTGAAAATAATTTTCAAAGGGGCTTTAAATATGATTCTTTTAAACTTTCAACTCATATTTCATATGTTTTGAAGAAGTCATTTTATCTTCTCTCATAAAAATCATTGAGTTGCATAAAGTTTCTGAATTTGAAATATTTTCAAATTGGAATTCAAATCTTTTCAAAAACCCCTTTCATTTACTTAAATGGAAGAAGTCATATCATCTTCTCTCTAGGGTTTTGTGCTGAAATAAATTTGAATTAATGGAGATCGTGAATGCAAAATGAAAGTTTTTGGGAAAGTCATTTTATACCCTCTCATTTAACTTTCAAAAGTTTCAAATTTCAGGCAATCTCACACAGCACATCACACAAGCAATCAAAACTACCTATTTAATACAACATTCCAAAATTTTGAATTTTGGGATGTTACAAACCTACCACACTTAAAATGAATCTCGTCCTCGAGATTCGAAGAGGCTAGCAAGAAATAGGTTGGGGTTCGGGGTCTCATAACAAATATATTTATTGGTATGGTCTAGTGTGCTACCACACTTAGAAGAATGGTTATGGTTCCATCAGAACTCATATACTCCGTCCTTATTGTGTGGCAGTGTCGATCTTCTCAAATCTTCGGGATAATTCCTTCTCTGGACTCTTTCTGTAGTGGCATAACCTTTGTCCTCAATTCTTATGTCCTTTTATCTTGGTAAGGTTCTTTCGAGACTAGTTCTTCTTAGCTGATAGGTCTGGCACCAATACTACACAACTATCGATATATCATGGTGGTCATCAAACAATTTAACTGGGTCCCTGCAGAAAACGGGTCTGGGCTTCATTCTCACCGTATATCCTACGGTTGGCAGCAGCTGCCTTGTACAAGGAAAAATTGTCATACTATTTTAAGGTTTTAAATAAGGTTTTGACATCGTCGTCTCTCTACTATAGGTAAGTCACTCAGGTTTACCATCCCGTATAAAAGAGGCGAATAAGGAGAGTAAGTCGGTATGGTGATCAATCCATTCCACACCCAAATCATTACCTTGTATATGGTTTAGTGAATCTCGCATTCTAACACTCGGTCATCCTCACAAGCATTGCAGAATTTCCCTTGTCAACGAACTAAGTTTGGAAAATTCCATTGATTCTGCAAGCCAAACAACCATCTATCATTTCTTCACAGCCCTCGGATTTTGCGTAAACACCTATAAGATCGTCTGTTGACAAAGTCGTAACTTCTACCAGGGGTTTTCCTTCAGCAAGAGTGTGCTTGCTTCTTGACAGGTCCTGGGGCCTGTGGGTTATGGCTCGTCTCATCACTAATAAAACTTGGTCTCATCATCGGGTTGCAACTGATCATTCTTCCAACACCCAACTTCCTAGCATTCTTAATCCATCCAATTGTATTATATCCCTTTCGTATCTTGGTACAAATTATGATGTAGTTACTCGCACTCATCCTTGGGTGGTCTATTCCAATGTGTGACGTAACTAACCATTAGCTCTTGTATTCAGGTAACAGTGTCGTGTTCTACCACCCTTAAAATGAAAAACACTTGTTTTCTTCAAAATCTTATTCCATGTATCATGATTTCACTCCTTGCCTACATAGTAGAAATTCACAAAATTCCAATCAATTCCAGCGATGCTAACTTCATTGATTCTCAAATTATTACAATCTCCTGTATTTCCATTACATGCTTCAACTCAAATACTTAGCACAAGTCTCCTTCTCCTTGGGGACAATCTCTAGCATAGTGCCCTACTTCATTACAGCAGAAACATATTACTTCTGACAAGTCTCTTGGTTCCCTTGTAATTACGTAGCCTCCTTAGATCCTTGGCTTATGGGTCCACTTCCGAACTTGTATATCCATAACTCATCCTTGGAGTCACTATTGCTCCACACTCTAGCATTACACCCTCATTAAATCTAATTGTACCTAATTCCTTCATACCCTTGGGGTAAGCATCTTATCAAGAATAAACTCCAACTTATTTTGTGCGAACTTCACTCTTTGGAGCAACACTTTCCTTTCCATGGGTCCAGTGTTCACACAGAAAAGTATCGCCCCAAAAAATGCACTGGTTCATCAGTAATTCAGATTCTCCTCATATCAAATCTCTTATTACATCCTGAACCACTATTTGACACTTCAAATTTCAAAGGTGCTTCACTACAAATGTAGCCATCCACATAGTTTGGTACGGTCAGGCATTCCTTCCATCCTTATTCATTGGTCCTTGTTGAGGATGCTTCCGTCCTACCGGAATTGGAAAATGTGATTCTTGAAATCATTGATCTTTTGCTTCATCATGGTAGCCATGTGCTTCATCTCCATCATCTCTGCATGCACCCCACTCAGGCATTCCTGAGTGTGACGAAGTCTTGCTTCTAGTATTTCTCCAATCTGACGTATGGCCTCCATAGTAGCTTCACGAATAGAGTTGAAGAATGTTGTTCGTGGTACTCGAGAGATGAAAAAGTATTGGCCCATAGTTTTCGGGAAAACTCCTTTCACACGGTGGAGGTGTACCTCCATGTACCAAAGTTCAACTCCATTCTGTAGGAAGGTATAACCCTTGTAGACTGCATATCCTTCAAGGTGAATATGCTTCATCATATCCTCGGGATCTTTGGGTAATCCTGATCACTAGTCGGGGTCATGATTGTTTCCGGGCCCTTGAGAAAAGACTCGTAAAGGGTTGTCATTTGTAGGTATAAGATAGAAGGGGTACTGGGGATAGTGTATATATTTCCTTGGGTGAAATTTGGTTGTTTGCTCGAGAAAGATTTGGGGTGAGCTTGTCCATGGGTCCGAGGTTTCAGTCTGGGTGAGATAGCAAGAGAGGCACTCACACTCAACCAACAACTCATAACGTTTCATGTTAGATTCCAACATATCACCTTCTATTGCTTCACGAACTATTGCAATGTCCTTTCCATAACTCAACTCAACATCCCAATGAACAAATGTATTCCACATTTATTTAAATGCTTTATTCCAGTATCAATATCTCAACTACTCTGCTCAATCTTTCCTCGGGTCTGAACCCTCCTTGGCAAAATGCCTCACTTCCTTGCAGCGTAAACAAATGACCTCAGACAAATCTAAGGAGTTCATGGTGACTATCTTGGTTCACTGGGTTCCTGGCTTCCTTGTTGGGCAGTTGCTAGCGTAATGACCTAAGTCCTCCTGTAACATGTGATGTGACTCAGGTCCTTTTTTCACAGAAATTAGGTTGTTCTAGGGACACATACTCTTTCTCTTCCTCAACTTCTTCGTTTCGATCAGGGCTTCTATTTCCTGCGGGTCATACTCAAATTCCACTATCGGAAATTCTACTAGATACTCCGTCGAACAATATTGGGAAATGTGTCCTTCTTCTCCACATGAATAGTATGACTTGGTGCAAAGTTTAATTGGGTCTTCTTCGTGCGTGCCTTCCACATCTTCCTTTATCACAGGTTCTTCTAAAATTTCCATGAGGGCTTCTTTCATTGCTTCTTTCTTTTGTTGAATAGTTCATTGTACCATGGGGTAAATGGGACACTGAGCAGGGTAGTCGGTAGTCCCTTCGCACAAGAAACAAGTAATCTGCCTAGTTGGGCATTCTTCAGCAGGGTGACTTTCTTCACAATAAGGGCATTCATCCTTGTGCTCCTCCTGGGTGTGTCCTATTTCTCCACAAATCCTGCAGGCACAAGGTTTCTTCATCGGGTTGTCACCATGCTTTCAGATGAGACGGGATTTTAACAGAGTCTTCTTGAATTCCTCCCAACTTTTTGCTCCATTACATCCTTTTATGGCTTGATGCATTTTCCACCATGTTGCATCACTTTTTGTAAAGTACTGAAGAGCGTATTGAACCTCATACTTCCTTGAAATCAGTTTATTTTCCTGAAGTGATCCTCAATGTTTTGTATCCATAGCTCTGCCTCCGACTGGGTCATCGGTCCAGAGAATACAAGTGTTTCTTCATTCATTCTATATTGTCCCAAGGGTTATGGGATGAGTTCGAGAGATGGAGAGAGATACACTCAATACAAACAATAATTTTTAAGAGACGGGTTTTATTTTGTGGCCATCAAAAAAACATCAAACAAATGACGGCTCACAATCGTCGCATCTAACGTAAGTACATAACAGGTGTTTGGTCTTCTAAAGGTCAATATCTCGTCAAAGCCGTCAACTCTTCATATCTTCGGAGTATCCACTGTTGTAGCTTCAACACTTCTAATGCATGGTGAAATCCTCTTTTCTCTGAAGTGGTCAAAATGGAAAAGGGTATTGTCTAGCTATTTAAGGTAAAAGGGAAGATTTTACAAAGCTCGGAAGGGGAACATAGGTAAAGAATCTTTTTGAAACTAAAGTTTTAGAGAAATCATTTCCTATGGGCTGGCCAGTTTCTAGGGTCACGTCCTACAATCAACATGTGCTCTGATACCATCTTGTAGCAACCCGACCCGAATGGGTCAAGTCTCTGTGCTAAGTGTCGTCCCTGGATTGGTATGTTGACACACACAGTAGTTGAGGATTTATAACAGAGGTAAATCACATGTATAAAGTAACGTAAATACTATTACCTCAATTCACATAGCGGAAGTAACAATAAGGTTGTGGAGTTCCATCAACACCAACGGCAAAGTTGAGTGTAGACAATGCAACCCTAATGCTTCACTTACTCATCGAATAAAAATTCCTGCAACATGAGACGTTGCAGCCATGTAGGTCAGTACATTGTATGTACTCGCAAATTCACACCATAGAATAATGATGAACAATGTCTATCTCTATATGCATATTTGGCTGGTGGAGGCTGTAAGGTTAATTTTGCACAAAGCTAGTTTTTCCCTACAACAAAGGAATAAATTTTATTTACTACTAAGTTGCATTAAGAAATATTGACAGTGATTCCCCCATCTCAAATCCAATTACCAATGTCATTAATATCCCAACAATTTTATTAGATCAAGTGATGAGATCAACAAAATAATCCACTTCTAGATACTCAAGGATGTCCATAACCGTGGACACGACTACTCATGAATAGTTTGTACACTCTGCTGAGGTTTGTGCACTTTTCCCCACAAGACTCGATCGCCTCCGTTTAATTTCTTGCACTGCACGGTGTTTGAGAAACGGATGACCGAGACACAGTCTTTCAGAAGCATTTACACATTACCCCGAATGCACCAGTACACCTATTTCCCCCTACATCTGCTAGTCCACCACTGAAAGAGCTCACAGAACATACTCAACTATGCCAGAACCCATAATGGCTTGTGGCTGCACATGGAAGTTTCTAGGCATGAAAATATCATATGATCCCTTTGAGCCTGGGTGGCATTCCATAGGATAATCACACGGCACCCCCGTGATTTCCTAGGATAACACCCGTATATCCCTAGGTGCCCGAGCAAGCTACTGGTATATCCCCATGGTGCCCCAACCATTCCACCCAGATGTGTATTAAAGTTTCCACCTTAAGTTTCCCATAGTTAATATTACTCTCGCAACTTTCATGATTCTCACATACCAATCCATGTGTACTAGCATGGCTAAGCAATAAGTAAAAATGCGTATATTCCCTTGGATTGATCTCAAGTCATTGGGTTTCGACCTCATGAACTACATAGCAGTACCACATGTGATCAAGTCCTACTCATGCAATCTTTGAGCATAGAACTAATGATATAAAAACTGGGTATTGGAAATTATGATCAAAGTATGAACTTTTCTTGTATCGTTGATGTAGATTCTTCACACTCATAACTCGTGTTCGATCTACTCGTTACCCTCCGATCAATCTATCGTAAGCAAGCAATAGTAACCACACATAAGCAATCACTTAGAAGATTGGGAAGACCGAAGAAAACACTTCGGAAAACTTCAAAACAAGCAAATAACTCTTGCAACAGAAAACAATTTCTAGTAGTACCAAAATTAGGTGAATTTGGCCTTATCAGAAAGTTTAGGTCAAGAGCTTCGATATGCAAAAAGAATCAACTAAATCAGAGTTACAATTAAAAACATATGATCAAAAGAAGTTTGAAAATGAATTTGAACAAATTTCGGAATTTGAAAGTTGTAAAAAGTTTATTTGATAGATTCACTGGATAGGTGAAATCAAGACAAAAATCTAGGCGTTGGTTTCATCTAATTTGGATGAACGAGTAAAAAATTATGGCTATTTGAAAAATCAGGGCCAAACTGTTTTACGGAAGAAAAAATAGCTACGATAAAAGAATTCTAAGCCTAAAGTGTAAATGCAGTTCAAGTTTATAAATCTAATTATTCTACCGTACTTGTCGTGGAATTGTCACGGCAGATGTCCTAGGGTAAGGACTTTCTCATGAGGCCAACACATCTATGTGGTAGCTTGAGAGGGGTTGAGCGGAATTGAGTGACGGAACGAAAGACAAGGATTTAGACAGCTTCGGGCCCCGGGAAACATCATCCAGTAATAGCCCTACATGCTGTTTGAGGCTAGATGTCATTATGACCCTCATGGAGTCGCCGGTAAACCGGCCCTCCTTTAGTTGTGTCTAGCCCTAAAGAATATGTCGCCTCTAACTTGTGAGAACTTGTCCCTCTTTGGGGAGCCCTGCCCCTCCTTATATAAGTTGAAGGGGCGGATTACATGTAGAGTCCAACTCGGACTTAAGACTTTAACTATTCTGACTTATCTTCATGGGCTTCTTAACATCTTGGGCTTCATAACATTTCGGGCTTCTTAACCCCTGGCAACCTAGTTATCACTGTTTGCCGGTTTAAGATGGTCTGACGGTTTAAGGTGGTCTGGTTTATCATCTGACTTATCTGTGAGCCGGTTTACCATCTGACTTAACTGTCACCGGTTTACCATCTGGTTTATCATCTGTCTTAACTGTCAGCTGGTTTACCATTAGGTTTAGTTGTCCGCCGGGTTATAACTCCAACTGGGTCATACCGTAGGGTATATCCCCGACATTAGCCCCCAGTTTAATTTGGATTTATCCATGTTAAACTGATCTTGATCATCCTTAAGTCCTTGTCATTTCCTTCTTCTAAAAAATCCGGGTCAATAGGCCAGCTTCATAATCAATTTGCTGGCATTGGTTTGTCACAGAGAAATATTGTGAAGAATAACTCCTTTGACCCATCTCCCAATGCTTAATACAAAATATTGGTCTTTGAAATACTCATCTGTTCTTCAGCCGGTTTAAGAATGTAGAGGTTGTCGGTTTATCATTGCAAAAATTGCCGGTTTACAAATATTGATGGCCTCGACTCATAATTGTTTATAGACGCCGGGTTATGATTGTTGCTAACGCCGGGCCAAACAATTAATCTTCTTGATTTACCTGAAACTGAGAATTTGAAGATGTTCCTCCTTTATATGCATATTACCTTGAAGAAATCTAGATTGTTCATCCCAGTCACTAGTGAAAATTGAATACTCCATATTATGTAGCCCCCAAGTTCCCGGTTGTCATGCTTGCAGCAACCTGGGACTTGTATTTGCCTGATGCTCATAAAAACTTCAACCAGTGTAGCCCCCAAGGGCCGGGTCATTATGCAAATAATGAGCAGGGACTTTGAAAATATGATCATGTAGACTTGAACAACAACGTGTAGCCCCCAAGGGTCGGCTTAGTAAGATAATACTGAGCTGGGACTTGATATATACTTCAATTTAAATAACATCATATGATGTAACTCCCATCATGGGGCTTGAACCGACGTCCACAAGGTTAAGAGCTTTGTATTTTACCAACTGAGCAGTGGACTCTTCAATATAATGGATTAATACTTGTGTACCTTGAATTGTTGACAGGAGCAATTGGCAGCCCCCAAGGGTCGGCTCATTATGATGTGATGAGTCGGTTCTTCAATAAGGCCAGTAAAAATGACTTTGCATTAGCCCCCAAGTGTCATGCTGCATGCTGGCAGTGACATGGGACTTGCATATTTGATATAATCTAAATCTGAATAATGTAGCCCCCAAGTGCCGGGTCGTAAGCCTGCAGTGATTCGGGACTATTCCTTTGTAGAATAAATCATACCCATTGATCAAATAATATCCATTGCGCTAAAGCGACTTTGAAAAGCTCAATCATAATATTGGTTATTGATAACCATAATAAAAACCCAGCCATGTTGGCTATTAAAGATTTGAATAATATAACCCGGTTTGAAAACCGGTTCCAGTGATATTTGATCACAACCATGCCGGGTTAATAAACACCGGTCATTATCCTATCTCATACTCGCGACTTATAGTTAAAAGCCAGGCTGGTTTAATAAACACCGGTCATTATCTTAACTCATACTGGCGATTTATAGTCAAAAGCCAGGCCGGTTTAATAAGCACCGGTCATTATCTGATTCTGCATAAAACAATGTTCAAACTGTCCTGGCGGTTCATCGCCGGACGGGTCATAACACCCAAGCACATGATCTAAGTTGATAACTTGAACTGTGTATAAAGTATAAGTATGTATCATACCTGTGATTAAGTGTATCTGTAAACCTTAATCCGGCAGGAACAATCCGAGGTGTAAGTGCCGATGACTTACTTGGCTCTTTGTCGGCTTATCATGAAGGCCGATCTGGGTTACAATGAACGCCGGTTTATTTGTAAACTAGGACTCGTGTTCATGACCCAGACTATAGCTATATAAATACAAATGCAGTGACAACTTTGTAGTTATCCAGTCTTGAATCAATGGACTTGGTTGAAAAACCAATGACCTTGAAGATAAAAAATTGAGAAAACATAAAAATGAAAAATAAAGTTTTTGGGCAAATATGACCATTTAGTCGAGGCTTTTTACGAGCTATCAGGCTCCAAATTCGAGGCCTTTTATGAGCTTCCAGGCTACTGTCATTAACCATTTTAGCAAAGCCTGTTAAGATGATCCGCAATCTTTAACCAAATCATCACTGTCAAATGCTACCAATGTTCAAAATCTTATAAAGATTTTGGCTTGTGTAATCACTTGATGATCGTCAATTTAACGTGACCAAGTTCAGGGTCCCGAAGGATTGACTTGTGATATGTTCGACGGGTAATACCAGGTTTACCTGGACGGCGCGATTTACTTGATGCAGGCAGGTTAATCCAGGGTTTTAGGTGTATACACCGGGCTTCCAAGCCGTGTTCACTACAAGAGTTTTCAACTCGCTGATGAACTTGCATCAGGAGCCCCCAGGTAGCGTGTGAGCATTGCTCGTCGGGGCATATGTTTGAGTTGTGCTAGGCATCAAACCCTCTTTTGCCCCTCATCATCATGTGGAAATTGCCGAAGCAACCAGAGCATTGCTCTTATGATGGTCTTCATGTGGCCGCCGGTTTAAGAGGCCATGGGAAACTTCCTTGCCCGCGGAAGCCCCCATGTGATTCTTTTTTGTACAGAAAGGACGGCTGATTCCTTGATTTATCAAGGGCGCCGGTTTAAGAGGCCATAGAAAACTCCCTTGCCCACGGAAGCCCCCATGCGATACTCTTATGAAAAAAGATGGCTGATTCCCCGCTTTATCGGGGGCACCGGTTTAAGAGGCCATAGGAACTCCCTTGCCCACGGAAGCCCCCATGTGATACTCTTATGAACGCCGGGCAGGACGTCGCCAGCGCGTGCTTCGTACCCATGGTATAAACCATGTTTATAATCAATAAATGTCCTGCATTAGATAACTTTGCAAGCCGGAGTAATTGCTCTTCTAAAGAAAGGAATATATAAAAATATATTCGATGGATTTCACCTGATATGTTAGGCCCAAAATTATCCACCGCGGAGTTGATGATCACCCCGGTAAAGGCGGGCGAGTCGGCTGTGGGCGCGGATGATGAGTCAGTCGCATATGTTGATGTAGCGGGGCGACGACTTGCTCACGTATCCGTCCAGCAGTACGGCACGGACAAGCGGTTAGTGCAAAAACAATATTGGCTTACGCCCCGTTGCCACACCTTTGTAATAAATAATGGTCCTGCGAAATAAAAATACCACACACCAAAATAATTGTTTTTCAAACAATGTAATATATACTGATGAAATTTATAGAAAGGATAGCACCTGGTATTTTCGTCGGATGAATGTGAACAGTGAACTAGCAGTGGTCGGTTCACAATAGCAAAAGCCACCGGGCGGCCGTGGCAGCTCAACAGTAGCAGAGGCCAGGTCAAAGTCACTTGGAAGCAACGATTTGAAATGACAGCCGGTTTAAATGTTTGCCCATGCATGCGCTTTGTCATCCGTACACGTATATACAAGCTGACTACTTTTTTTTAACGCTGGAATCCTTGTCCCTTTTGTAGCCTCTTGCCATCCGGTGGATTTAAACAGACCGGATCAATTATATCTTTGTGAAAGTAAGAGCATTTTACTTTTCCCAGCCGATTCAACGTTTCTTTCCTTGAGCATTCGGATGTAGCTGGCTGCTGGAGCCAACACACACGCAGGCCTGGAGGTGGAGCTACGCACAAGGTCAGAGAAATACGACGCAGTGCACCAGGTTAACTCGTCGAAGCCGCTCGGTGGGACGAACGGGAGTTAAACAACAGGGCAGCTCCACGGGCGAACTCGCGACGCATTGGAGATCGCAGGCTCGAGCGGCGGGTCAGCGGCCAGTGGCTCGCAGCGGCAGTTGAGGCTGCTCAAGGGCAGTGTGAGGGTGATTCGACGCTAGACGGCGGAACAACACACTGGCGGTTTGATCTTGGCAGAACCAGCAGTGGAGGCAAGGAACGCTCGCTAGCGGAGGCTTGGAGGCATGGAGGTGGCTCGCGGAGGCACCGGCGATGAGTGGCCGCAGAGGTGAGACCGTAGAAACGGTCGGCCATCAGGGCGGCTCTCTGTAGTGACAGAAACGAGTCGGTGACGGCTATTCAGGGTAGAAGAAGCCCAACGATGACTCGGACTGGAGGCGAGGCCTGAAGGCGACTTGGACTCGAGGTGACTCATGACCTTTGGCGGCGAGTTAGGCAGACAGACGGCGGTTCAGCAGTTTGTCTGGCCCAAAGAACGGTGAAGACTGGCGATTTCAAGGCGAGTTTGGCGATTTAGAGGCGGGAGGCGAAGGCAGCCTGTAGAGGTGGCCAGACGGCTCGACGGGGCTCCGGCGGGTCGATGTCGGAGGCGGTTTAAGCGCCCCCCCCGACCCTAGAATCATGAGCCGCTCGAGGTGATGGTGGTGACTGGGGTGTCCAAGGTGGTCGGCGATTCGGAGGTGGCCGCGGCGGTGCGAAGTGGCGCGCGGTGTGGAGACCGGCAGTTGAAAACGGGCTGTCACATCATTGGCGGAGCGAGGCTGCTTTGGCGGATCAACGAGGCACAAGCCGGCTAGCGGCGTGCTGGATTGGCGAGCGGGCGAAGGTAGAGAAACACAGTGAGCTGGATATCAGTCAAAAAGGGTCAACGGGGCTTCATGAGTCCGTATAAATATCCACTTCCGGGTCGTAGCTGGTTTGACCCTCCATGATGCCATATTCTCTATGAATAGCAGTTAGCCGGGTCTTCTCTCAATAATCGGGTCATCTAATTGATGTTTCGTTTGTTGACTGTAGCGTAGGACAAATGTCTCTGGATTTGATGGATCGTCGGGTTACGCTTATCCATGCGTAACCCTAATTTTCTCTTAAGACCTCAAATCTGACACAGATCCTTCCAAACCGGCTTCTCTTCATCCGGAAAATTTGCAGACATCTCAATCCCTGCGAGAGATCCCTCCAAGAACTCAACACCACCGTGTGCGGGCCCCACGGTGGGCGCCAACTGTCGTGGAATTGTCACAGCAGATGTCCTAGGGTAAGGACTTAGTCATGAGGCCAACGCATCTATGTGGTAGCTTGAAAGGGGTTGAGCGGAATCGAGAGACGCAACGAAAGACAAAATTTAGACAGCTTCGGGCCCCGGGAAACATCATCCGGTAATAGCCCTACATGCTATTTGAGGCTAGATCTCATTATGACCCTCATGGAGTCGCCGGTAAACCGGCCCTCCTTTAGTTGTGTCTAGCCCTAAAGAATATGCCGCCTCTAACTTGTGAGAACTTGTCCCTCTTTGGGGACCCCTGCCCCTCCTTATATAAGTTGAAGGGGCGGGTTACATGTAGAGTCCAACTCAGACTTAAGACTTTAACTATTCTGACTTATCTTCATGGGCTTCTTAACATCTTGGGCTTCATAACGTTTCGGGCTTCTTAACCCCTGGCAACCCAGTTATCACTGTTTGCCGGTTTAAGATGGTCTGCCAGTTTAAGGTGGTCTGGTTTATCATCTGACTTATCTGTGAGCCGGTTTACCATCTGGTTTATCATCTGACTCAACTGTCAGCCGGTTTACCATCTGGTTTATCATCTGTCTTAACTGTCAGCCGGTTTACCATCAGGTTTAGCTGTCCGCCGGGTTATAACTCCAACCGGGTCATACCACGGGGTATATCCCCGATAGTACTATTCTAGAAATAATAAGCTACGGAAGTATTATTAGAAAAATACGAAGAAAGATACTTTTATAGGAGAGAAAAGACGACTTCGGAGGAGGAGACGACTTCCAGAATTCCCGCCGGAGAGAAGAAATATAATTTTTCTTTTGTGAATCTAGTCCAACCAAAATAGTGGTCTAATCCAAATTCGAATGATTTTTGGAGGCTTTATGGATCTCTATTTATAGGTGGAATAGAGGCTTATGGGTCAAAAAGGCTAGGCAATGTGGGACTAAACATATACATACGTAGATGAAAATAAATGAAACAGAGAATAACCGCATGGGCTCAAAAAAACCTTTCCGGCCGGCCGCACGGCCATACGCTCATTTTTTTTTGAAGTCTATTTTTTTCTAAAATTAGTTTAGAAAACATAAACACTAACGAAAAAATGGGCCGGCCTGCTGCTACTATGCTACGCTCGGTGGCGACAGTTAATTACCGGTGCACGTGCAGTTTTATATATATATAGAAACTGAAAAGCAAAACTAAATATAACAAAAATAAAAGAAACTTTTACATAGGCATATTATGTATTATAATTTTTAGAAAAATATTTCCTACAACATGAACATTTTTCTAGAGCCAAATAAAATACACAAGATTTTAAATAAATCAAACAGTCCTACTATTGCAATAAAACCCCCAAAAAATATTTTAAAAATGCCAAAATGATTTCAAATTTATTTCTCTCCAATTTTCTACTGTAGGAAATCATTTTACCCTATTTTCAATATATTTTATTTTTGGAGAAAAATAATTTGAATAAAAATCAAATAACTCCAAATTGAAAATAATTTTCAAAGGGACTTTAAATTTGATTCTTTTAAACTTTCAACTCATATATCATATGTGTTAAAGAAGTAATTTTATCTTCTCTCATCAAAATCATTGATTTGCATAAAGTTTCTGAATTTGAAATATTTTCAAATTGGAATTCAAATCTTTTCAAAAACCTTTTTCATTTACTTAAATGGAAGAAGTCATATCATCTTCCCTCTAGGGTTTTGTGATGAAATAAATTTGAATTCATGGAGATCGTGAATGCAAAATGAAAGTTCTTGGAAAGTCATTTTATTCCCTCTCATTTAACTTTCAAAAGTTTCAAATTTCACGCAATCTCACGCAATTTAGAATTATCTATTTAATATATCATTCCAAAATTTAGAATTTTGGGATATTACAAACCTACCACACTTAAAATGAATCTCGTCCTCGAGATTCGAAGAGGCTAGCAAGAAATAGGTAGGGGTTCGAGGTCTCATTAAAAAATCCAATTATTGGTATGGTCTAGTGTGCTACCACACTTGATGCGGAGCATCCCGAGGTCATCCCCATGGACCCTCCTTCACCTCCTCAAGTGCCTCAAGGACCAATGACTCGTGCTCGTGCTAGAGCTCTCGAGACCGAGGTGACGTCACTCCTAGCCCTACTTCCATACGAATCTTGCGAGACATGGTTTCTACCTCAAACGGATGTGCTTTGTGTGCTCAGGTGTGAAGAAGACCACATTGGAGAAGGGCGTGAAGATGGACAAGTCCCCAAGTTCACGGACGAGGCGATGCATCAAGAAGGGCAGAAGAAAGCTCCAGGCCCCGGACATCCGCCCCCCTGGCCCGGACATCCGGCCCCTGGGCGATCAACTCCAGAAAGCCACCTGCAGCAGAAGCTACAGGGCCCGGACATCCGGCCAGGGCCCGGACATCCGGCGCCTCTGTCCAGAGAGCACCCGAGGCTCGACCGCTCCAGCCCGGACATCCGGGCCCTTGCCCCGGACATCCGGCGCCCCGCGAAGCCCCGGACATCCGGCCCGACGCCCTGACGTCCGGCCCCTGATATGCCTGCGTGCATCCCCTGGGCCGAGGCCCGTGTACCCATTCGCCCCATATACTATATATACTTCCTTTCCCATTCCGTTTAGGGTTAGCTGTTGGTTAGCTCATTTCTCAGACTTGTGTGGATTTCTCCCACGAGACCGTGCGCCTCTACGGAGAAGATCCACTACGGATTCAAGGCCTCCACATCGGAGAAGATCCTACGGGATTCCAAGACCTCTTCACGGAGAAGACTATCCTTGTACCACCGTCGTTGACTATGGATCATGTATCGCACTATGTATCGTGGATCTAGAGCTTGTGTGATTATCTTCGTGTTGATTTGAGTGTTTTCTCTTATGTTTTCCCCGTCTTCCTCCTTGTGCTCTCCGTGTTCATCGTGGGACACTCTCCAAAACGTGAAAGATCCGCTGATTAGGGTTCCACCCTACATCATCTTGGTATCAAGAGCAAGGTTGATCACGATTTTGGAGCCCCACACCCTGTCTTCTATCTTGTTTTTGTTGTGTTCTTCCCAATTTCGAAAAATTCCCCACAAAAAGAGCCCCAAATTTTTTTTGTGATCTGTTGATTTGGCAAGATTTTGTTGAGTTTGTTCCATGGATTTGCTGTGCCACGTGTGGATCTAGCTTTTCCTCCACTTTTCCTCAATTTTCATCCGCAAAATCCGACGAATTTTGGCCCCAAAACAACCGATTGCAAGGAGTTCTTCCTGGCTTCGGGCACCCCGGACATCCGGCCCGTGCCCCGGACATCCGGCCCGGCCCGGACATCCGGCCCCTGGCCCGGACATCCGGCCTCCCGCAGCCGTTTTTCCACCACCACACCCCACCTTGCACTCCTCCACCGCCATTTTCGTTCGGTAACCCACCAATCCTTCCGCGTACCACCACCACTTCCGCAACCACCACCGCTTACCCGCTCCGAGTTTGAAACGTTTGTCTCCATTTGCCTTGGATACTTGAGTTGTGGTTTCACCGTTTCCTTGGATGTTTAGGCTACCTTGGAACGGCAAGACATCGACAACACCACCCCTCAACTTCGGCAAGGATGGTAACATCGACGACACTTTGTTCATTCTACCTTGCACTTGCATTGTCACCCTATGAACCATCTTTGCGTAGCTTTCCCATTGAGACTAGCCATTTGAGTATTGCCGGGCCACGACACTTGTGCACATTAGTGATAGTCATAGATATTGCATACTACATCATTGTGAGTAACACCACTTCATCTTGATATCATCATACCTCCGTGTGACACAAGAGTGTCCCGCATACACAATAGCTACCTTGATCAGCGAAGCATCCATAAGTACCCAAAGAAAGAGCTCACAAGCTTCTAAGAAAACGAGCCAACCAAAGCAAAAGACAATAGCATCATACGCCTTGCATCAAAGGAGATCATACATCATAGCAACATCATCTTGTGCTCAAGCATCGGCACATCATACACTCATAGCATACTTGTGATTGATAGTCGTTACGTTCTGCCTCTTATAGGTCGTGCACAAGTGCGTATCCGCCTATTAAGCAATCGGTTAGCGTCTCTCTAGTGTTGTGCAACACGAGCATTTTCCGTGGTTTCCACATTTTCGCTCATCCTTGGTTGCACAACCACATTTATCTATCCGTGCGTGTGTTCCGTGTGCTACCTTTGCTAGTGATCTACTTGTTGCATGAGCAAATTGTGAACCATTTTCAACATCATTGAGTCACTTTGACGATTGCATTGAATTGTAACACATCCTAACCAAGCTCCTCCTCAAGCGCGGCAAGAGCAACAACCCCAACAAGAACATCAACTCCAACAAGAACATCTACATCAACGAGAGCAACAAGATATGGCAAACCGCCAAAATCGAGATCGCCCTCCCAATAGGCAAGGAAACAACGATGAGCATCGCTATGGCAAGCTCAAGTTCACCATGCCAAAGTTCTCTGGAAGCATTGATCCCGAAGACTATCTCTCATGGGCATTGAAAGTTGACAAGATCTTTCGCCTTCACAACTGCGATGAAGAGAAGAAGATCGCAATGGCATCCCTTGAGTTCCAAGACTATGTTCTCATTTGGTGGGAGCAAATCATAGAGAGAAGAGAAGCAAAAGGCGAACCTCCTATCACCACTTGGGCTCAAATGAAGGAAGTCATGAGAGCAAGATTTGTGCCTACCCACTACAACCGAGACTTGTTCAAGAAGCTACAACTCCTCAAGCAAGGTACCAAGTCCGTTGAAGAGTACTACAAGGAGATGGAAATTGCTATGATACGAGCAAACATCACGGAAGATGACGAGCAAACTATGGCGAGATTCTTGAATGGACTCAACTATCCCATCAAGAAGATTGCGGACTTCCAACCATACAACAATCTCCTCGAGCTAGTACACCAAGCAACCAAAGCGGAGCGACAAGTTCAAGAGGACTACAAGTACTCCAAGTTCAACTCCAAGAACTTCGGCTCTTACAACCAAGCTTCAACGACTTCGGCTACTACTCCTACCTCTACCAAGCCTTATTCAAACTTAGGCGACAAGTCAAGCTACAAGAATGCGACTACATCGAGTCGTCCACCTTCTACCAACAACTTCAAGACAAGAGCTTCCTCAACTACAACTCCAACCGACGACAATAACAAGACGAGCTCCATCAAATGCTTCAAGTGCCAAGGACGAGGCCACAAGTCATTTGAGTGCAAGACCGTTCGCACCATGATCTTCAACGACGACGGATCTTATGACTCCATGAGCGATGATGAGATGGAAGCACTTGAGCATGTCGCTATGCATCGCCAAGTGAATGAAGAAGAAGACCATCAAGTGTTTTGCGACAATGACTCAAGTCCCAACCTTGTTGTCTCCAAAGTCTTGACACTCCAACATCAACAAGATGACGACCAACGATGTCACATTTTCCATACAAAGGCCGGCATCAATGGATGCTCCGTCAAGGTTATCATCGATGGAGGAAGTTTCCACAACTTGGCAAGCGAAGAGCTATGCGACAAGCTTCATTTGGTCAAGACGAAGCATCCTCACCCCTACAAGGTCCAGTGGCTCAACGACGCCAGAATTCTTCGAGTCGAGCACACCGTGCAAGTCTCTTTCAAGATTGGCGCCTACGAGGACACTCTTGAATGTGATGTGATACCCATGTCCGTGTGCCACCTTATTCTTGGACGTCCATGGCAATATGATCGTGGAGTCACACACAATGGACGGACAAATCACTATCATCTCAAGATGAAGGGAAAGGAATTCGTACTCCGACCAATGACTCCAAGTCAAGTAGCCGCCGACAAGCTTTTACCTACCACCCATCATGGAGAGAATGGTGAGAGAGCGAGCGACCAAAAAGAGAGCGAGAGCCACAAGCCAAATATGAGCGCCTCCACGATGAGCGACAAGAAGCAACTAGTCCTATTTGCCACCAAACGTGAGATGAGAGAAGTGTGTGAGAACCCATCGAGCGTCTTCCACCTCGTGCTTTTATGCAAAGGGGAAGCCAAACCTACTAACACTTCACCGTCTCCACCTTTTGTGTTGTCTCAATTGTTGCAGGAATTCTCGGACGTCTTTCCCGATGAACTACCTCCAGGTCTACCTCCACTTCGCGGAATCGAGCACCGCATCGACCTCGTACCCGGTGCTCCACTTCCAAACAAGGCTCTCTACCGCGTCAACCCCGAGGAAACAAAGGAGATACAACGGCAAGTGCAAAAAATCATCGACAAAGGTCATGTACGTGAAAGCCTAAGCCCTTGTGCCGTTCCCGTTATCGTCGTGCCTAAGAAAGATGGAAGTTTTTGCATGTGTTCCGATTGTCATCCGATAAACGCTATCACAGTTAGATATCGTCACCCTATTCCACGCTTAGACGACATGCTTGATGAATTATGTGGTGCCACCATCTTTTCAAAAATTGATCTTAAAAGTGGTTACTACAAAATTCGCATTCAAGAGGGTGATGAGTGGAAAACAGCTTTCAAAACCATGTTCGGGTTATATGAGTGGCTTGTTATGCCAATGGGCTTATCGGAAGCACCCGGCACATTCGTGCGTCTTATGCACTTTGTTCTTAGACCCTACATAGGTGTCTTTGTCGTGGTTTACTTTGATGACATTCTAGTCTTTTAGCAAGTCGCTTGAGGAACATGTTGACCATGTCAAACTAGTTTTGCAAGCCCTTCGCAAACAACAATTATATGCTAATATGGAGAAATGCACTTTTGGCGTTGACAAGGTTGTCTTTCTAGGATTTGTCGTTTCTTCTCAAGGTGTTCACGTTGATGAAACTAAAATTGAAGCAATTAAAACTTGGCCTCAACCAAAGAATCTCATGCAAGTGCGTAGTTTCCTTGGTCTAGCCGGTTTCTATCGACGTTTTGTGAAGGACTTTAGCACCATTGCTATGCCTCTACACGCTTTGAGCAAGAAGAACGCACCCTTCATTTGGGGTCCTTCGCAAGACACCGCGTTCAATGAGCTTAAGAGCTTGCTCACGCACGCACCACTTCTAGCCCTACCAAACTTTGACAAACCGTTTGAGATTCATTGTGATGCTAGTGGTACCGGCATAGGTGGCGTGCTAATGCAAGAAAAGTGCCCAATTGCGTACTTTAGCGAGAAGCTATCGGGAGCGCAACTTAACTATCCCATCTATGATAAAGAGCTTTATGCCTTGGTGAGATTTTTACGTGTTTGGGAACACTATCTTAGACCTCATGAATTCATTCTTCATACGGACCATGAGACACTAAAGTATCTCAAAGGTCAAACTAAGTTGAACAAGCGTCATGCTAAATGGAGTGAGTTCATTGAGTCTTTTCCCTATGTCATCAAATACATCAAGGGCAAAGAAAATGTTGTGGCGGACGCGCTTTCCCGCAAATGCATGCTTGTAACACAACTTGAGTTGAATGTGATTGGCTTTGAGCATATTAAAGATTTATATGAGCATGATCCTTTCTTTGCAAATGCCTATGCTAAATGCTTGACTCACACTTCTTGGGAACATTACTACATCAAGGATGGATATCTTATGAGAGCTAACAAACTTTGCATTCCCGAGTCTTCGCTTTGTTTGCTCCTTTTGCAGGAATCTCATGGAGGAGGACTCATGGGACACTTTGGACGCGACAAGACATTTGCTACCCTCTCTAAGAACTATTTTTGGCCCAAGATGCTTCGTGATGTCTCACGCCTCACCAACCGATGTTCGACATGCCGCAAAGCTAAGTCCAAAGCTCAATCTCATGGTCTTTACATGCCTCTTCCTATTCCATATCATCCATGGGAAGACATAAGCATGGATTTCATACTTGGCTTGCCTAGGACTCAAAATGGCAAAGATTCCGTGCTTGTGGTGGTAGATAGATTCTCCAAAATGGCTCATTTCATTCCTTGTAACAAGATCGACGATGCTTCACATGTTGCCACTCTCTTTTGTAGGGAGATACTTCGTCTACACGGCTTGCCCAAAACGATCGTGTCGGACCGGGACGTCAAGTTCTTGAGTTACTTTTGGAAAACACTATGTGCCAAGCTCGGAATCAAGCTACTCTTTTCTTCGGCGTACCATCCACAAATGGACGGCCAGATGGAGGTGACGAACCGCACGCTTTCCACTCTCCTTCGTGTGTTGATCAAGAGGAACATCCTGGAATGGGAGCATTGCTTGCCCATCGCCGAGTACGCCTACAACCGCGCAAGACATTCGACCACCGGCAAGTCGCCATTCGAGGTTGTCTACGGCTTCAACCCGTTGTCACCTTTGGAAATTCTACCTCTACCACTACAAGAGCGCATCAACATGGACGCCAGTGCACGTGCGAGCTATCTCAAGAAGGTGCACGAAGATGCAAGGGCAATGATCGAGCGACAAGTACAACGTCTCGCCACCAAGCTCAACGTCAACAAGGCACCAATGGTGTTCCAACCGGGAGATCTTGTTTGGCTTCATCTTCGCAAGGACCGCTTCCCACACGAGCGCAAGTCCAAACTTCTACCTCGCGCCGACGGACCCTTCAAGGTGCTAGCTCGCTACAACGACAACGCCTACAAGATCGACATCCCACGAGACAAGTACTCCGTGAGCGACACCTTCAATGTCAAGGATCTCTCTCCTTTCCATGGTGATGAAGATTTCGATCCGAGGTCGGATCTTTCCCAGGGAGGGGAGATGATGCGGAGCATCCCGAGGTCATCCCCATGGACCCTCCTTCACCTCCTCAAGTGCCTCAAGGACCAATGACTCGTGCTCGTGCTAGAGCTCTCGAGACCGAGGTGACGTCACTCCTAGCCCTACTTCCATACGAATCTTGCGAGACATGGTTGCTACCTCAAACGGATGTGCTTTGTGAACTCAGGTGTGAAGAAGACCACATTGGAGAAGGGCGTGAAGATGGACAAGTCCCCAAGTTCACGGACGAGGCGATGCATCAAGAAGGGCAGAAGAAAGCTCCAGGCCCCGGACATCCGGCCCCCTGGCCCGGACATCCGGCCCCTGGGCGATCAACTCTAGAAAGCCACCTGCAACAGAAGCTACAGGGCCCGGACAACCGGCCAGGGCCCGGACATCCGGCCAAGCATGGCCCGGACATCCGGCCTCAGTCCCGGAAATCCGACGCCTCTGTCCAGAGAGCACCCGAGGCTCGACCGCTCCAGCCCGGACATCCGGCGCCCCGCGAAGCCCCGGACATCCGGCCCGACGCCCGGACGTCCGGCCCCTGATATGCCTGCGTGCATCCCCTGGGCCGAGGCCCGTGTACCCATTCGCCCCATATACTATATATACTTCCTTTCCCATTCCGTTTAGGGTTAGCTGTTGGTTAGCTCATTTCTCAGACTTGTGTGGATATCTCCCACGAGACCGTGCACCTCTACGGAGAAGATCCACTACGGATTCAAGGCCTCCACATCGGAGAAGATCCTACGGGATTCCAAGACCTCCTCACGGAGAAGACTATCCTTGTACCACCGTCGTTGACTATGGATCATGTATCGCACTATGTATCGTGGATCTAGCGCTTGTGTGATTATCTTCGTGTTGATTTGAGTGTTTCCTCTTGTGTTTTCCCCGTCTTCCTCCTTGTGCTCTCCGTGCTCATCGTGGGACACTCTCCAAAACGTGAAAGATCCGCTGATTAGGGTTCCACCCTACATCAACACTTAGAAGAATGGTTATGGTTCCATCAGAACTCATACACTCCGTCCTTATTGTGTGGCAGTGTCGATCTTCTCATATCTTCGGGATAATTCCTTTTCTGGACTGTTTCTGTAGTGGCATAACCTTTGTCCTTTCATCTTGGTAAGGTTCTTTCGAGACTAGTTCTTCTTAGCTGATAAGTCTGGCACCAATACTACACAACTATTGATATCTCATGGTGGTCATCAAACAATTTAACTGGGTCCTTGCAGAAAACGGGTCTGGGCTTCATTCTCACCGTATATCCTACGGTTGTCAGCAACTACCTAGTACACGGAATAATTGTCATACCATTCTAAGGTTTTAAACAAGGTTTTGACATCGTTGTCTCTCTACTATAGGTAAGTCACTCAGATTTACCATCCCATATAACGGAGGCGAATAAGAATAGTAAGTCGGTATGGTGATCAATCCATTCCGCACCCAAATCATTACCTTGTATATGGTTTAGTGAATCTCGCATTCTAACACTCGGTCATCCTCACAAGCATTGCAGAATTTCCCTTGTCAACGAACTAAGTTTGGATAATTCCATTAATTCTGCAAGCCAAACAACCATCTATCGTTTCTTCACAACCCTCGGGTTTTGCGTAAACAACTAAAAGATCGTCTGTTGACAAAGTCATAACTTCTACCAGGGGTTTTCCTTCAGCAAGAGTGTGCTTGCTTCTTGACATGTCCTTGGGCCTATGGGTTATGGCTCGTCTCATCACTAATAACACTTGGTCTCATCATCGGGTTGCAACTGATCATTCTTCCAACACCCAGCTTCCTAGCATTCTTAATCCATCCAATTGTATTATATCCCTCCCGTCTCTTGGTACAAATTATGACATAATTACTCACACTCATCCTTGGGTGGTCCATTCAAAAGTGTGACATAAGTAACCCCTAGCTCTTGTATTCGGGTAACAGTGACGGGTTCTACCACCCTTAAAATGGAAAAACACTTGTTTTCTTCAAAAATCTTATTCCATGTATCATGATTTCACTCCTTGCCTACATAGTAGAAATTCACAAAATTCCAATCAATTCCAGCGATGCTAACTTCATTGATTCTCAAATTATTACAATCTCCTGTATTTCCATTACATGCTTCAACTCAAATACTTAGCACAAGTCTCCTTCTCCTTGGGGACGATCTCTAGCATAGTGCCCTACTTCATTACAGCAGAAACATATTACTTCTGACAAGTCTCGTGGTTCCCTTGTGATTATGTAGCCTCCTTAGGTCCTTGGCTTATGGGTCCACTTCCGAACTTGTATATCCATAACTCATCCTTGGAGTCACTATTGCTCCACACTCTAGCATTACACCCTCATTAAATCCAATTGTACCTAATTCCTTCATACCCTTGGGGTAAGCATCTTATCAAGAATAAACTCCAACTTATTTTGTGCGAACTTCACTCTTTGGAGCAACATTTTCCTTTCCATGGGTCCAGTGTTCACACAGAAAAGTATCGCCCCAAAAAATGCACTGGTTCATCAGTAATTCAGATTCTCCTCATATCAAATCTCTTATTACATCCTGAACCACTATTTGACACTTCAAATTTCAAAGGTGCTTCACTACAAATGTAGCCATCCACATAGTTTGGTACGGTCAGGCATTGCTTCCATCCTTATTCATTGGTCCTTGTTGAGGATGCTTCCGTCCTACCGGAATTGGAAAATGTGATTCTTGAAATCATTGATCTTTTGCTTCGTCATGGTAGCCATGTGCTTCATCTACATCATCTCTGCATGCACCCCACTCAGGCATTCCTGAGTGTGACGAAGTCTTGCTTCTAGTATTTCTCCAATCTGACGTATGGCCTCCATAGTAGCTTCACGAATAGAGTTGAAGAATGTTGTTCGTGGTACTCGAGAGATGAAAAAGTATTGGCCCATAGTTTTCGGGAAAACTCCTTTCACACGGTGGAGGTTTACCTCCATGTACCAAAGTTCAACTCCATTCTGTAGGAAGGGATAACCCTTGTAGACTGCATATCCTTCAAGGTGAATATGCTTCATCATATCCTCAGGATCTTTGGGTAATCCTGATCACTAGTCAGGGTCATGATTGTTTCCGGGCCCTTGAGAAAAGACTCGTAAAGGGTTGTCATTTGTAGGTATAAGATAGAAGGAGTACTGGGGATAGTGTATGTATTTCCTTGGGTGAAATTTGGTTGTTTGCTCGAGAAAGATTTGGGGTGAGCTTGTCCATGGGTCCGAGGTTTCAGTCTGGGTGAGATAGCAAGAGAGGCACTCACACTCAACCAACAACTCATAACGTTTCATGTTAGATTCCAACATATCACCTTCTATTGCTTCACGAACTATTGCAATGTCCTTTCCATAACTCAACTCAACATCCCAATGAACAAATGTATTCCACATTTATTTAAATGCTTTATTCCAGTATCAATATCTCAACTACTCTGCTCAATCTTTCCTCGAGTCTGAACCCTCCTTGGCAAAATGCCTCACTTCCTTGCAGCGTAAACAAATGACCTCAGACAAATCTAAGGAGTTCATGGTGACTATCTTGGTTCACTAGGTTCCTGGCTTCCTTGTTGGGCAGTTGCTAGCGTAATGACCTAAGTCCTCCTGTAACATGTGATGTGACTCGGGTCCTTTTTCACAGAAATTAGGTTGTTCTAGGGACACATACTCTTTCTCTTCCTCAACTTCTTCGTTCCGATCAGGGCTTCTATTTCCTGCGGGTCATACTCAAATTCCACTATCGGAAATAAACGGAATAGAGTATAACCGAATGGGCCAAAAAAAACACTTTCCGGACGGCCGCACGCCCGTACGCGCATTGTTTTTTTTCAAAGTCTATTTTTTTTCTAAAATTTATTTAAAAAAACATAAACATTAATGAAAATAAAAAAAATGGGCCGGCCTGCTGCTAGTATGCTACGCTCGGTGGCGAGAGTCAATTACCGGCGCACGCGCAGTTTTTTTATTATATATAGGAACTGAAAAGGAAAACTAAATATAACGAAAATAAAAGAAACTTTTGCATATGCATATTATATATCAAATTTTCAGACAAAGATTTTCTACAACATGAATAT
>LR738715.1:447961458-448136380 GCA_902687465.1 Secale cereale | reverse complement strand
GGGCTTCTATTTCCTGCGGGTCATACTCAAATTCCACTATCGGAAATAAACGGAATAGAGTATAACCGAATGGGCCAAAAAAAACACTTTCCGGACGGCCGCACGCCCGTACGCGCATTGTTTTTTTTCAAAGTCTATTTTTTTTCTAAAATTTATTTAAAAAAACATAAACATTAATGAAAATAAAAAAATGGGCCGGCCTGCTGCTAGTATGCTACGCTCGGTGGCGAGAGTCAATTACCGGCGCACGCGCAGTTTTTTTATTATATATAGGAACTGAAAAGGAAAACTAAATATAACGAAAATAAAAGAAACTTTTGCATATGCATATTATATATCAAATTTTCAGACAAAGATTTTCTACAACATGAATATTTTGCCAGAGCCAAATGAAATACACAAGAATTTAAATAAATCAAACAGTGCTACTATTGCGAAAAAACCAAAAAAAATATTTTACAAATGCCAAAATGATTTCAAATTTATTTCTCTCTAATTTTCTACTGTAGGGAATCATTTTACCATATTTTCAATATATTTTAATTTTGGAGAAAAATAATTTGAATACAAATCAAATACCAAATTGAAAATAATTTTCAAAAGGACTTTAAATTTGATTCTTTTAAACTTCCAACTCATATTTCATATGTTTTGAAGAAATCATTTTATCTTCTCTCATGAAAATCATTGAGTTGCGTAAAGTTTCTGAATTTGAAATATTTTCAAATTGGAATTCAAATCTTATAAAAAACCATTTTCGCTTATTTAAATGGAAGAAGTCATATCATCTTCTCTCTAGGGTTTTGTGATGAAATAAATTTGAATTCATGGAGATCGTGAATGCAAAATGAAAGTTTTTCGGAAAGTCATTTTATTCCCTCTCATTTAACTTTCTAAAGTTTCAAATTTCACGCAATCTCACACAGCACATCACAAAAGCAATCAAAACTATCTATTTAATATAACATTCCGAAATTTAGAATTTTGGGATGTTACAGCCACCTCAGGCCCGGCGAACGCCACCTTCGGACGCGCCGACTCTCCGTAGAGCCAAGCGGCGCATCGAATGGTGCCCTATAGGTGAAACCCGAGGTGCTCCGCCGTGTCCTTCGTCGCCGGCGTCGAGCCACCGGTGAGTTGACCTCGTTTGACCTAGGGTTTGACTTCCCTGGGTCAATGACAGGTGGGCCCAAAGCCCTGCTAATTTTAGCCTAGTGCTAATTAACTTTTAGTTAACCCACTAAGACACTGACATGTGGGCCCAGGCCCTAATTAACTTAGGTTAGTATTTAACTCTGTTAATTAGTTGTAGCACTGACATGCAGGCCCCACTGGTTAGTTTGACCTATCCAGCGTCTGTTGACCTGCTGACATGTGACACCCTGAGACCGATTCCAGATGCCTTTCATTTATTTTTAGTTGTTCACATGTGCTTATTATGTTTGTTGCATTATCATTATTGTTTTGCATATTTCATTCATATTTGTTATGCCAATCATGTTGAGTGTATGTCATATACTTTGCTTCTTGCATCATGTTCATCTTTTATTATTTTGCATTGTGCCATCCTTGTTTGTTTGCCATGATCTTTTGTTGTTTCTTGCCATGTTCATGTTGAGTGCCATTGTCATATCTTGCATCATGTTATGTTGCATTGTGCCCTTTGTTTTTTTATTGCATTTCATGATGATCTATGTGGGTTGCATTCCTTGTGTTGATGAGTTGTTTGTGTGCTCTCCATCTTCCCTTCCTCCTCATATGGTTGTTTGCATCTTCAACTTTTCCATTGGGCCCTTCTCCAAGTGCAAACCAATCTCCTTCGTTTCTTTCAAATTTTGGCCATTTATCTCAAGGGGCATTTTCTGGTCCAGAAAATGTTCATTCTTTGCCCATAAATATTAGACCATGTCCTCAGCCTCTCTGTAAAGTTTCAGCTCATTTGGATATGATTTGGTTGGGTTCAAAAATGGCTCAAGTTTGAATTTAATTCAAACTTGAATATTTTTCTATCTCTAACATTGTCCAGAGCAATTTATTCAAAACTTGCATATTTCCAGGACTCCACACTTATATTCTTATCTCTCGAATTCCCTTCCTAGTCTTCTATTCTTTTCCTCCAAGTGTTTTCTATTCTGGAAAATGAAAAAAAGGAAAGAATATGGAGGTAGGGAGAGAATCCCAGCGTAGCCCACCTGGGCCTTCCTTCCTCCATCCGCAACCTAGCTGCGCAGGAGCAGTTCCCTGCAGCCCACCTAGCAAAGCCCTGGTAAAATCTCCCCCGTTCACCCTGCTAACCCTACCTGCACCTACTCCCTCCTCTCCTTTATTCCTCCTCTCGATCGTTCTTCCCTCACGGTAAAAGGAGAGGCATAAGCACATGGCCACGAGGGCAACCACGGCTTCGCCTCCCCCTCCTATAAAGGTGCCTCAGGGCCTACCCTAGCCCTACCAAACTTTGATAAACCTTTGGAGATTCATTGTGATGCTAGTGGTACCGGCATAGGTGGCGTGCTAATGCAAGAAAAGCGCCCAATTGCGTACTTTAGCGAGAAGCTATCCGGAGCGCAACTTAACTATCCCATCTATGATAAAGAGCTTTATGCCTTGGTGAGAGTTTTACGTGTTTGGGAACATTATCTTAGACCTCATGAATTCATTCTTCATACGGACCATGAGACTCTCAAGTATCTCAAGGGTCAAACTAAGTTGAACAAGCGTCATGCTAAATGGAGTGAATTCATTGAGTCTTTTCCCTATGTCATCAAGTACATCAAAGGCAAAGAAAATGTTGTGGCGGATGCGCTTTCACGCAAATGCATGCTTGTAACACAACTTGAGTTGAATGTGATTGGCTTTGAGCACATAAAAGATTTATATGAGCATGATCCTTTCTTTGCAAATGCTTATGCTAAGTGCTTGACTCACACTTCTTGGGAACGTTACTACCTAAAGGATGGATATCTTATGAGAGCTAACAAACTTTGCATTCCCGAGTCTTCGCTTCGTTTGCTCCTTTTGTAGGAATCGCATGGAGGAGGACTCATGTGACACTTTGGACGCGACAAGACATTTGCTACGCTCTCTAAGAACTATTTTTGGCCCAAGATGCTCCGTGACGTCTCACGCCTCAGCAACCGATGTTCTACATGCCGCAAAGCTAAGTCCAAAGCTCAATCTCATGGTCTTTACATGCCTCTTCCTATTCCATACCATCCATGGGAAGACATAAGCATGGATTTTGTACTCGGATTGCCTAGGACTCAAAATGGCAAAGATTCAGTGTTATTTATGGTAGATAGATTCTCTAAAATGGCACATTTCATTCCTTGTAACAAGATAGACGATGCTTCACATGTTGACAATCTCTTTTGTAGGGAGGTCATTCGTCTACACGGCGTGCCCAAGACGATCGTGTCGGACCGGGACGTCAAGTTCTTGAGCTACTTTTGGAAAACCCTATGTGCCAATGATGAGGACATCACTAACAAGGTTACACCCACAGCTCCAACTGACACATATACAGGACCAATTACTAGAGCTCGCGCACGCCAGTTAAATTACCAGGTACTTTCGTTTCTTGGTAATGAATCTAACGTTCATGAGAATATGATGCTGCCTAAATTGGATACATTTGTCTTGCTTACAAATGAAGGGCCTAGCTTGGACAAGAAGGATGAACATTGGAGCAAGATCAAGCATGGAGATGATGGCATGCGCAAGGGGAACAAGAATGGAGTTACAAGTGATGATTTCAGGACTTTGAAGCCACCATAATGAGTGCGTGAAGCCTTGGACGAAATATACAAGACGCCACTTCATAAATTTCGTCCAGAGGCTATTATAGGTGCTGCGTCACCTTATTATTGGGCCAGGCCCATGTAATTTCGAAATACTTGAGTATAGGCTGTTTTTAGAGTCCGTATGTGTGGGGAAACAAGAGTTAGGGTTGGTTTCGGACCCCTCGATCAAGGGCCACGAAATTCCCCCCTCTTTCCCCCATATATACAGCCCTTAGGGCGTCGTTTAGACTTTGGGTTTTGTTTAGATTAAAGTTCGCCATAGCTGCAACTTCGCGTAGTTTGTTTGTGTTCAACGACCAGACCAAGACGTCACAGAACCCCACTTGATCAATAAAGCTTTCCTCTTGAATTCGCAATATCCAAATTGCAATCTCAGTTTCTTGCTTGTTCTTCGTTTGCTTGCAGGAAACAGACCTTCGTGGTCAGGTTGATCGTGCTCCGGCGTGGTCAATAACCTCTCGGAGTTGGTTTAGCGATTGCTAAGGCGCGACGTCCTCGCACGTTCGTAGTCGGATCGTCAAAGTCGACTTCCTCCAAAACGATAGCCACCATCTCATCGAAAGACGGGACACCTTTGCCTCTATCAAGTGGTATCAGATTTCGAGGTTGCTCAGTGAGATTTTACAGTTTTTCATAGATTAGATCGAGTCTGTTCTTCATACCTACAGTCCACGAAAAAGCCAAAAAAAAAATTAGGGTTAGTTCATCATATCCGAACCAGTCTGAGCCATTGCATAATCTTTTCCGTGTTTGCTTAGTTGAATTTGCGGTTGCATCGTCGTGTCAAGTTGCTGGTCTTAGCTTCTTGTCTTTTAGAGTTTCGAGTTCTGGTCATAAGTTGTCACGCCGCCGCCGCAACATCTTCATCGCTACTGCCACATACCACCACCGATCCGTATCCATATACCACCACCAATCTGTATCCATATACCAGCACCGCTGCCAAATACCAGCACCGCTGCCATATTCTACCACCACATATCCACCACCTATCCGAGTTCTTTTCGTTCTAGATTGGCTTTCGAGATCCATCTAGTTTCGGTTTCGTGTTTCCTTGCCTCCTGAGTAGAAAAAAAAATCGACAGGTGAAAATATTTTTTCCCTATCCTATTTTTGGGCTTTTCTGAGTCTTTTGAGACACGTGCCACCATACTGTTTTTTTACCGCACTTTTTCATCATCGCTGCCCTGATTCCGAAAAAAAATTCATCAAAAAAATTTCGTGCCTATCATCTTAGTTTGACTTGGGAAGTGTTTTGAGACACTCGCCATTATAGTGATTTTCGGCAAAAAAAAACTGCGCAAAAAAAAAGAGCGCAAAAAAAAGAGGCGAAAAAAACCCAGAGTGTGCTTTCCCCTTGATTACGTGCAGCGCCGTGATTTTGTTAGTGTTCTAGGCTCGCGTCTCTAGTACGGTCTAGCCTAGGACCAGCACAGTACCGTCATTAAGCGTTTATTCACCTTTGCATCCCTGAATTGATTATTGCTGACCCTTTTTGCTACCATATTATAAGCCTTCCCAGCTCCACATACATCTACATCGTGCGTTTGACTCTCCCTGGTAATCGGTCTATCCAAGCTTTGAGAGTTTTGACTACATCGGTTGCCGATCATCGCCTGCTGCTGGGTAAGAACTGGTAAGAATTTGAGATTTGCTTGACGGATTTGTGACACCCGCCACCACCACCACTTGTTAGTAGTCTGTAGGATCATATTCTTGTGTGTTTCTATTGCTGCTAACCATGCCTGGATCACAAGTCGACGAGACTAACTGGGAGAACTTGACGAACAAGGAGCTTCATGATAAGTTTCAGCAGATGATGAGTGTACAGGTGCAAGATGTGCTAAACACATTGGACGAGGCCATGGAGAAGATAGATGGCATGTAGAAGACGTTTGAAACAAAGCTGGATAACAAGTTTGCTGAATTGCTTTCGCGTTTTCCACCACCACCGGCTGCTGCAGCTGTCCCACCTCTACAACAACAACAACAACAACATCGCCTTCCAAATCAAGTGGGACGAGCACAGCGCGTTCCCCTTGAGCCTGGTCAAGCTTCTGGTGCTGCTGTTGATGTTTTTGTAGCTCTTGCTGCTGCTGTTGATTAGCTGCTCTTGCTGCTAATCAGAACTATGTGCAACAACCAGCACCACCACCACCAGGTCGTCCTCATGCATATCATCGCAACGGTAGGGCTGCACCACCACCTGTGGTACATGACCATCTTCCTAAATTGAAATTGAATATTCCACCATTTGAGGGTAGATATGTTCCTGATATATATCTTACTTGGGAGTTAGAAACTAAACAACGTTTTACATGTTTACATTATCCCGAGGAGAGACGTGTTCCTGCTGCTGTTTGTGCTTTCACTAGTTTTGCATGTGTTTGGTGGTCTGAACATTGTAGATTATATCCTATTCCAGTTACTTGGGCTGCTTTGAAAACTGCTATGCGTACTCGTTGGGTTCCACCATATTATCAACGTGAATTACTTCAAAAACTGCAACGCTTAAGACAAGGAAAAAATTCTGTAGAAGAATATTATCAGCAATTACAAACTGGCCTGATTAGATGTGGTATTGTTGAGGAGAATGAAGCTATGCTTGCACGTTTTATGGGTGGATTAAATAGAGAGATTCAGACCATTCTAGAGTATAAGGATTATACTAATATCACTCGTTTATTCCATCTTGTTTGTAAAGCTGAACGTGAAGTGCAGGATCGACAAGCATTGGCGCGGACTAACTTTTCTGCAGGTCGACCTTCATCATGGACACCGCGTGCATCCTCTACTTCCACACATTCTACTGCACTGACACCTCCATTAGCTGTTACCTCCAGTCATGATACAAGGAAGCAGGCACAACCACCATTATCTGCCAAGAGCACATCTATTGGGCCTGCACAGAGTTCTTCTTCTTCCATGGCATCAACAGGGCACACCAGTGATATTATTTGTCGTCGTTGTAAGGGAAGAGGACATTTTGCGAGAGATTGCAAATCTCAACGTGTGATGATTGCTACTGAGGATGGTGGATATGAATCCGCTAGTGACTATGATGAGGAGACTTTGGCTCTTATTACACGTGAAGAACACAGCGGAGACGATTCTGATCATGAGACGCAATACATGGCTCCTGAAGATGCTGACAGGTATGAATGTTTAGTTTCTCAACGTGTTTTGGGTGTGCAGGTTACACAAGCTGAGCAAAATCAAAGGCATAATTTGTTCCATACAAAGGGAGTTGTGAAGGAACGTTCTGTTCGCATGATCATAGATGGAGGGAGTTGCAACAACTTGGCTAGCATGGAGATGGTGGAGAAACTATCTCTCACCACAAGACCACATCCACATCCTTACTACATCCAATGGTTCAACAACAGCGGCAAGGTTAAGGTAACACGTACTGTTCGTGTGCATTTTAGTATCTCTACATATGCTGATTATGTTGATTGTGATGTGGTACCTATGCAAGCATGTTCCTTATTACTTGGTAGACGATGGCAATTTGATAAAAATTATGTCACCATGGTAGAAACAATCAGTATACTCTTGTTCATAAGGATAAAAAAATTACTTCGCTTCCGATGACTCCTGATTCCATTTTGAAAGATGATATTAATAGAGCTAATAAAGCAAAACAGGAGAAAAATAAGAGTGAAAATCAGATTGTGGCAAAAGAATTTGAGCAACAAATGAAGCCTAATAATAGACCATCTACTGTTGCTTCTGAAATTAAATTGAAAAGTGCATGTTTATTTGCCACCAAATCTGATATTGATGAGCTAGATTTTAGCAAATCTGTTTGCTATGCTTTTGTGTGCAAAGAGGCATTATTTTCATTCGAGGACGTGCCTTC
This sequence comes from Secale cereale, assembly GCA_902687465.1. Classification (NCBI taxonomy): domain Eukaryota; kingdom Viridiplantae; phylum Streptophyta; class Magnoliopsida; order Poales; family Poaceae; genus Secale; species Secale cereale. The sequence goes on along the minus strand of LR738715.1, from coordinate 448,128,718 downwards.
CTCTTTGCCTCCTGCTGTCACTAACATTTTGCAGGAGTTCGCCGATGTCTTTCCACAAGACGTGCCACTGGGATTACCATCTATTCGAGGGATTGAGCATCAGATTGACTTAATTCCCGGTGCATCGCTACCCAACCGCGCACCATACCGTACCAATCCAGAAGAGACGAAGGAGATTATGCGTCAAGTACAGGAGCTACTCGACAAAGGTTATATACGCGAATCCCTTAGTCCTTTTGTTGTTCCTATTATTCTAGTTGCGAAAAAGGATGGTACATTGCGTATGTGTGTTGATTGTAGAGGCATTAATAATATTACTATTCGTTATCGTCATCCCATTTCTAGGCTAGATGATATGCTTGATGAATTGAGTGGCTCTACAATTTTCTCCAAAGTTGATTTGCGTAGTGGATACCATCAAATTCGTATGAAATTGGGAGATGAATGGAAAACAACATTTAAAACTAAGTTTGGATTATATGAGTGGTTAGTCATGCCTTTTGGGTTAACTAATGCACCTAGTACTTTCATGAGATTAATGAATGAAGTTTTACGTGGTTTCATTGGACGATTTGTGGTAGTATACTTTGATGATATATTGATTTTTAGCAGATCTTTGGAGAAACATTTGGAACATTTACGTGCTGTTTTTATTGCTCTACGTGATGCTCGTTTGTTTGGTAACCTTGGAAAGTGCACCTTTTGCACCGACCAAGTCTCTTTTCTTGGCTATGTTGTTACTCCATAGGGAATTGAGGTTGATAAAGCCAAGATTGAAGCTATTGAGAGTTGGCCGCAGCCCAAAACGGTCACACACATGAGGAGTTTCCTTGGCCTCGCTGGATTCTATCGGCGTTTTGTGAGAGATTTCAGCACCATTGCTGCACCTCTCAATGAGCTTACAAAGAAGGATGTGCCTTTTGTTTGGGGTACTGCACAGGAAGAAGCATTCACGGTATTGAAAGATAAGTTGACACATGCTCCTTTACTCCAACTTCCTGATTTTAATAAGACTTTTGAGCTTGAATGTGATGCTAGTGGAATTGGGTTAGGAGGTGTGTTATTACAAGATGGTAAACCTGTTGCATACTTTTCTGAAAAATTGAGTGGGCCTAGTCTGAATTATTCTACTTATGATAAGGAATTATATGCTCTTGTTCGGACTTTGGAAACATGGCAACATTATTTATGGCCCAAAGAATTTGTTATACATTCTGGTCATGAATCTTTGAAGCACATTAAAAGTCGAGCAAAACTGCACCGTAGACATGCTAAATGGGTTGAATTCATAGAGACTTTCCGTTATGTTATTGAACACAAGAAGGGAAAAGAAAATTTTATTGCTGATGCATTGTCTCGTCGTTATACTATGCTTTCACAACTTGACTTTAAAATATTTGGTTTGGAGACCATCAAAGATCAATATGTGCATGATGCTGAATTTAAAGATGTATTGCAGAATTGTAAAGAAGGGAGAACATGGAACAAGTTCGTCGTTAATGATGGATTTGTGTTTCGTGCTAACAAGCTATGCATTCCAGCTAGCTCTGTTCGTCTTTTGTTGTTGCAGGAGGCGCATGGAGGAGGATTAATGGGACACTTTGGCGTGAAGAAGACGGAGGACATACTTGCTACACATTTCTTTTGGCCAAAGATGCGACGGGATGTTGAGCGTTTTGTTGGTCGCTGCACTACATGTCAAAAAGCTAAGTCACGACTCAATCCTCATGGTTTATATATGCCTTTGCCTGTGACTAGTGTTCCTTGGGAAGATATATCTATGGACTTTGTTTTCGGTTTACCTCGAACAAAGAAGGGGAGGGATAGCATATTTGTTGTCGTAGATAGGTTCTCAAAGATGGCACACTTCATACCATGTCATAAAAGCGATGATGCTGCTAATGTTGCTGATTTGTTCTTTCGTGAAATTATTCGCTTGCATGGTGTGCCAAATACTATTGTTTCAGATCGTGATACTAAATTTCTTAGCCACTTTTGGAGATTTGTATGGGCTAAGTTGGGGACTAAACTGCTTCTTAGTACTACTTGTCACCCCCAAACCGATGGACAAACTGAAGTAGTCAATAGAACTTTGTCTACTATGCTTAGGGCTGTTTTGAAGAATAATAAGAAAATGTGGGAAGAATGCTTGCCTCATATTGAATTTGCTTATAATCGTTCGTTGCATTCTACTACTAAGATGTGCCCTTTTGAAATTGTCTATGGTTTCCTACCTCGTGCACCTATTGATTTGTTGCCTCTTCCATCTTCGGAGAAGGTTAATTTTGATGCTAAACAACGTGCTGAATTGATCTTAAAAATGCATGAGTTAACTAAGGAAAATATTGAGCGCATGAATGCTAAATATAAACTTGTTGGAGATAAGGGTAGAAAATGTGTTGTCTTTGCACCTGGAGATCTTGTTTGGTTACATTTGCGTAAGGATAGGTTTCCTAATTTGCGCAAGTCAAAGATAATGCCACGTGTTGATGGTCCTTTCAAGGTGCTAGAGAAAATAAATGACAATGCATATAAACTTGAGTTGCCTACAGATTTTGGGGTTAGTCCCACATTTAACATTGCAGATTTGAAGCTTTACTTGGGTGAGGAAGATGAGCTTCCGTCGAGGACGACTTCAATTCAAGAAGGGGAGGATGATGAGGACATCACTAACAAGGTTACACCCACAGCTCCAACTGACACATATACATGACCAATTACTAGAGCTCGCGCACGCCAATTAAATTACCAGGTACTTTCGTTTCTTGGTAATGAATCTAATGTTCATGAGAATATGATGCTGCCTAAATTGGATACATTTGTCTTGCTTACAAATGAAGGGCCTAGCTTGGACAAGAAGGATGAACATTGGAGCAAGATCAAGCATGGAGATGATGGCATGCGCAAGGGGAACAAGAATGGAGTTACAAGTGATGATTTCAAGACTTTGAAGCCACCATAATGAGTGCGTGAAGCCTTGGACGAAATATACAAGACGCCACTTCATAAATTTCGTCCAGAGGCTATTATAGGTGCTGCGTCACCTTATTATTGGGCTAGGCCCATGTAATTTCGAAATACTTGAGTATAGGCTGTTTTTAGAGTCCGTATGTGTGGGGAAACAAGAGTTAGGGTTGGTTTCGGACCCCTCCACCAAGGGCCACGAAATTCCCCCCTCTTTCCCCCATATATACAGCCCTTAGGGCGTCGTTTAGACTTTGGGTTTTGTTTAGATTAAAGTTCGCCATAGCTGCAACTTCGCGTAGTTCGTTTGTGTTCAACGACCACACCAAGACGTCATAGAACCCCACTTGATCAATAAAGCTTTCCTCTTGAATTCGCAATATCCAGATTGCAATCTCAGTTTCTTGCTTGTTCTTCGTTTGCCTGCAGGAAACAGACCTTCGTGGTCAGGTTGATCGTGCTCCGGCGTGGTCAATAACCTCTCGGAGTTGGTTTAGCGATTGCTAAGGCGCGACGTCCTCGCACGTTCGTAGTCGGATCGTCAAAGTCGACTTCCTCCAAAATGATAGCCTCCATCTCATCGAAAGACGGGACACCTTTGCCTCTATCAGCCAAACTCGAAATCAAGCTACTCTTCTCTTCGGCGTACCATCCACAAACGGACGGCCAAACGGAGGTGACGAACCGCACGCTTTCGACTCTTCTTCCTGTGTTGATCAAGAAGAACATCAAGGAATGGGAGCAATGCTTGCCCATCACTGAGTACGCCTACAACCGAGCAAGACACTCGACAACCGGCAAGTCTCCCTTCGAGGTCGTCTATGGCTTCAACTCGTTGTCCCCATTGGACATCCTACCTCTACCTCTACAAGAGCGCGTCAACATGGACGCAAGTGCACGAGCAAGCTATCTCAAGAAGGTGCACGAAGATACAAGGGCAATGATCGAGCGAGAAGTACATCATCTCGCCAACAAGCTCAACGTCAACAAGGCACCAATGGTGTTCCAACCGGGAGATCTTGTTTGGCTTCATCTTCGCAAGGACCGATTTCCACACGAGCGCAAGTCCAAGCTACTACCTCGCGCCGACGGACCCTTCAAGGTGCTAGCACGCTACAATGACAACGCCTACAAGATCGACATCCCACGAGACAAGTACTCCGTGAGCGATACTTTCAACATCAAGGACCTATCTCCTTTCCATGGTGATGAAGATTTCGATCCGAGGTCGGATCTTTCCCAAGGGAGGGGAGATGATGCGGAGCATCCAAAGGTCATTCCCATGGACCCTTCATCGCCTCATCAAATTCCCAAAGGACCAATGACTCGAGCCCGTGCAAGAGCTCTCGAAACCGAGGTGACTTCACTCCTTGCTCTAAATCCTTCTGATGTACATGAGACATGGCTTGTACCCTCATCAGAAACTCTGTGCATACTCAGGTACTTGGGTGAAGGCCACGGGACAGCTCTGCACAATGGTCAAGACGGCGAGTTCGGCAAGTACCCGGGACAAGAAGAAGGAAGGCTGAAGATGCTACAGGCACCGGACGTCCGGCCAACACCGGACGACCGGCGACTTCCAGGCACCGGACGACCGGCAGCCACCGGACGTCCGGCGACTCCCAGACGGCCGGACGACCGGAAGCCACCGGACGTCCGTGACTCCGACCACAGAAGCTAAATAGCGGAAATCTGAGGGTTACCGGACGTCCGGTCCCTCCGGAACCACCGGACGTCCGGTGAACAGCGGACGTCTGCCCCGACGACGACCACTTGTGTAATATATACTCGTTGACTCCCATCCTTTCGAAGCAGCTTTTGGATAGCTCATCATAGACACCTCTGTGGATTCTCTCCTATGAGACCGCGACCTCTTCGGAGAAGATCCACCTCGGATTCAAGACCTCCACATCGGGGAAGATCCCAAGGGATATCCAAGACCTCCTCCGGCAGAAGACTATCTTTGTACCACCGTCGTTGACTATGGACCGTGTATCTCGATGTGTATCGTGGATCTAGCACTTGTGTGATCATATTTGTGTCGATTTGAGTGTTTCCTCTCGTGTTTTCCTCCGTTTCCTCCTTGTGTTCTCCGTGTTCGTCGTGGGATATTCTCCAATCGTGAAAGATCTGCTGATTAGGGTTCCACCCTACATCAGAACATGTCATCCATCATGAAATAATAGTTGTCATGTATAGCACGATGTGGACACAAATTAGAGCAAGTAGTATATGGCACATCAATAGCATTTTCATTCATGGGGAGCATATTGTGCATACAAGCATAGGAATCATGCAATGGATGGGATGGGTCAAAATCTCCTAAAATGTATGAGGAAACTATGGGGGTCTCCTCATGAGCAATATTGAACGCATAATGTGGAGAAGTGGAACAACATCCAAAACAATGCATGTCCGAGGCTAGGTAATCATGGCATGGCATATGATGGATATGATGCAAAGGAAGCATGTCAATATCATCACAAGAAAAACAAATGCTAATAACCATGGGCTTGTAATCTATGCCATAAGTGCAAATTGGATTAATCTTAATGGCATATGCATAGTCACTACGATGAGATTGCAAATATGACATATTGTTGATCTCATGCGTAGCATATGACAAGTCAAACGGATTGTCAAACATGATGTGACCGAGAGAATTATCACAAGAAATCCTATGCAACATGGCATCACAACTACTAGACTCCACATGGCAATCATCAAACTCATCATAAATGGGTAAATCATCGCATGGGGAAATCATACTAGAATGAAGCATGGCACTAGGTGGATCAACATCACGCAAGCAATCAATGTTAACATAGTCCACTAGTGGGACGAGAGCATCACCTTCACCTTTGTTACCTTTCTCATTCCACTCATGTGGCGTAGGTGAGGTGGGAAAGACCAAAAGGTGGTCATCATCTTCATCTTGATGGAACCATGTGGGGGGTGCATCATATTCCACCATGGCCATCGTCTTGTCCAATGGTAGGATGAAGTCGTCGAGGATAGGCGCGTCATCATAAATGGGACCTAGCACCGAATGAGAAGACACAATAGAGGTAGAGGACAAGTCGTTAATTAGTGTTTAAAGTGGCCTCACATAACCTATCAACTATCTCACTCTCTCTATGTGGTGGCTCACTCACTCCCTCAAGGTAGGTGCACTCAATGTCGCATATGATGGAGTCATTCATCTCACTCAAGTGGTGGGGGTTGTGGTTCTCCTCACATGGAAATTGGGGCAACTCGTCATATATGGGGCTAGTGGTGAACTCGCTCTCACTCTCAATATGGTGGCACAAGTCACTCAAATCATCATACGCCGCTGTGGTCGAAGGGAAAATCACATGCTCAACCATCTCGTCACCATCGCTGTGGATGAAGGCAGAAGATGGGACATCATCACTCTCGCCTCCAAAGATGGAAGCATCATCCTTGCTCGTCACCATGTCGTTCGCCTCCAAAGCTTGGTCCTCGAATGGCTCCATAGTCGTAGTCATCGCCGCACCGTCTTGAAAAAGAGTCAAAGGAGACTCAGCATCATCAATGCCACAAAGAGGGATGGCGGTGAAGTCAAACTTGGGAGCGTCATCTTGGAGCTCGTTGGGCTTAGACATCGTGGTGGTACTAGCCTCATGCTCGCCGTCTTGGAGCTTGGTCTTCGAGAAGTATGCTTGCGGTGAAGAAGCATTGGCCTTCATGAGTTCTTGTTCCGCCTTGAGAGCACCAATGTAGTTGTCATCGAGGGGCTTGTAGTTCTCGAGGAAGATAGTCTTGTAGATGTCGTTGTGCAATCCCATTATGAAGTGGAGCTTCATCAAAATGGGGTCGTCCACGCCGGCTTGTTGCAAGGCATTCTTCATCTCGATGAAGTACTTGTCGATGGACTTGGATAGTTGTATGGTGTTCTCCAATTGGCGTAGAAGATGTTCCGTGTAAGTGGGAGGCACGAACTCTCGCCGAAAGCTTTCTTCGTCTTGGGCCAACTCATGTCATACTCCTCCGAAGGTGTGTGACACCACCATGTCGATGCAAAGTCATGGAAGTTTCTTGTGGCACACTTCACTTGTTCTTGGGGAGGAACTTGAAGTAGCATGAGGTAGTCGTCCATCAAGCGCTCCCACGCGAGATACTCCTCGGGTTCTTGAGTCCCATAGAAAGGAATCTCGTAGTCGTTGTCAAGGTCGTAGTATCTCATGGAAGTCGCGTACTTGAGCTTGGGTAGCTTCTCTTGAGCATAAGCTTGGGGTGCTTGTTGACGAAGATGTCGTATGTCCAAAGGCGAAGATGCCTTGAAGTCGTTTGGCGAAGATGCCAAGGTACATGGTGAGTTCATTGAGCGATTGTTGGTATTGAGCTCATGACCTTCATGTTCTTGTCGTTGATGGTGTCGATGCCGATGCAATCTTGCCGAAGATGGTAGCTCAGAAGGATGTGCACTCGAGCGTCTTCTCGAAGATGAGGGATATCTCTTGTAGTTTTTGATGTGGGATTTGAGCTCCTTCATTTGAGCATCTATGTTGGCACACAAGTTGTTCGTCATGGCATCGAACTTGTCGTTGTTGGTGTAGAACGGAGATGAAATGCTTTGCCTATCCATCACAAGACTCGAGCAAAGGTGAGTAGGAAATGAGATAAACAATACCAAGTTACCTTTTCCGAATGTTGAGGATGTATCCCGTTTCACTCAATGTGAAATGAAAGAATAGTGGAATTGGTACCAGACTTGTTCACTCGCACCTATCAAGTAAAGCTTTACGAGTGGCTCGGTGAGGATTGTGGCACAAAAATTTGATGCAAAATGTTAGAAAGAGTCACTAATGTTCAAACAGATTCACAAATTCGCAAATGTAACAAGTAGACCAATAGCAATATGTGGCACACGGAAACACACACGCGGATAGATAAATGGGGTCGTGCAACCAAGGAATGAGCACAAAATGTGGAATCCACGGAAAACGCTCGTGTTGCACAACTCAAGAGAGACGCTAGCACGATTGCTCAATAGGCGGATACGACACTTGTGCACAACCTATGAGATGCAAAATGTATCAATTTTCTATCCCAAGTATGCTATGTATGTATGGTTCCTGTTGTTGCTCCAAGATGATCGGATATGATATCATATGATGCGATGCTATGGCTCTTGCTTACAAGCTTCTTTGCTTTTCTCTTTTTGCTTAAAAGCTTTTTTTGTGGCCACGATGCACAAACCAAGATAGCAATTGTGTATATGTGGGAACAATGTTGTGACACAAGGGATGATATGATGATAGCAATATGATATGGTATATATGCAATGGAAGAGCGGATCGATGGTCACTAATGTGCACAAGTAATGTTGCCGGCAATACTCAAAGGCTAGTCTCGATAGGCAAGTGACGCAAAATGGGCTAGGGGTTAACAATGCAATTGCAAGGGGAATATACAATGATGTCGTCGAGGTTACCGTCCTTATGTACGATGACGACCTCGTGGCGATGATGAGTGACTGTGTTCTCGATGTAGACCCATTCCTAATTAGCTGAAACACCTTAGGAAACGGAAAAACCACAACTCAAAATCTCAAGGAAAAATGTCAAATGGTGGTAGCGGACAAGCGGTGGTGGTTGCGAAAATGTTGGTGGAAACCCGGTCAAATGGTTTATGGTGGTGGAAGTGTATGATGGGCTATACACGGTGTCGGAGTTGAAGTCACGGTCCCTAAGTAGCCAAAACACCTTAGGAGACACAAGCCACAACTCAAACAAGCTCAACAAAATTGGGTTAGAATGGGTTGGCGAAAATGTATAGTGGGCAATGGGTATGTTGAAGTGGTGGTGGTGGTTGATGAAGAAGCAATTGTCCCTAAGTAGCCTAAACACCTTAGGAGACTCAAATAACTACTCAAGCAACCACTAATCCAATGGGGAACAAGATGGGTTAGGTTGCGGAAGGCTATGGTGGCTATGCGGATGTTATGGAGGAAGGCCTAGGCAAACTTGCCAAATTTCACATAATTTGATGGATTCAAATGATGATGATAGTATTTTTGTGGTATGGGGGATATCAAGAGCTTTGAAACGAGCTAAAGAACGTCCAAATCGGTGTTCGGATGAATTAGTTATGACCAAAACAAAAATCAGCCGAAATGAGAATCTACAGGTACCGGACGTCCGGAAAATGACGGATGTGCGGTGACCGAACGTCCGGTCGGGCTCGGAAATCCGGTAATTTCTTCTTTATAGGTGGTTCTAGTCGTCCGGTGGATGACGGACGTCCGGTGCTTCGTGAGGGTCCGGACGTCCGGTAAAACGCCGGTCGTTCGGTGGGTCGGGGTCAACGCGGGATTTGGGTTCCGGGACGCGATTTTGGGCGGAATTTGATTATTTTGGGGTCAAAATTGATGAGATTTCATGGATGGAAAGTGGGGAAACTTGGGGAAATGCTAGATCCACTTGAAACCAAGCAAATCCATGGATCAAAATCAACAAAACATCATCAAACCAACAAATCACAAAAAAATGGGGCTATTTTTGGTGGGGATTTTTGGAATTTAGGACGAAATCACACAAAAGAAGGATAGAAAACGGTAGAGGGGGCTCCAAATTCGTGAGAAACTGTGGCTCTTCATACCATATGATGTTGGGTGGAACCCTAGATGGCCGATCTTTCACGAAATTGAGAGGATCCCACAAAGAACACGATGAACACGGGGAGAAAACACAAGGGAAAACACTCAAGAACAAGTCCAATCACACATCCACTAGACAATCAAACACACAAAATCACAAGGTACATGAACAACAAAGGGAAAGATACAAGGTACAGTTCATCTCCCGAGGAGGTCTTGAATCTGCGAAGGATCTTCCCGTTAGGGATCTTGAATCCAAGGTGGATCTTCTCCGTAGAGGGGCCGCGGTCTCTCTCGTGGAGTAGATCCGTAATGGATGAGCAAAGCTCTATCTCACATATGAGCTAAATCAATGCCAACCCTAAAATGGTGGGGGTGGAGGAGTATATATAGTCTAGGTGGGCGAAAGGGTAAGTGGGAAGGGATACAAGGCCATAGGCCCGTGGCTGCGCACAGGCAGGGAGCGGACGTCCGCTGGTCACCAGACGTCCGGTGGCTCGGGAGGGACCACATGTCCGGTAGCTCACGGACTTCTGCTAGTTTCCATAAATTACGTTCTGTTAACGATGTCAGGGACGTCCGGTGGCTGCCGGTCGTTCGGTCGCTTGGGACGCGTCGGACGTCCGGTGTGTAGCGGACGTCCGGAGCCTGTAGCTTGCAGTAGCTCCGTTTCTTCCGTCTTCTCTTCCACGCTTCCCTCACAGATGATGTAGGTGATCCTTGCCGCTTGCACTCCTCCTCATCATCCGTGAAGCTCTGACAATACCTATGCATGCACACGAGTGGAGTGTCAAGTAGTATACCATCCTCAAAGGGGTCACGTGAACACGTGTAAAGGAGATGATTCACCTTTATGTATGAGAAGTAGAGGTCACACGTGTCACTTGCCAAGCGGACTCTTGACATGGTGATGTCTCTAGGATGCTCTGCATCATATCCACGACAACAAATATGCTATCCCTCCCCTTCTTTGTTCGAGGTAAACCCAAAACAAAGTCCATAGATATATCTTCCCAAGGAACACTAGGGACAGGCAAAGGCATATATAAACCATGAGGATTGAGTCGTGACTTAGCTTTTTGACATGTAGTGCAACGAGCAACAAAACGCTCAAAATCCCGTCTCATCTTTGGCCAACAGAAATGTGTAGCAAGTACGTCCTCCGTTTTCTTCACGCCAAAGTGTCCCATTAATCCTCCTCCATGCGCCTCCTGCAACAACAAAAGACGAACATAGCTAGCTGGAATGCATAGCTTGTTAGAACGAAATACAAATCCATCATTAACGACGAACTTGTTCCATGTTCTCCCTTCTTTACAATTCTGCAATACATCTTTAAATTCAGCATCATGCACATATTGATCTTTGATGGTCTTCAAACCAAATATTTTAAAGTCAAGTTGTGAAAGCATAGTATAACGACGAGACAAAGCATCAACAATAACAGTTTCTTTTCCCTTCTTGTGTTTAATAACATAAGGGAAAGTCTCTATGAATTCAACCCATTTAGCATGTCTACGGTTCAGTTTTGCTTGACTTTTAGTGTGCTTCAAAGATTCATGATCAAAATGTATAAAAAATTCTTTGGGCCATAAATAATGTTGCCATGTTTCCAAAGTCCGAACAAGAGCATATAATTCCTTATCATAGGTAGAATAATTCAGACTAGGCCCACTCAATTCTTCAGAAAAGTATTGAACATGTTTACCATCTTGTAATAACACACCTCCTAACCCAATTCCACTAGCATCACATTCAAGCTCAAAAGTCTTATTAAAATCAAGAAGTTGGAGTAAAGGAGCATGTGTCAACTTATCTTTCAATACCGTGAATGCTTCTTCCTATGCAGTACCCCAAACAAAAGGCACATCCTTCTTTGTAAGCTCATTAAGAGGTGCAGCCATTGTACTGAAATCTCTCACAAGACGCCTATAGAATCCAGCGAGGCCAAGGAAACTCCTCACGTGTGTGACCGTTTTGGGCTGCGTCCTGAAGATGATGACAGGTATGAATGTTTAGTTGCTCAATGTGTTTTGAGTGTGCAGGTTACACAAGCTGAGCAAAATCAAAGGCATAATTTGTTCCATACAAAGGGAGTTGTGAAGGAACGTTCTGTTCACGTGATCATAGATGGAGGGAGTTGCAACAACTTGGCTAGCATGGAGATGGTGGAGAAGCTATCTCTCATCACGAGACCACATCCACATCCTTACTACATCCAATGGTTCAACAACAGCGGCAAGGTTAAGGTAACACGTACTGTTCGTGTGCATTTTCGTATCTCAACATATGCTGATTATGTTGATTGTGATGTGGTACCTATGCAAGCATGTTCCTTATTACTTGGTAGACCATGGCAATTTGATAAAAATTCTGTACACCATGGTAGTAACAATCAGTATACTCTTGTTCATAAGGATAAAAATATTACTTTGCTTCCTATGACTCCTGATTCCATTTTGAAAGATGATATTAATAGAGCTAATAAAGCAAAACAGGAGAAAAATAAGAGTGAAAATCAGATTGTGGTAAAACAATTTGAGCAACAAATGAAGCCTAATAATAAACCATCTACTGTTGTTTCTGAAATTAAATTGAAAAGTGCATGTTTACTTACCACCAAATCTGATATTGATGAGCTAGATTCTAGCAAATCTGTTTGCTATGCTTTTGTGTGCAAAGAGGCATTATTTTCATTCGAGGACGTGCCTTCCTCTTTGCCTCCTGCTGTCACTAACATTTTGCAGGAGTTCGCCTACGTTTTTCCACAAGACGTGCCACCGGGATCACCACCTATTCGAGGGATTGAGCATCAGATTGACTTAATTCCCGGTGCATCACTACCTGTAAGTGCATCTAGTGCCACCCCTAGTTGGTTTTGGAGTATTGACGACAAACCTGGTTGAGGGACTAATGTGTTTGTGAGAATTGCAGGATAACACAGGTAGTAGTCCCTCATTGATTCGGTTTACCTATCGGAGATGACCCCTAAAAATGTCTGAAGACATTGATATCAGTGGTGGTATATGAAGATAATCATATTGAAGACTATGACATGAGAAGACATCGTGTGAAGACTATGGAGAGCGAAGATGTTTTGTTGTTTCCTTTTCTTCTTTGTTGAGTCATAGGAACCACCGTACTATTAAGTGGGGTCCAAGTGAACTAAGTCAGAGTGACTGAAGTGATGCTCAACCAAATCCTATGTCTTCGAGCGAAGACTATGAGAGCAAATCTTATCCAGAGTCGGATGAGTCAGCTTTACTTGTAGCTCAAGTAAAGTTGCCGTGTGTGTTTGAAATCTGACCGTTGGAACACATGTCAGTTCCTTAGTGACCCAGGGTCACTTCGGACAAATCAGGTCGGGTTGCCCAGTGGCTATAAATAGCCCACCCCCTACCCCATAAATTGGTGGCTGCTTAGAGCTATTGCACGACTTTTTTCGTTTGAGAGCAACCCACCTCCGAAGCATTTGAGAGAGAATTCCTTGCGAGGACAAAGCCCAAACACCCAGAGCCAAAGAGTGTTAGGCATCACTAAAGTCTTTCTGTCTGTGTGACCTGAAGATTTATTAAACTTGAGTACTGTGTTTCCTCCAGCCGGTTAGGCGCCGTATTCTGAGCATCCAAGAGTCATTGTGGATCGCCGGTGAACGAAGTCTGTGAAGGTTTGGAAGTCTACCTTGAAGACTTACCAGAGTGATTGGGCGAGGACTAGGTGTCCTTAGCTCAAGGGGAACAAGGTGAAGACGCGGTCTTCTGAGTTAAATCTCAGCCTCCCTAACCAGACGTACAGTTGTCACAGCAACTGGAACTGGTCTAACAAATCACTGTCTTCCTCGAGCTACTGGTTCTATCCTTCCCTTCCTTTTACTTACTGCTATATGTTGTGAAGTCATTGCATGCTTGCCTTATCTGATTGACTTCACTGAGTATCTACTAGTTGTGATTGGCTTCATTCCTTCTTCCATTGTGATCCCTACTGCCTAGCTGTTGTTAGTCTTCGTGCTTTCACTTCATTGAATACATGACTATGGCTTATCTAGTGTAGTCCACTTTCCGCTGCATACTAATAGGATTGAGTTTATCGTTTGTCTTCGAAACTACCATGTTTTGAAGCATTTCATAAAAATTGCCTATTCACCCCCCTCTAGTCGATATACTGCACTTTCAATTGGGATCAGAGCAAGGTACTCTCTTGTTCTGTGTGATTCGGTTTAACCACCTGGAGTTTTAGTAATGTCGACCGCAGGAATGAAGACAGTGTCTTGCCCCATGTTTGACGGTCACGAGTATCCGAAGTGGAAGGCCATGATGAAGAAACGTCCCATGGCGATTAACAGTGAGCTGTGGACCGTCACTGAGATTGGTCTTACCGATCTATGCAAGAGGGCAGAAGCTGATGACATTCGCAAGTTCACTCTTCTCAATCTCACAGCGAAGGGCATCATCTGCTCCTGTCTGTCTCAAGATCAGTTCAGGAACATCATGCATCTTGATCATGCGAAGCTTATCTGGGACCGTCTCTCTGAAGTCTATGAAGGTCATCGAACTCGTGATGATCCTGGGTTTGAGAAATTCAAGGAATCTCTCAAGACGATGACTTTCGATCCAGAACCATTATCCTCTGCACCATGTCTTATGGCAAAAAGTGCCAAGGTAACCGAATGCTATTCATCTGAATCTAGTGATGATGAATCTGGTGATGAATTTGGACCCAGCTATGTCAAGCTTGCTTCCCTTGCCACTAAACAACAAATTGCTCTGGAAAAGGTTCAAAAAATGCATAATAAGAGCAATGATATGTTGGGTGAAGAAATGGATCAGTCAAAAAACTTAGCTGAAAGTCTCCAGAGGCTTCAGGCTAAGTTAACTAAGCTTCAAAGTCTTTATAACACTCTCTTATCCGATCATGAAAAGCTAAGAGGATGTTATGAAGATCTTCAGAAGGAGCATGATTCATTACTTGCTCAACATGTCAGTGCTTCTCACGAACAGTTTGAACCACCATGTCTAAAATGCATTGAACGTGATAATGCTACATCTGTTGCTGAATGTTCTACTGCTGCCACTGTTGCAATATCTTCAACTACTGATGTGGTAACTAACCCCTCTGCTGAGTAAACCACTACTATTGCTGATGAAAATGCTAGGTTGAAGACTTTGCTTAAAACAGGGATGTACAAAAGCCTCAAAGGGCATCAGACTCTATGTGATGTCCTCAAAAGGCAGATACTGAACCGAAACCCTAGGAAAGAGGGTGTTGGGTTCGACAGGAAAGTGAATGCATCAAATGTTTATGCTTCATAATGGCTTTTGGTAAAGCCTATCCTCCTAACTGCATTGTAGGGAGTGACACCAAAGTCTTCAGAATGGATTATGGATAGCGGATGCACAAATCATATGACTGGTGATCGAAAATTCTCATGGACTCAACCTTACGTCCATCTAACAAGAGTCACATCACATTTGTTGATACTGGTAAAAGCAAAGTGTTAGGTCTAGGTAGAGTTGCAATCTCAAGAGATCAGCACATGGATAAAGTCATGCTTGTTGAATCTCTTGGCTTCAACCTAATGTCTGTCTCAATGCTTTGTGACTTAAACATGATTGTGATCTTTGGTAAATTTAGTTCCCTTGTACTAATGGAATCTGACAAGTCTTTAGGGCATGTACAATGGTTGATAAGGCAGTCTTATCTTAAATTTTCCATGTAATTTAGATATGACAAAAAAACATGTCTACAATGGGTCGTCTCTTAGCTTTATCTTTCAAAACTAATTATTCCTAAAAACATGGTGAGACATATTGCGCTAAGAGATCATCTCTTGCATTTTCATAATTAAGAGAAGACAAGCCTTCTCTTATGATTTCTCTCTCCTCCACCTCATTATTTATCCTACGTGGCATTGCTAAGATAGAACCATTGTACATGCCCTTAGTATTTGAAGGATACAAAAAAGGTGATCTATATATGGTAGATTTCTCAGCTGGACTGCAGATGGCCGTATGTCTTCTAGCAAAAGCTTCAGAGTGCTGGCTCTGGCATCGGAGGCTAGGACATGCTGGCATGAGGAACTTGCACACTCTCGCAAAGAAGAAGCATGTCATAGGCATCGAGGAAGTCAAGTTCAAGAAAGATCATCTATGTGGTGCCTGTGAAGCTGGGAAGATGACTAGAGCCAAGCACCCCTCGAAGACAATCATGACGACGTCCAAACCCTTCGAGCTGCTTCACATGGACTTATTTGGCCCTACTCACTACTCCACATTCTCTACCACAGCCTGTCTCTATGGCTTCGTCATTGTTGATGATTATTCAAGATACACATGGGTGCACATAATACTCTACAAGACTGAAGTGCAAGTTGTCTTCAGACGCTTCGCCAACCGTGCCATGAACAACTATGGCATCAAGATCAAACATATCAGAAGTGACAATGGCACTGAGTTCAAGAACACTGGCCTTGATCTTTATCTGGATGAAATGGGAATCACTTATGAATTCTCAGCCCCGTATACACCTCAGCAAAATGGGATCATTGAGCGCAAGAACAGAACTCTAATTGAGATGGCTCGAACGATGCTCGATGAATACAAAACACCAAGAAGGTTCTGGCCTGAAGCTATTGATACTGCATGCCATATCATCAACCGTATTTATCTTCACAAGCTTCTGAAGAAAACATCCTATGAACTCCTCATTGGAAAGAAGCCTAACATAAGTTACTTCAAAGTATTTGGAGCTAAGTGTTGGATCAAGGATCCTCATCACAAGTCAAAATTTGCACCAAAAGCACATGAAGGCTTCATGCTCGGATATGGAAAGGATTCACACTCCTATAGAGTCTTCAACATCTTTCTCTATAAAACTGTTGAAACTATGGATGTGCGATTTGATGAGACAAATGGTTCACAAAGAGAGACCCTACCAACTGTGCTAGATGAAGCTTCACCAAATGAATCTATCAAGCTTATGGGAACCGGTGAGATCATGCCCTCTGAAGCACAACCTGACGAGGAACTCATCATCTCTGCTCCAAATCAACCTGATGACAATGCTCATCCTGAAGACAACACTCCTGACGATGACAATGTACAACAAGAGCAAAATCTTCGTCCAGCTCATCCTCGTGTTGCAAATGAAGTACAAGTTGAGAAGATAATTGATAGCATAAATGCTCCTGGTCCACTTACGCTCAAGAGCAACACAGCTTGCAAATTTCTGTGGGCACTTTGCTTTTGTCTCAATATCTGAATCCAAGAAAGTTGCTGAAGCTTTTATGGAACCTGAATCGATCCAAGCAATGCAAGAAGAGCTTCAACAGTTCGAGTTGAACAATGTATGGGAACTTGTCAAGCGTCTTGATCCTCGCAAGCACAACATAATAGGCACAAAATGGATCTATCGCAACAAGCAAGATGAGCATGGTCAAGTGGTCAGAAACAAAGCTCGTCTCGTTGCTCAAGGATACACTCAAGTTGAAGGGATTGACTTCGATGAAACATTTGCTCATGTGGCTAGACTTGAAGCTATTCGTATACTGCTAGCCTATGCAAATCATCACAACATACTTCTATATCAAATGGATGTAAAGAGTGCCTTTCTCAATGGAAGGATTGAAGAAGAAGTGTATGTTGCACAACCACCTGGCTTTGAAGATCCAAAACGTCCTGATATGGTATACAAGCTCAACAAGGCACTGTATGGCCTCAAACAAGCGCCTCGTGCTTGGTATGACACACTCAAAGACTTACTGAAGAGCAAAGGCTTCAAACCTAGATCCCTGTGGGGACCCCGACTTGGAAGTCGAGATCACCGAATGCACGTGTACAGTGATCCCAGAGACCAATGCTCACTGAACACACAGAAGCTGAAATAACAAGAGTCTTACATCCATACAAATAGTCTTACACGAATTAAGGCCATTATGGCCAAGTCTTACATAGATAGAGCCTCACGGGCTGAATAGCAAATATTCAAATAGCGGAAGTCTTCGATAAAACGGGTAGAACCCATGCCATCTGCCTTAACCCTACAGGCATTCTGACTGGGATAGCGTCCTAGTTCGCATGGTCGTCTCCAAAGAACTCTTCCTCATAATCCTGCTCTTCCATGCCTGGCCAATTAAATAACCAGTGGCAAGCCAATGAGTACGTTGAATGTACTCGCAAGCAACCCATGATGTGGTTCAAGTAACAATGCAATTTGGATAATAATGAACGACCTAGCAAGAGGCTAGAATAATATGATATCATCAAGCTTATGCATCAATAACCTCGCGTAACCTCGAAGACAGGTTACCGACATCAACATGAATATAATTCATCTCACTGAGTCAAGTCACCATCTTGACTCATCACACACAATGTATCATCAAAGAAGTAAAATTCTGGACATAGTTTAAGTAGCACCACCCAACTGTCCATGACCGTGGACACGGCTATTCGAATAGTTTTACACTCTGCAGAGGTTGCGCACTTTACCCACAAGATCCGGGGAACTTCCGTGTCATCCACGACCCGCGGTACCTCAAGTACCCGGGGTAAGCACCCGGTCATTACCTTTCCTTAGACGACACTAACATAGAGTCCACTCGTTGGCACACGGCCTTGGGGTACAAACAATAGATCACGGGACATGCCCTAATTCAATGTTTACGCGTACCCGAAGGGACCAACGGTGTGTCCGGTGCCCTGTAAAAACAGTCATGGCCGCCTATCCAAGCACGACCCCGTCCCGGGAAAGACCTCAAGTCTTCCCGTCACTAGTAATGCGGGCACTATGCTAGTATCGACCTAAGTAATCAATAAAGCCCCGTCCCATAAGGGGTAGTGTGGTTGCACATGTTTGGTTGGGACGGTAGTCACACATAAATCTAATCCATCATTCCACCATGCACATGATATTACTGGCACATCACTTCTTCCTCAAGTGGTGACCTAACACTTCATCACCCTCGGGCATTAGGGGCACTCGATGGGTTCATGCAAAGTTTCCACTACGGGGGTTCATATCACACATGCATCATATGAGCATCAAGACCAACTATTGCATGTCATCTAGCATGTAGCAAGATCAACAATAAAGCATGCATCATGTGGTGGTTCATCTAGGTTACCATCGTAACCCTAATCATCATGCATCGGAAACCAACGGGTTCCGAGGAACAAGTGTATCATGGTCAAAGGGCTGCTTGCCTGGATTAGCTTGGTCTTCAAAGTCTTCTAGTCCTTCTCCTTCTTCTTCCACAGCAACTTCGTCAAATACGGGATCTATACGTCGCATAATAATAACGGAGAAATAAGGATACAAATAAAACAGAAAAACCAAAGTGCTCAGAAAAATGTCAACTCATTTTTGTAAAATACTAGAGAGTTTTCTAAGATGGGGAAAAATCTTAGTTGAAGTTTTGGAGTTGCAGAATAGGACATATTGATTTTTGAACAGGAGTTATACTGCTCAAATTTGAACTTAAATTTGTACAGTACAGAAAAGTTTCATGGATTTGAATGAAAGTAGTACCATTAAGTAGGTTGGAATATTACAAGATTTTTGGAGTTGGAAATAATTAATTTGGATCAATATTATTTTCTGCATAAATGTTTGAAACATTAACAGAAAAGAAAAAGAAAAAGGGTTCCTGTGCACTGGGCCAGAAGTGGCCACAGTGCACGGCCCAAACGGCTCGGCCTGGCCGCACGGAGCCAGCGCGCGCGCACGTCAGGTTTCAAACCTGACGGGCGGGGCCCGTGGGTCAGTGGCTCAGAGGAGGGGAGAGAGGTGGGAGGATGACAGGCGGGGCCCGCCTGTCATCCCTAACCCCGCGGTCACGGCGGCGGCGAGCTCACCGGCGTCGACTCCGGCCACGGCGACGGCAACGGAGGGCAGGGTCGGGTTCAGCGTCGTGTTGCGGTTGCAACGGTGGTGGTGTGGCTCGGCGGGGAGCCCTGGTTCGCCGGCGGAGGCTCGTCGGAGGTCAGCTGCGGCGGCCGTTTCCGACTGCGGACAGAGGGGGAAAGAGAGGGGAAAGAGTCAGTGGCGTGCTGCGGTTCCAAAACGGGCGAAAGGAGGGGCCGGGGAGGCCTGTACCTCGAGATCGCCGGCGGCCCGACGCGGCGGAGCTCCGGTCGATCCCGAGCGCAGGGGCGCTCCGGGGCTGAACTGATGGTGCAGGAGGGACTAGGGAAGAGTGGTGAGGCTGGTGATGGTGTTGGAAGGGCTCGGGGAGGCCTATTTATAGGGCCCCGACGAGGACCCGTGGTCCAGTGCGCCGGCGAGCTCCGGCTCGTCGCTACAGCGCACGGGAGGCTGCGGGAGTGAGCCAGGGGTGTTGCTGGACGAGTCCCACGCCCAGCTGAGGCAAGAGGAGGAGCGGGGGAGCAGCAGGGAGGCGTGCGCGTGTGGAGCAGAAGATTGGCCGAAGCGGGCGGCCGGTGCGCGTGCGGCGACGCTCACTGGAGGGCGAAGGAGGAGGGGGGACAGCGCCGGTGACGTTGCGGACGTCGAGGCGCCTCGACTGGCGCGAGGGGGAGGCTCGAGGTGGTCGGGGACCAACGATTGGTCCGAGCCAGCGTGTGAGCCGCACTGTTCACGCTCTCTGGAGCGCGCGTATGGCTGGCATCAGCACGCTCTCGCCGGCTTGGTCCATTCCAGCGTGCCCAACAGTGTCTGGTGAGTAGAGGGAGTAGTAAAGAATTGCCCTAAGGCCTTGGATGCTCTGTGGTGTAGAGAGAGAGGGAGGGTGCTGGTAAAAATGGTGAAAGTGGGATGTCCAGCAGGGTAAAGTTGAGGTTTCACCCCCCAATCATGGAGATGAGGTGCTGGGGGAGTTACCGGGGTTTGCTAGTAACCCCATGAGTCTGTGGTAAAGAGCTGAGGCCATGGAGAAAGGTGAAAGTGGTAAAAGTAGAGGTTTTAAGATTTCTGCAGAAGGTGTTTGATCATGGTTTGATCAAGTAAATGAGATCCAATTGACATGGCACTTGACAGGGTTGAAAGGCATGAGAAAATAGGGTGCTTCACCAAATTTGGGCTCATTTGAAGAAACTAGCCAATACAACTTTGGTGAACCCTAGAAATCAACAGAAATAGTTTCATCTTGATTGAGTCAAGCTAATCATCTCCCCTTGATGCACCACTTGGTGTAGCATCATCATTTGGGGTATTGATCATGCTCCCAAAGTTTGAGGCTCCAGATAAAAAGTTGGTAATGTAAAGTTGTTCAAATTTGCATTTGAACAGAAAGGGTTTTGAGGTGATCTGATCAAGTTGCTCTATTCCAAATCTTGTGCCATTTGGTCTAAGTGCCTTATTAGGCTATCCTAGCATGTGCACCAAGTTTGAGAGCATTTGGACAAGTTTGGCAATGTAGAGTTGCTCAAACTTCAAATATGGATAGAATGGTTATGAAGGGGTTTGAGGAGGTTCCCTTGATCTCCAATGCATGAGGCTTTGCAAGATCATCAC
The DNA here is from genome assembly GCA_902687465.1 of Secale cereale. Taxonomy (NCBI): domain Eukaryota; kingdom Viridiplantae; phylum Streptophyta; class Magnoliopsida; order Poales; family Poaceae; genus Secale; species Secale cereale. Next base: position 448,107,663 of record LR738715.1, on the reverse strand, counting down.
ATATGTCATATGTGACATGATAGAATTTCCCTGGAATTTTTGGAGAAAAATTCCTTTGTAAATATTTCAAAAGCTTGAAGTATCCAGAAAGGGTTTTAGAGGGTTTAGCCCAATATTTTGAACATGACCAAGTGTTGAAACTCTTATATATGGACAATATATGTCCTCTGAGTCTCTCTGAATTTTGGCAAATATTTTTGAAACAGTTAAATAATTTTCCCCTATTAAAGACCATTTCTAGCCTTAAGAAAAGCCTTTTAAATAAAATAGGAAAATAACTTTTAAAATTATACCTTTGTGGTTTATGGGAGTCCTATGACTACTAGGTCTCAAATAAACCTTTTGAAAAAGTTTTCACACCCTTAATCAAGTACTTGCAGTGCAAATCTCAATTCAGGGTTTTTTGGAAAACTAAATTTATAAAATACTTTTTGGCCAAATTAATTTTATAAGAAAATACTATACTGCTATATAACACTTGGCATGATCATTGGGCAGAAGTTTTGGATAAGGAGATGAAATCTACAAGAGGTCATAGTTGACTTTAATGAGCACATGAAAAGCAATTGAAGAAAACTCAATTCCAAATAAAAGCCAAATGATGCTAAAAATTTTGCTGGTCCAAATTTTCATGCTTCAAAGTTACAAATAACATGTTACAAAATGCAGGGTGTGACAGACCTACCCCCCTTACAAGAATCTCGTCCCCGAGATTCCGAAACTAGGGCTTAAAAGAGGTCGGGAAACTCAGATCTAAGATAGTCTTCTCGTTCCCAGGTTGCTTCTGCTTCGGTGTGGTTGCTCCACTGGACCTTGAAGTACTTGATGGTACGGCTCCGCGTACGTCGTTCTGCTTCGTCCAGGATACGGATAGGCTTCTCGCGGTAGGTCAAATCAGGCTGCAGATCAATGGCTTGGTGATCCACATCCTTGTAGAGATTGGGCTTGTCTGGAACTTGGAGACATTTCCGGAGTTGTGACACATGGAACACATTGTGCACATCGGATAGCTCAGGTGGTAGTTCCAACTGATAAGCCACTTCTCCTCGTCGTGCAGTGATCTCAAAGGGTCCAATGAACCTTGGTGCGAGCTTCCCCTTGACATGGAAACGCTTGGTTCCCTTCAGAGGAGTCACCCGCAGGTACACATGGTCCCCAACATGGAAACTCATGTCTCGGCGTCGAGTGTCAGCATAACTCTTCTGCCTTGACTTGGCTGCCTTTAGTCGCTCTCTGACTAGTTGGACTTGCTCTTCTGCTGCGCGGAGAATATCCGGTCCAAAGACTAGTCCTTCTCCAGTCTCTGACCAGTTGAGGGGGGTGCGACATCTGCGTCCGTACAACGCCTCAAATGGTGCCATCTGAAGGCTTGACTGGTAACTGTTGTTATAGGAGAACTCGGCAAAAGGGAGACAGTCTTCCCACTTGGCTCCATATGCCAGGACACAGGCTCGGAGCATGTCCTCGAGAATTTGATTGACTCGCTCAGTTTGACCTCCGGTCTGTGGGTGGAAAGCTGTGCTGAAAGACAACTTGGTTCCCAAGGCTTCTTGGAACTTCTTCCAGAACCTTGAGGTGAACTGGGTTCCTCGATCTGACACAATCTCCTTGGGAACACCGTGAAGACTTACGATTCGGTCGATGTAGAGAGCTACCAACCGGTTGCCATCATAAGTGGTCTTGACATGAATGAAATGAGCTACCTTGGTCAAATGATCGACTATGACCCAGATAGAGTCATGTCCTCTATTTGACCTTGGTAATCCAGTGACGAAGTCCATTCCGACTCTGTCCCACTTCCACTCAGGAACCTTGAGTGGTTGAAGCAATCCAGCGGGTCGCTGATATTCAGCCTTGACCTTTTGGCACACATCACATTTTGCAACATAGGTTGCAATCTCTCTCTTCATACCGTGCCACCAGAATCGTGCCTTCAAGTCTTGGTACATCTTGGTTCCTCCGGGGTGGATGGAATACGGGGTGTCGTGGGCTTCTTGCAGAATCAGCGTCTTCAACTCGGGGCTGTTTGGTACGCAGAGACGACCTTTGTACCAAACAATCCCGTGCTCGTCTTCGGAGAATCCTGGGGCCTTGCCCATCTTCATCTTCCTCTTGATACCTTCAATGCTTGCGTGTCCATCTTGAGCCTTCTTGACGTCATCCATCAGGGTTGGTCTGACTTCCAAATGATCCAGAAGTCCAGGGGTGACCAATTCCAAACTGAATTGTTCGATCTCCTTAAACAAGGCTGGCTGCCTTTCTTGAATAATGACATTCAAAGAGCAAGCCTTCCTGCTTAAGGCATCGGCCACCACGTTAGCCTTCCCAGGGTGATACTGAACACTGAGGTCATAATCTTTGATGAGTTCCAACCATCTCCGCTGCCTCATGTTCAACTCTTTTTGGGTGAAAATATACTTCAGACTTTTGTGGTCTGTGTAAATCTCACACCGTTTCCCTAGGAGGTAATGCCGCCATGTCTTCAAGGCATGAACTACTGCCGCTAGCTCAAGATCGTGAGTAGCGTAGTTCTCCTCATGAGGTCGTAGCTGCCTGGAGAGGTATGCTATGACGCGGCCTTCTTGCATTAGAACGCTTCCCAATCCGGTTCGAGAGGCGTCACAATATATCACGAACTCCTTGTGAATATCAGGTGTTGCCAGAACTGGGGCGGTGGTCAATCTCTTCTTGAGCTCTTGGAAGCTCTCTTCGCATTTTGGCGTCCACTCGAACTTCTTGTCCTTCTTGAGGAGCTGAGTCATTGGTCGTGCAATGCTAGAGAATCCTTCCACGAACTTGCGGTAATAGCCCGCCAATCCGAGGAAGCTTCTGACTTCCTTGACGGTCGTTGGAGATTGCCATTGGGTCACGGCTTCGATTTTTGCAGGATCAACTGATAATCCTTCTTCGGTCAGGACATGACCTAAGAATCCAACTTTGTGCAGCCAAAACTCACACTTGCTGAACTTGGCATACAGTTGGTGCTCACGAAGCTTGTCTAGGACCATCCTCAGATGTTGCTCATGTTCTTCCTCCGACTTCGAGAACACAAGGATGTCATCAATGAAGACAACAACGAACTTGTCCAAATATTCCATGAAGACTTTATTCATGAGATACATGAAGTAAGCCGGGGCATTGGTTAACCCAAAAGACATGACCGTGCACTCGTACAGGCCATATCTGGTTACGAATGCCGTCTTCTGAATATCTTGGGGTCTGATCTTCAGCTGGTAATATCCAGATCTGAGGTCGATCTTGGAGAATACCTTGGCTCCGCTGAGTTGATCAAACAGATCTTCGATCTTGGGAAGTGGGTACTTGTTCTTGATTGTAACTTCATTGAGGGAACGATAGTCAATGCATAAGCGGATGGTACCGTCCCTCTTTGCCACAAACAGAACAGGAGATCCCCAAGGGGAGGCACTCGGGCGGATAAATCCTTTCCTTAGCTGCTCTTCTAGCTGCTTCTTCAACTCGGCTAGTTCTTCCGTCCCCATTCTATAAGGCTTCTTATAGATGGGTCCTGCTCCGGGCACGAGCTCGATGATGAACTCAATGTCACGGTCAGGGGGCATTCCCGGTAGTTCATCCGAAAAGACATCAGGATACTCACATACCACCGGTACTTGGTCTAGCCCAACTTCAGACAGACAGTTGATTTTAGCGGCTTGAGCGGAAGAGGAGTTGGGGGCAAACTTGACTTCTACACCTTGGTCATTGGTCACAGTGACTGTCCGATTGGCACAGTCTAATAAGCCTTGGTGCTTGCTGAGCCAATTCATGCCTAAGATCACATCCAAGCCTTGCGATCTCAGGACGATAAGGTCTGCTAGGAAGTCTACACCGTTAATGGTAATACTGACTCCTTTACAGCCTATCTTGGCTCTCATCTCGGCTCCGGGGGTTTGTACCACCATAGGGTTATTCAGGGGTGTAGGGGTCATGCCACTTTTTAATGCAAATCTTTGAGTGACAAATGAATGCGTTGCTCCAGAATCAAACAAGACAGTTGTAGGTGCTGAGTTGACAAGGAACGTACCCAGCACGACGTCCGGGTCTTCCTGGGCTTCTTCAGCAGTGACGTGATTCACACGCCCCATCCCATAGTTCGGTGGATTACGAGGAGCTGGGTTCCTTGGTGGCATTCCACGGTCTTGTCCCTGGTTCTGCGCATTGGGGCGCGGGGCATCAGGCTTCTTGTTGGGGCACACCCTGGAGATGTGTCCGGGCTGACCACACCCAAAACAAGTGACTTGATTTGGAGTGTTGATCTTGTTGCCACCATTGGTATTGGGGTTGAAAGCTGGCCTGGGGTTGGCATACTGCTGATGCTGAGGATTGGCACGAGGTGCAGGAGCTCTCGGCTACTGATAGGTTGGCTTGGCCGGGGCTGACTGCCACGGACGAGGCTTCTGGTTGCTGGAACTTCCCTTACTGATCAACTTGCGTTTGCGAGTGTCTTCCAAAGCACGCCGCTTGTCTTCAAGCATAAGTGCCTTGTTCACCAGGTCAGGGAAAGACGGGCAGTCGCACACGACAAGCGAATATTGCAGAGTCTGATTAAGGCCTTCCATGAAGCGCTCCCTTTTGGCCGCATCAGTGCTGACATCCTCAGGGGCATACCTTGACAGAATACTGAACTTCTGCATGTATTCCTTGACAGTGCCACTTCCTTGCTTCAGGGCTCGGAACTCGCGCTTTTTGATAGCCATGACTCCAGAAGGAATGTGGGCCTTGCGGAATTCTGCCTTGAAGTTAACCCAAGTGATGTCTTGTTCAGCATGCATGACCTTGAACCCATCCCACCAAGCTCTTGCGGTTCCCCCGAGGCAGTGGGCTGCATAAGCCACCTTCTCGCGATCTTCGGTGCATCCGACTAGTTCCAGAATCTCCTCAATGGAACGGACCCAGTCATCAGCATCCAGGGGTTCAGCAGTCTCGATGAAGGTTGGCGGTGCATGCTTCTTGAACTCTGCCAACGTGGAACGTCCATTGCCATTCCCCGCCGGCTGGCGGTTGTTGGCAACAACTTGAGCAATCAGCTGAAGAGCTGCAGTGTTGGCTTGGCGTTCCTCTCGGAAAGCTTGGAGAAGCTGAGCCATGTCCATGCTTGGAGGAGGTGGTGGAGCTTGGTCGTTGGTTTGGTCGTGGTCTGCCTCTGGCTGAGAGGATGCTCCGGCTTCGGGCTGCTGGGTAGAGGTACCAGTACGAGTTACAACACGCATCCTGTTGGAGCGGTAAAAGGTCTCATGACTCGGAAGAGGAAAAGCAAGATAGATAGGTGCCTAGTAAGGGGGTGGGTGTGACACTAAATCAAATCATGCAAGGGCCGAAAGGCCAAAACACATTAATTAAAATCCAAATGGGTGATGTAGTCGTTTACACATTCCCGAAGGAAGAATACGACATACATCCAGACACAACAAAAGCAAATGCTAGATGGTTTCATATGAACCATACAAGGACTCGACTGCGCATAGGGGTTACACGACCTATCCTACCATAGAGGTTACAATAGGCATATCCGAGTAGCGAATAATGCCTAAGCGGCGGAATGCTCGGTCGCGTATTCCGGCTCTTCTGGGTCTTCCTCCTTGTCTTCATCTGACTGAGCTCCCTTGTCACTTGAGGGAGTGGGGGAGTGGAGGAGTTGGATACGACGGTGCTTCGACGGTGGTGCAGGGAAAAGCTTGCGGTATTCCCTTGCTGTCATCCGGCGTCGTCGAGGTGGTTCTTCACCCTTGGAAGACACATCCTCGGAGGGTCTTCCGCCTCGATATGCGATAGCGGATTGTCCAGAAGGTGCTCCTTCCTTCTTAATCCTGCTCGCCTTCTCTTGAGCTCGACGAAGAAGTGCCTTGGTCTTGTAAAGTTCTTCTCGAAGCTTCATTGATTCCGAGGCCAAGTCTTGTGCCAAGCTGTCGGCACATAGACTGAAGTAGGTTTGGAACCGAAGCGAGAGTCCATCCTTCAGTGGAGGGGCTAGTGCGCTGCTTTCTTCGTCACCTTCCTTCCGGTAAGGTAAGAAGCGAGTTGCCATCTTGGCGGCCATCTCCGGAAGAAGCTCGCGGAGACGGGTTAGTGCCTTGAGTGCAGCAGCCTCGGCAGCGAGTGGTAGTGTCGTCATCTGGGGTCCCTCGAAGAACCAACTTGTGGGAGGATCGTTTGCCTTCACAATCACTTCCACGTGGTACTCCACCTCAGTATCGCTCACCCAATGCTCGTGGTAGGTGAGGATGGGTGCTCGGTGGAACTGACACTCCTGGAGGCTATCCTCGAGAAGCAGGGGAAACCCAGTGGTCAGGTGCTCTTCGGGAACAGCGGCCATCTACAAAGGTGGAATAGGAGGGGTTAATAAGCTGAGGAAATCTCAGGTTTAGAAAAGAAGAGAGGTTCAGAAGGTTTTGAAAAAGGGGTCTCAACTAACTAACGCCCATGCTAACTAACGCTTCCTACAGTCAACCTGGCTCTGATACCAGCTCTGTGGGGACCCCGACTTGGAAGTCGAGATCACCGAATGCACGTGTATAGTGATCCCAGAGATCAATGCTCACTGAACACACAGAAGCTGAAATAACAAGAGTCTTACATCCATACAAATAGTCTTACACGAATTAAGGCCATTATGGCCAAGTCTTACATAGATAGAGCCTCACGGGCTGAATAGCAAATATTCAAATAGCGGAAGTCTTCGATAAAACGGGTAGAACCCATGCCATCTGCCTTAACCCTACAGGCATTCTGACTGGGTTAGCGTCCTAGTTCGCATGGTCGTCACCAAAGAACTCTTCCTCATAATCCTGCTCTTCCATGCCTGGCCAATTAAATAACCAGTGGCAAGCCAATGAGTACGTTGAATGTACTCGCAAGCAACCCATGATGTGGTTCAAGTGACAATGCAATTTGGATAATAATGAACGACCTAGCAAGAGGCTAGAATAATATGATATCATCAAGCTTATGCATCAATAACCTCGCGTAACCTCGAAGACAGGTTACCGACATCAACATGAATATAATTCATCTCACTGAGTCAAGTCACCATCTTGACTCATCACACACAATGTATCACCAAAGAAGTAAAATTCTGGACATAGTTTAAGTAGCACCACCCAACTGTCCATGACCGTGGACACGGCTATTCGAATAGTTTTACACTCTGCAGAGGTTGCGCACTTTACCCACAAGATCCGGGGAACTTCCGTGTCATCCACGACCCGCGGTACCTCAAGTACCCGGGGTAAGCACCCGGTCATTACCTTTCCTTAGACGACACTAACATAGAGTCCACTCGTTGGCACACGGCCTTGGGGTACAAACAATAGATCACGGGACATGCCCTAATTCAATGTTTACGCGTACCCGAAGGGACCAACGGTGTGTCCGGTGCCCTGTAAAAACAGTCATGGCCGCCTATCCAAGCACGACCCCGTCCCGGGAAAGACCTCAAGTCTTCCCGTCACTAGTAATGCAGGCACTATGCTAGTATCGACCTAAGTAATCAATAAAGCCCCGTCCCATAAGGGGTAGTGTGGTTGCACATGTTTGGTTGGGACGGTAGTCACACATAAATCTAATCCATCATTCCACCATGCACATGATATTACTGGCACATCACTTCTTCATCAAGTGATGACCTAACACTTCATCACCCTCGGGCATTAGGGGCACCCGATGGGTTCATGCAAAGTTTCCACTACGGGGGTTCATATCACACATGCATCATATGAGCATCAAGACCAACTATTGCATGTCATCTAGCATGTAGCAAGATCAACAATAAAGCATGCATCATGTGGTGGTTCATCTAGGTTACCATCGTAACCCTAATCATCATGCATCGGAAACCAACGGGTTCCGAGGAACAAGTGTATCATGGTCAAAGGGCTGCTTGCCTGGATTAGCTTGGTCTTCAAAGTCTTCTAGTCCTTCTCCTTCTTCTTCCACAGCAACTTCGTCAAATACGGGATCTATACGTCGCATAATAATAACGGAGAAATAAGAATACAAATAAAACAGAAAAAACAAAGTGCTCAGAAAAATGTCAACTCATTTTTGTAAAATACTAGAGAGTTTTCTAAGATGGGGAAAAATCTTAGTTGAAGTTTTGGAGTTGCAGAATAGGACATATTGATTTTTGAACAGGAGTTATACTGCTCAAATTTGAATTTAAATTTGTACAGTACAGAAAAGTTTCATGGATTTGAATGAAAGTAGTACCATTAAATAGCGTGTTGCGGTTGCAACGGTGGTGGTGTGGCTCGGCGGGGAGCCCTGGTTCGCCGGCGACGAGATGCGACGGCGGAGGCTCGTCGGAGGTCAGCTGCGGCGGCCGTTTCCGACTGCGGACAGAGGGGGAAAGAGAGGGGAAAGAGTTAGTGGCGTGCTGCGGTTCCAAAACGGGCGAAAGGAGGGGCCGGGGAGGCCTGTACCTCGAGATCGCCGGCGGCCCGACGCGGCGGAGCTCCGGTCGATCCCGAGCGCAGGGGCGCTCCGGGGCTGAACTGATGGTGCAGGAGGGACTAGGGAAGAGTGGTGAGGCTGGTGATGGTGTTGGAAGGGCTCGGGGAGGCCTATTTATAGGGCCCCGACGAGGACCCGTGGTCCAGTGCGTCGGCGAGCTTCGGCTCGTCGCTACAGCGCACGGGAGGCTGCGGGAGTGAGCCAGGGGTGTTGCTGGACGAGTCCCACGCCCAGCTGAGGCAAGAGGAGGAGCGGGGGAGCAGCAGGGAGGCGTGCGCGTGTGGAGCAAAAGATTGGCCGAAGCGGGCGGCCGGTGCGCGTGCGGCGACGCTCACTGGAGGGCGCAGGAGGAGGGGGGACAGCGCCGGTGACGTTGCGGACGTCGAGGCGCCTCGACTGGCGCGAGTGGGAGGCTCGAGGTGGTCGGGGACCAACGATTGGCCCGAGCCAGCGTGTGAGCCGCACTGTTCACGCGCTCTGGAGCGCGCGTATGGCTGGCATCAGCACGCTCTCGCCGGCTTGGTCCATTCCAGCGTGCCCAACAGTGTCTGGTGAGTAGAGGGAGTAGTAAAGAATTGCCCTAAGGCCTTGGATGCTCTGTGGTGTAGAGAGAGAGGGAGGGTGCTGGTAAAAATGGTGAAAGTGGGATGTCCAGCAGGGTAAAGTTGAGGTTTCACCCCCCAATCATGGAGATGAGGTGCTGGGGGAGTTACTGGGGTTTGCTAGTAACCCCATGAGTCTGTGGTAAAGAGCTGAGGCCATGGAGAAAGGTGAAAGTGGTAAAAGTAGAGGTTTTAAGATTTCTGCAGAAGGTGTTTGATCATGGTTTGATCAAGTAAATGAGATCCAATTGACATGGCACTTGACAGGGTTGAAAGGCATGAGAAAATAGGGTGCTTCACCAAATTTGGGCTCATTTGAAGAAACTAGCCAATACAACTTTGGTGAACCCTAGAAATCAACAAAAATAGTTTCATCTTGATTGAGTCAAGCTAATCATCTCCCCTTGATGCACCACTTGGTGTAGCATCATCATTTGGGGTATTGATCATGCTCCCAAAGTTTGAGGCTCCAGATAAAAAGTTGGTAATGTAAAGTTGTTCAAATTTGCATTTGAACAGAAAGGGTTTTGAGGTGATCTGATCAAGTTGCTCTATTCCAAATCTTGTGCCATTTGGTCTAAGTGCCTTATTAGGCTATCCTAGCATGTGCACCAAGTTTGAGAGCATTTGGACAAGTTTGGCAATGTAGAGTTGCTCAAACTTCAAATATGGACAGAATGGTTATGAAGGGGTTTGAGGAGGTTCCCTTGATCTCCAATGCATGAGGCTTTGCAAGATCATCACATATGTCATATGTGACATGATAGAATTTCCCTGGAATTTTTGGAGAAAAATTCCTTTGTAAATATTTCAAAAGCTTGAAGTATCCAGAAATGGTTTTAGAGGGTTTAGCCCAATATTTTGAACATGACCAAGTGTTGAAACTCTTATATATGGACAATATATGTCCTCTGAGTCTCTCTGAATTTTGGCAAATATTTTTGAAACAGTTAAATAATTTTCCCCTATTAAAGACCATTTCTGGCCTTAAGAAAAGCCTTTTAAATAAAATAGGAAAATAACTTTTAAAATTATACCTTTGTGGTTTATGGGAGTCCTATGACTACTAGGTCTCAAATAAACCTTTTGAAAAAGTTTTCACACCCTTAATCAAGTACTTGCAGTGCAAATCTCAATTCAGGGGTTTTTGGAAAACTAAATTTATAAAATACTTTTTGGCCAAATTAATTTTATAAGAAAATACTATACTGCTATATAACACTTGGCATGATCATTGGGCAGAAGTTTTGGATAAGGAGATGAAATCTACAAGAGGTCATAGTTGACTTTAATGAGCACATGAAAAGCAATTCAAGAAAACTCAATTCCAAATAAAAGCCAAATGATGCTAAAAAATTTTGCTGGTCCAAATTTTCATGCTTCAAAGTTACAAATAACATGTTACAAAATGCAGGGTGTGACAATCCCTAGACCCCACACTCTTCATGAAGACATATGATGATGAGCTATTTGTCTGTCAAATCTATGTGGACGACATTATCTTCGGCTGCACGGACAAGAAATACAGTGATGAGTTTGGTCACATGATGCAAGAGCAATATCAAATGTCCATGATGGGTGAGCTGAAGTTCTTCCTTACTCTTCAAATTCGTCAGCAAAGCAACGACATCTTCATATCTCAAGAGAAGTACCTTAAAGATTGCCTGAAAAAGTTTGGAATGCAAGACTGCAAAGGGTACTCGACACCAATGCCTGCCAAACATCATCTGGGTCCCGACGCCAATGGTAAAGAGTTCGATCAACAGGTATACCGCTCCATGATTGGTTCTTTACTTTATTTATGTGCATCTAGGCTAGATATTATGCTTAGTGTTTGCATGTGTGCTCGATATCAAGCGGCACCAAAGGAGTCGCATCACTTAGCTGTGAAGCGAATACTTTGATATTTGTCTTACACCCCAACACTAGGATTATGGTATCCAAAGGGCTTAGAGTTTGATCTAGTTGGATTTTCAGATGCTGATTATGCTGGTGACAAAGTTGATCGCAAGTCTACATTAGGCACATGTCACTTTCTGGGACAATCACTTGTCTGTTGGTCTTCAAAGAAGCAGAACTGTGTATCACTCTCCACTGCTGAATCTGAATACATTGCTGCTGGATCTTGCTGCGCTCAACTTCTCTGGATGAAGCAAACACTCAAGGACTATGGAGTCCATCTGAAGCATGTGTCACTCTACTGTGATAATGAAAGCGTCATCAAGATTGCCAACAACCCAGTTCAGCACTCGAAGACAAAGCACATTGAAATTCGTCATCACTTTCTTAGAGATCATGTTATGAAGGAAGATATTGATATCATACACGTCAACACTGAAGAGCAACTGGCAGATATCTTCACAAAGCCCTTGGATGAGAAAAGGTTTTGCAAGTTGCGGTGTGAGCTAAATATCTTAGAATCCTCAAATGTCCTATAATCAGGCACACATCCTAACACTTATGCATATTGATGATTTAGATGTGCAACACACGAAGTAAAGAATATCTTCAATCAATGAAGACTTACATTCTAAGTATGAATACATTAACATGGAATTTGACTTCGGAGCGCCAAGATAATTGTGCGCCGTGTCTGGGTCTAATACTTCCTATACGGCGGGTAACGCCACCACCAAATTCCTGTTTGAAGTGTTTCTCGTGGCGTTACATTTGCAATGTCTTCGCACTTGGTGTATCTTCAAATAGGACATATATATATAGAGTTGTGTTATGTCCTCAACAACATTCACTTATAGCTATGTCTTCATATTTGAATCTTTTGGACTAAGTGAATGTGATCGGACCCTAACCTCTCTATGCTTTCTCATCTCACATTCTGTCTGTCCAAATCATATGCATTCTGTTGAAACTGTCGAATATCTTCTCTGCGTCCTTGTCAGCAGAAGATACAGAGACAAACTTTAAATCTGATTTTAATGCTCCATCCTTTATGCCTGAAACCCATAGAAGCCGTAACGACCACTCCGATAGTCGTGGTGAGCGTGGGATCGTGGGACAACTCCCAATGCGTTACATGACCGCCACGTGTCACTCGTACGTGAACCGTTAGGGGCACCTGCGTAATTGCGCTGTGCCGTCTCCCATGCCTATAAATGCACGTCCCATCACGGTCAAAAGTTCTTCTACCACCTCGCCACCTCGACCAACCCCAGCGCCTCCGCTAGCTTCCGACGACGCCGGCGACGAAGCGCTTCGCTGCCGCAACCTCGTCGACGCCGTCCTCACGCCGGCCGCGGATGTCTTCTATTCTGTCGTCGCCGTAGTTGTCCTCCGTCGCCAAGTTAGGGCATGGAAGACCGAACTGCTGAGCATCCAACTCCTCTCCATCTAAGAAGTTCATCGTGTGGTAAATAAAACTTGCTTTTTACCATCTTCTAGATCCATAAAGATTCATCTATTTTACCACTAGAAGTTTCTGCCTACTTAGATATATAGATCTATCCTTTCTGCATCTCATATCTTGCCTAGTACATTCACATATGCTTCAACCATAGTTAGATTCCTCACTTGTACCTATTCGTGGATTCGTACAAATCTGGAACCAACTCTCATGAGTGAATGTCTTCGCGCTATGAGATGAAAGTCTTCAAAACTTCTAAGAATGCATATGACCTCTTCCCCTTCCCTCGCATCTCTCTTGCTGTCACAGGTACATGTCCGTGGGAGAATCCCTTGGTTCTCATAGTCTGCATTCATTTGCAAAATTTTTGCAGCGTCACATTCACTCCCCTGAAGACAGTTCCTGTCTGACTAGCAGACCGAAGCATTTGCCTATTTTGAAGCCATTCAGTTTGAAGCCCTTCAGGTTGAAGCAAATGACAACTGATAAGACAATTAGAAAGGGTGGCAGACAGCGCCGTGGCAACACCTCCATTGATTTTCCTCCTGATCTCATTGAGATATACAAGACTGGTCCAGAGGAGGATTACAATCAGAGGAAGACACGAATCCAATGGATTCGAAGATACTGGGCTGAACAGTGGTTCAAGTATAGGTTCGTGACCCAAGAGTATGCTGAGAAGAACGCCATCAAGCATCCATGGGGAGATATCACATATAAAAATCTTCCCCCCAAGACTCGTGCTGAAGCCATTGCTCAAGGCTCCTATCCTTCCATGGTCAGAGGGCCTCAGCCTGCTGATGCTAATCCTAGCTCTCTGCTCTGGTGTCGCGACGACAATCTGTTCAAGCGAAATCTTCAATACGCCAAGAACTCGGCCAAAGAGAACAAGAAGCATTGGGGATTAGACTTCAATCCTGGCCCCTCTACGCCCCGCGCTGATGGCACGCGCGAAGCTGAACCAAACCTGGTTGGGCCCTTCTACAACTTAGAAGGCCTCATCAGTCACATCAGGGTTCAAGGGGCGGATGTGGATCAGCCTGCGGCAGATGCTGATTCAGAAGAAGCGCCTGCAACGCCGAAGCCCAAGAAGAAGAAATCAAAGGCTTCGAAGACCACTCCACCAATTGCTTCTAGAGTGAAGCCTTTGGCCACTGCTCCACCTGCACCAAGTGTGCAATCTGAGGAACACTCTCGTATCTCCAAGAGCAGACAGCTGAAGAGGAAGCCATCACGCAACCCCAGTCTAGCTCTCACTTCTGATGCTGTTCTGAAGACTGCCAATGATGCCCTTGATCTCTCAAGTGATGAAGATCTTGGTGATGATGCTCTGGAGCTATTGATCAAGAGCAAGCAAGATGCTGAAATCTTCAATGATTTGCCGCTCTTTGACGTTGAAGTGCTCAATAACTTCATTGATGAATGGTTTGACACACCCAACCTGAGCTTCGACAATCTTCAACTTCCAGTTGGCCTCAGCGTCTCCTTCCATGGCACCATTGATTCTGAGCTAGCTCTGGCTCAGAGAATTGTTGAGCTGAAGCAAAAGATAGACTACGAAAAGGCTCAGTTCAAGAAGCATGTGGACAAGCTCAGCGTGCAAGAGATTCAAAACTTCAAGGTTATGATGCATGAGCTCAAGGAAGCCTTTCGCCAGAGGCGTGATGAAGCTAAAGGTTCTCATGAGCGAATCAAGGACTTAGCTACCAAATGCATTCAACCGTTCAATGAAGCTGAAAAGCGCAAGGCTCTTGGGCATCCTGGTATTGACCCAAGGATGGCTGCCAAGAAGAAGAAGAAGCAACCTATGCCCGAAGCTGAAGAATCAAGGCAGGAAATGCCTCGCATAGTCTTCCCTGCTAGCATGACTGGCACGAAGCCTAAGGCAACCCCAACCGCTTCAAAGCTCAAGAAGACAAAGGTGGCTGAAGCTGAAGCTCGCAAGCGCAAGCAATCTACTGATGAAGCTCCACCCACCAAGAAGCGCAAAACCAAGAAGGATAAGGCTGCTTCCAAAGAGCCTATCTTTGTCGAGCCAATCTCAGTTGCTCGCCCTGCATCTGCCCAAAGAGAACGTCGAATGACTGTTCATGAGCCTGCTCCCACAGAGGCTGAAGACATTCCAGCTGTTGACCCCACCGCAGCTGAAGACATTGGTCCTCATGACAATGTTGATGATGATGAAGTCCTTCCTTAGATCGAATACAACGTTGAATCTTCGCCTATTCTCACGAACAGCGAACGCATCAGCATTGGTCGTCCATTGACGCCAATTACACATGATGACTCGTGGGCTGATCACCCACAACATACACCAGCCACACCTCAGCCAACTCAAGACACCAGTTTGGTGCTTGAAGATGAAGACTTTGAGACCCAACAACCTCCATCTCCTCAGGCGTCGCCAGCTTTTCACAGGCTTCGCAAAGGACCAAGGCCTCAAGTCGTCGCCCCAAGTGTTCCAGAAGAAGTAGAGCAACCGTCTGCACCTGATGCTGCTCCTACTGTGAACCTGATGTGGAGCATCCTTCGCTCATCCCCATGTACACCATTTGGACGCAAGGAACACCCATGGAGAGCCCAAGGACCAGGGCCAAGTGAGCGCGAGAGGGAAGGAAGAAGGGCCAGCATCTACAGGTCCCGGACATCCGGCCCCCAAGCCCGGACATCCGGCGCCCCTTCACAGAAGCGAGCACCGCAAGCCCGGACATCCGGCTACACTCGAAGCCCCGGACATCCGGCCCCTTCGCCGGAAATCCGGCCCTTCATCACAGAAGGCAACCGAAGCCGGCCACGTTCAGCCCGGACATCCGGCCAGAGGCCCGGACATCCGGCTCCTCGCGAGCCGCCGGACATCCGGCCCCGACCCGGACATCCGGCGCATGCCTGCGCGCAGAGACGGGCCTGAGGCCCATGTATCCCTCACCCACTTACCCCTTCGTGGACCTAGACTATATATACTACTCCCCCTCCTCCATTTGAGGGTTAGCTTAGGTTTAGCTCATTTGAGACAGAGCTTAGCTCATCCCCTAGTGGTTCATCTCCTTGGGAGTGACTGCGGCCCCTCCACGGAGAAGATCCACACGGATTCAAGACCTCTGCGGAGAAGATCCTACGGGATACCAAGACCTCCTCACGGAGAAGACTATCGCTACTTGTATCGTCCCTTGTTGATCATGGATCTTGTATCTCTTTGTGTTTCGAGGATCTAGCATATGTGTGACTTGTTCTTGTTGGTTTGAGTGATTCTCTTGTGTTTCCCCTCGTGTTCCCTCTCGTGTTCTTCGTGTTCTTCATGGGATCCACTCCATTTCGTGAAAGATCGGCCACCTAGGGTTCCACCCTACATCATATGGTATCATGAGCCACGGTTTCTCACGAATTTGGAGCCTCCCCACCGTTTTCTAGCTTGTTTTTATTGTGTTCTTCCCCAATTTCGAAAATCCCCACCAAAAATAGCCCCAAATTTTTTTGTGATCTGTTGGTTTGATGACGTTTTGTTGATTTTGATCCGTGGATTTGCTTGGTTTCAAGTGGATCTAGCATTTCCCCAAGTTTCCCCATCTTTCCTCCACAAAATCCGTCAAATTTTGCCCCCAAAATCATCAAATTCCGCCCCCAATTCGAAAAGTTCGTCCCGATTCAGATCTGGAATCTTCGGGCCGGACATCCGGGCCATCGGGCCGGACATCCGGCTCCTGGAGGGAAAAATCCCGCGCGGTTCTGGACATCAGGTCCCGGAAATCCGGGCTCCACCCCGGATGTCCGACCCCTATAGTTTCAGACTTTTTCGTTTCACCGTTTTGTCCATAACTAATTCATCCGAACTCCGATTTCGACGTTCTTGAGCTCGTTTTGAAGCTCTTGACATCCCCCATAACACAAAAATAATACCATCATCATTTGACTCCATCATATTTTGTGGATTTTGGCATCTTTGCCTAGGGCTTCCACCATATCATCCGCATAACCACCACCGACTTCCGCAACCTAACCATTTTGTCCCTCATAGCATTTGTGGTTGGTTGAGTAGTGATTTGAGTCTCCTAAGGTGTTTAGGCTACTTAGGGACCATTGCTACTTCATCAACCACCACCACCACTTCCGCATAGCCTAGTCCACCATACATAGCCAACTCAACTTAACCAAATTTTTGTTCGAGCTTGTTTGAGTTGTGGCTTGTGTCTCCTAAGGTGTTTCGGCTACTTAGGGACCGTGACTTCAACTCCGACATCGTGTATAGTCCATCATTCCACTTCCGCAACCACCATGGCATTGCCGCTACCACCATTTGATATTTGTCCTTGAGATTTTGAGTTGTGGTTTTTCCGTTTCCTAAGGTGTTTCGGCTAATTAGGAACGGGTCTACATCAAGAGCACCACCTCTCATCATCGACACGGACGGTAACTTCGACGACATCATTGTATATTCCCTTGCAATTGCATTGTTAACCCCTAGCCCATTTTTGCGTCACTTACCTATCGAGACTAGCCATTTGAGTATTGCCGGCAACGTGACTTGTGCACATTACTGACCATACTTCCCATATCATACATACCATATCACCGTGGTGCATATCTCGGTATCATCTCTTGTGACACAAGGTTGTCATCGCATATACTCAATTGCTATCTTGGTTCGTGAAGTTTTGCATGAGAAAAGAGCTCAAAAGAGAAAGAGCCAAACAAGCTTTTTAGCACAAAGAAAAAGATAAGCAAAGAGCTTTTAAGCAAGAACCATAGCATCATACTACATTAAGATTGTCATACTCGATCATTTTGGATCAGACCACCGGAATACCATACATATAGCATACTTGGGATAGAAGTCGTTGCATTTTTGCTTAGTAGGTTGTGCACAAGTTCGTATCCGCCTATTGTGCAATCGCGCTAGCGTCTCTCTAGTGTTGTGCAACACGAGCATTTTCGTGGATTCCACATTTTGGCTCATTCCTTGGTTGCACGACCCCATCTATCTATCCGTGTGTGTGTTTCCGTGTGCCACCCATATTGCTATTGGTCTACTTGTTTCACTTGCGAATTTGTGAATCTTTTTCAACTTTATTGACTCTTGCTAACATTTTGCATCAAACTTTTGTGCCACTATCCTCACCGAGCTCCACCATAAGCTTTACTTGTGTAGGTGTGAGAAACCGACAAGAATTGGTACCAATTGTGCTATTTCCTTGTTCCACATTTGAGTGATCATTGATCCATCTTCAACATCGGTCAAGGTACATTTGGTTCTTCTCTTTCTCCCACTCATACTTGCTAGCGTCTTGTGATGGATAGGCAAGGCATTTCATCTCCGGTCTTCGACATCGATGGCGCGAACAAGGACATCCACGCGAAAACCATCGGACTACAACGAGAAATGCAAGAGTACTTGGGCAACATCGCCATCGAACAACGGCACTTCGAGACAAGGACAATGGCTTCCTTCGACGACATGTGCGACTCCTTCAACAAACAAATGGCGGAGCTCCGACACTTGGTGGTCGATTACAAGTCTTCTTCCCCTTCGTCATCCTCTCGGCGGCGACGTTCAAGTCACAAGTCTTTGGAGCGCAAACATGATGCAAGTGCAAGTCTTCCAAGGCCACACCGCCATGGCGACCATCGACATCGTCATGAAGGGCAAGTCACCTCCAAGCATCATGTGCACGACGACGACGAACGACATCTACCAAGAGCTCAAGCACGACAACGACATCATCATCATGAAGATGCTCGACAAGCGCATACCTACAAGTCCGAAGAAGCTCAACATCACGCCAAGGCCAAGCTTCAAGAGCATAAGAGAAGACCGCGAGACAAGCACACCCAAGACGGAGCTACGGCTACAACCACCACTTCGGCATCTTCGCCAAGTGCTATCAAGGCATCTTCACCTTCGGACGTACGGCATCTTCGCCTACTTCCCATGAGTTCGCCTACATCGACGTCTTCATCATCAAGGCGATCATCTACGAGCGACGGCGACAAGACGGTCGAGCATGGGCCATCCCCTTCGACCAAGGCGACGAGCATGAACCTCTTCGACACCATGAAGACGGCGCCCATATTGGACTACTACTCTGGGTCAAGCTACGCGAGCAAGCATGAGACCTTCTCTTTGACCTCGGAGGAGCGTGATGGTTTGCCACACCCTACGGCATTCATCTTTGGAGGCATTATGGATGAGGCGGCGAAAGGAGTTGAGTTTGGAGACGTTTGCACCTACATCTCTCCGACACGCATATATCATGAGATGCCCCAATTTACATGTGAGGAGAGACACCACCATATGAGTGACATGAGTGACTCCACCATATGTGAGATTGAGAGCATTTCTTTTGAGAGGACGAGAGTGATCACCACTATCCCCACACATGAGAGCATGCCACACATCATATGTGAGGTTGAGAGCCATTTGAGTGACTCCACCAACCATACGAGTGAGAGCATCCATGAGGGAGTGAGTGAGCCACACCACTTAGTGAGTGAGGTAGTTGATAGGGCATGTGAGGCCACTATGATTTCTAACGACTTAACCTCTACTCCAAGTGTGTTTTCTTTGGTGCTAGGTCGCCTACCCTCGACGAGTCCGTCCCTCCAATGGACGACCCGATGGCCATGGTGGAAGAAGATGCACCCCCCACATGGTACCATCAAGTTGCAACCTCACCTACAATACATGAGCGATGCTCCAAAGGTAACATAGGTGATGGTGCTTCTTTCGTCCCACTTGTGGACTATATCACCAATGATTGCTTGCATGATGTTGATTCACCTACGACCATGCTTCATGCTAGTGCAACTTCCTCATGTATTGACTTACCTATTTATGATGAATATGATGATGAGCATGTTGAGTTGCCTAGTTGTGATGCTATGCTCCATAGGATATCATGTGAAAATTCTTTTGGTCACATCATGTTTGATAATCCTTTGAGCTTGTCATATGCTATGAGTGAGATCTCCCATATTGCATCATTTGAATCTCAACATAGTAACTATGCATGCCAAATTAAAGTAAATCCTATTTGCACTTGTGGCATAGATGACAAGATGATGGTCACTGGCTTGTGTTTCTCTTGCGATGATATTGCCATGCTTCCTTTACATGACTTGCGCAATTCATCTACTATGCCATGCCATGATCACATTGTTCCGGATATGCATTGTTTTGAATGTTATCAATATTCTCCATGTGATGTTTCCATTGATGCTCATGAGGAGACCCCCATAGTTTCCCCATACATACTAGGAGATCTTGATGCATTCCATACTTTGCATAGTTCCCATAATTATGTGCACCATATGCATTCCATGAATAACAATGCTCTACATATTTCTTATGATGCATTACACAATTCGAGTCTCCCTTATGCTATACATAACAACAAACCTCTCATGATGGATGACATGTTTCTATATCACGCATCTCATTTATTTGAGCATTGGCTATTTTGTGCTAACCAACACACGCACGTGCGCATCATGATGGATGATGTATACATATACCACGCACATACAATTTTTCCTTTGCCTTTGTCTTGTGTAGGTACTTTTGCAAACTCGTCAACCTCACAATCCCATGAGTTGACAAAACGAGCTCTTGAGAGCAACGACGATTTGGGATCCCGTGGATTGTCCCTACCACCGTTCTCTTCGCGCAACCACTACACGCATCTCTTTTACTTGGCTCTCACACGGCTATGGGCTATTTGCCACTTGTCACATTATGCCCATACTATCGTGTTCACTTTGCATGTTATGCCTCTTGCTATGACTTTGCCATGCAATTGTGACCCTTGCTTGCCTTTACACATGATTCACCATTATGATACTCCTATGTGTATTTGCATGCTTGGTGGAGATACTTGTAGCTACTACCATGATTTCTTTGTGCCCCACGCTATTGATGCTTGTTGTGTTGGGAGAGTCATGATGCCCTATTGCTATTTACATATGGCCTCTCGCCCATACATTGACCCTATTTTGCTCATATCTTGCTTTCATGCTTGTGCTATGCCATGTGCATTATTCATGCCTACAATTTGCGCACATGACATGCTTGCCATGATTACCTCTAGTACGTTGCATCTTCGCACTACTAGCTTGTTTGACTTGATCACTATGATTGCTTGCTATGTTGCATCACCCATGTTCCACTATTACTTGCTTTCTTGGGTTGATGACATATATGTTCATGCCATTCACATGATTCACATTGATCATTGTCACTTGTCTCCATTGTTGCATCTCTCATATTCCCTTGTATTGAGTGCAACCGCAACCATGCTATGCCTATTGATATTGGAGACGTTGACACCCTTCTTGTGATGCATACTTGCTTGATTGAGCCTATTGCACTTGGTTGTTCTCGCATCTTATGCCTACATACCATGCACCACACCCTTGTACTTTCTTATGATAAGAATGATGCAAGCACTTGTTGGGTATTTTCCCGCACGAGTGCTAGGTTTTCCATTATGGCTAACCTCATTTGTTTTTCCGAGTGTTTGTCATGTTCTTTCATTTTGAAGGATTCACAAGGCGGTACCATCACAAGGCATCTTTGGCATGTGAAGGCATACACGTTGCGCGACACCAACATCTTCGAGAAATTCCTAAAGGTGAATTCCTTCTTTGTGAGCCATCCTCACTTATGCATATTGGATGGGCCATACTTTCATTGCTGTTTCGTTCTTGTTGTCTACATGATACATCTACGTGATGGAGGACCGACATTGAAGATGGACCCTTTGGATGCACCTTCGGAACTCCACTCAAGCCACTACATTGAGCATTGGTATATCAACACTCCTTCGGCACATTGCATCAAAACCTCCATATTTGTTGATTGTGTGCCCACATGCCATGCTCCATGGACATATCATACACATGACAAATTTGCATCTTATGCATGGATTGACTCATATTATGATTGCCTTGTTGCATCTTGTATTCCCATGTCATACATGATATATGAGCTTGTGCATTTCCTTAGCAAATTTGTTGTGATCTTTCTTGATGGCATATTCATACATCATGATCATATTGTCCTCCATCAAATGCATGATAACATACACATATTGAGCATCCATTGCCATGTTCATGCTCTTGATAAACCATCACACTATGACATCATTTTGCACAATGGTAGAAATTGTAGCTTTGTGCAACATGCCAATTACCCTACCTTTGTGTGCACAACAAATGAATTTTCTCACATGAATGCTTTACATCTCATACTATATCATCTTGCTAAGCTTCATGTACCTTGTCACACGGACTCATTCTTACATGATGGACACTTTGTGTGCGCTAACCATTCTATTTGCAAGTGTACTTTGTGTTTGCTCATTTTGCATGTACCACATACCGGAGACACCTTGGAGTACTTGGATTGCGACATGCCCTCAACTTCGTCCAACTACAAGTCCGTTTACGACTACCGTTTCCATGGTGATGAGGTTTTTGATCCGAGGTCGGATCTTTCCCAAGGGAGGGGAGATGATGTGGAGCATCCTTCGCTCATCCCCATGTACACCATTTGGACGCAAGGAACACCCATGGAGAGCCCAAGGACCAAGGCCAAGTGAGCGCGAGAGGGAAGGAAGAAGGGCCAGCATCTACAGGTCCCGGACATCCGGCCCCCAAGCCCGGACATCCGGCGCCCCTTCACAGAAGCGAGCACCGCAAGCCCGGACATCCGGCCCCATGCCTCGGACATCCGGCTCCACTCGAAGCCCCGGACATCCGGCCCCTTCGCCGGAAATCTGGCCCTTCATCACAGAAGGCAACCGAAGCCGGCCACGCTCAGCCCGGACATCCGGCCAGAGGCCCGGACATCCGGCTCCTCGCGAGCCGCCGGACATCCGGCCCCCGACCCGGACATCCGGCGCCTGCCTGCGCGCAGAGACGGGCCTGAGGCCCATGTATCCCTCTCCCACTTACCCCTTCGTGGACCTAGACTATATATACTACTCCCCCTCCTCCATTTGAGGGTTAGCTTAGGTTTAGCTCATTTGAGACAGAGCTTAGCTCATCCCCTAGTGGTTCATCTCCTTGCGAGTGACTGCGGCCCCTCCACGGAGAAGATCCACACGGATTCAAGACCTCTGCGGAGAAGATCCTACGGGATACCAAGACCTCCTCACGGAGAAGACTATCGCTACTTGTATCGTCCCTTGTTGATCATGGATCTTGTATCTCTTTGTGTTTCGAGGATCTAGCATATGTGTGACTTGTTCTTGTTGGTTTGAGTGATTCTCTCGTGTTCCCTCTCGTGTTCTTCGTGTTCTTCATGGGATCCACTCCATTTCGTGAAAGATCGGCCACCTAGGGTTCCACCCTACATCAGAACCCCTCAGAATCTGAAGCCAAAGCGGCTGAAGATATTCCGACTGCATCAGCCGAAGAAGAACCACCCCAAGCGGAAGATGAACGTACTGCCACACCCCCTGTTCTCGAGGAGAACGTGTCCGACCCTCCAGCTCCTGAAGTGGAGGTTACAAATTCAGAGGCTGCCACCACCAACACTGAAGCCAATGACGTGGTCATGGCTGAAGCTAATGTGGCACCTGAAGACACATCTGCGCCTGAAGTCAGTGCTGCGCCTGATGCCAATGCTGCACCTGAAGCAAATCTGTAGCTTGAAGACAATGCCTCTGCTCCTGTTCCGCCTCCAAGGCCCCATACCATTGAGCAAGCATACAACAAGGATGATCAGCTTGTTACTGTACGGTGGCCCATTCTGATTCCACCACCTACCACTGGACCGCGTGCTGCTGGTCCTCGGTTTGATCATCATGTTGAGCACATGCCCCAAGTTCAGAAGCCTAAGCCAAGACTGCCAAGATTTCCAGGTATTGTAACCTCTTCAGGGTCATTCAATGCCAATAGCTTCACTGCGCACAACACCTTCTTTGACAGCACCAAGAACCCATATTCCAAGCCAAGAATATCATCAGATAGGTTCTGGAGCCATCAGCAGCGCAGCTACTACTCAAGAGTACTCTATGATCAAGGGCGCATTTCCCCTCATATGCGTCTTGACACTGAAGCTATTGCTGGTCTGCCTTGCCTGGAGGAAGCTCTTGACTGCTTCTGTGATGCTGGCCTGCTCAATTTTGTAACAGACAAAGAGCATTGGAATGAAGAGCTGCTTCTGCAATTCTACGCAACCCTCCACATTCGAGGCTATAGCAGGGATCCGAAGACATGGGTCCTTGAGTGGATGTCAGGCAATGTGCATCATGAAGCTAAAGCCTTTGATCTCATTGAGCTTACTGGCCTGCCCACTCCAGGAGATCTGTATGAACCTGGCTGTCAATTGCACACTGAAGCCTTGGAGAGTATATTTCAAAAGCGCCAGCCCAACATGAGCCAAATGCTAAGCTTGATGAAGCCTCTGCCAAGTGATGCTGAATATCCTAAGGAAAGCTTTGTTGAAGACCTAGAGTACCTGCCGCGCACCATCTATCATATCATCAGGCGTACTCTATGGCCCATCAAAGGACATTCTTCATCAGCCAAGCTTGAAGGCACTATGAAGACTTTGGTCTTCTATATCTTCAATGGCATCAGCTTCAATGCTCAAGATTTCTTCATTAGGCAAATGGCTATGTCTGGAGCTGACCTATTTGGTCTGAAATTCTATGCCCCTTGGATTATGCGCCTCATCAAGTAGCATTCAGCTGTCATATATCAGCCCTCTGCTCGCAACCATCACATCTTCTTGCCTGAGGTTGACATGTCAGCTGAAGCCATCTACCAAGAGCCTGCCAAAGAGCCAGTTAGTCTTCACAACACTGATCACCAGAGCTTCACTCAGCAGATTGAAGGAGTTCCAGCAGTCTCACGCATTTATCCTCTGGCTGGCCGTACTCGTCTACCTCGACACGCTGAAACCGAAGCCACTGAGAGCACCATCGCTCAAAGGCCTCAAAAGCGATCTCATGTCCAGAATAACCGAGAGCTTCTGGTTGCCCTTCATTAGAAACAGGACAAGCATCACCTCTGGCTAAAGCGTCATATGCAAAGCCTCTTGGTGGATGTCAATCGCATTCGCAATCTTGCCACCAAGAATGCCTTTGTTGCTCATGAAACCTGTCGGAGGTCTTGGAAGAGTTTGACCTTGCTGAGTGCTGAAGCGGATCTTCAAGACGATGGCTTCACAGAGAGATTCAAGTTTGACCACACTCCTCCAAGGACTGCTGTTATGCGTCGAACTCCATCTCTTGAAGATTCTAAATACTCCTCCTCCGCTGCAACAATTGACGCCAGGGTGATCGATGATCAAGATGATGCTACCTCACCTCCTCCCACTTCAGCTTGCATCGACACTGCACCAACTACTTCTGCACCGCCAAACACCAACGTCGACCCTGCATCCTCTTCTGCTCCAACTGGGAACGAGTAGAGGCTCTATGTCTTCAAACCTTTTTGGTCCTTACTGACAAAAGGGGGAGAAGCATATGAGTTGATAGTCTTCAAGCGGGTCCATATGGGCGGGTGCTTTATAATTTGCCTAGTGTTTACAACTCTTGTTTTGCTACATTTGGTTCTTTGAGTTGTAACACTTAAACTGATGGTCGTCTGCTACGTTTTTATGCTACTCTGTAATGCGATGATAAATTCCGCATATGCTATCTTATATTCCGCACTTAGTCATTATTGCAAACGTCCATTTTTCATTATGCATGTCATTATCTTCGACATATCAATTGTGCATGATGAATTGTCTTCATAAGTTGAAGATGATCTCCACAAGTACAACCTGCCATGTGCATTTGCATTCAAAGGCAAATCAACTATATGCACATCTTCAGGGGGAGCCTTTTGCTACTTACGAAGACAATACCTTTATCCTTTACAATTTCACATATCTTTATCCCCGTTGAAAACTTCAACCAGTTTGTCATCAATCACCAAAAAGGGGGAGATTGTAAGTGCATCTAGTGCCACCCCTAGTTGGTTTTGGAGTATTGACGACAAACCTGGTTGAGGGACTAATGTGTTTGTGAGAATTGCAGGATAACATAGGTAGTAGTCCCTCATTGATTTGGTTTACCTACCGGAGATGACCCTAAAAATGTATGAAGACATAGATATCAGTGGTGGTATATGAAGATAATCATATTGAAGACTATGACATGAGAAGACATTGTGTGAAGACTGTGGAGAGCGAAGACGTAGATGTTTCGTTGTTTCCTTTTCTTCTTTGTTGAGTCATAGGAACCACCATACTGTTAAGTGGGGTCCAAGTGAACTAAGTCAGAGTGACTGAAGTGATGCTCAACCAAATCCTATGTCTTCGAGCGAAGACCATGAGAGCAAATCTTATCCAGAGTCGGATGAGCCAGCTTTACTTGTAGCTCAAGTAAAGTTGCCGTGTGTGTTTGAAATCTGACCGTTGGAACACGTGTCAGTTCCTTAGTGACCCAGGGTCACTTCGGACAAATCAGGTCGGGTTTCCCAGTGGCTATAAATAGCCCACCCCCTACACCATAAATTGGTGGCTGCTGAGAGTTATTGCACGGCTTTTGTCGTTTGAGAGCAACCCACCTCCGAAGCATTTGAGAGAGAAATCCTTGCGAGGACAAAGCCCAAACACCCAGAGCCAAAGAGTGTTAGGCATCACTGAAGTCTTTCTGTCTGTGTGACCTGAAGACTTATTACACTTGAGGATTGTGTTTCCTCCCGCCGGTTAGGCGTCACATTCTAGCATCCAAGAGTCATTGTGGATCACCGGTGAACGAAGTCTGTGAAGGTTTGGACGTCTACCTTGAAGACTTACCAGAGTGATTGGGCGAGGACTAGGTATCGTTAGCTCAAGGGGAACAAGGTGAAGACGCGGTCTTCTGAGTTAAAATCTCAGCCTCCCTAACCAGACGTACAGTTGTCATAGCAACCGGAACTGGTCTAACAAATCACTGTCTTCCCCGAGCTACTGGTTCTATCCTTCCCTTCCTTTTACTTACTGCTATATGTTGTGAAGTCATTGCATGATTGCCTTATCTGATTGACTTCACTGAGTATCTACTAGTTGTGATTGGCTTCATTTCTTCTTCCGTCATGATCCCTACTGCCTAGCTGCTGTTAGTCTTCGTGCTTTCACTTCATTGAATACATGAGTATGGCTTATCTAGTGTAGTCCACTTTCTGCTGCATACTAATAGGATTGAGTTTATCATTTGTCTTCGAAACTACCATGTTTTGAAGCATTTCATAAAAATCGCCTATTCACCCCCCCTCTAGTCGATATACTGCACTTTCACTACCCAACCGCGCACCATACCGTACCAATCCAGAAGAGACGAAGGAGATTATGCGTCAAGTACTGGAGCTACTCGACAAAGGTTATATACGTGAATCCCTTAGTCCTTGTGCTGTTCCTATTATTCTAGTGCCGAAAAAGGATGGTACATCGCGTATGTGTGTTGATTGTAGAGGCATTAATAATATTACTATTTGTTATCGTCATCCTATTCCTAGGCTAGATGATATGCTTGATGAATTGAGTGGCTGTACAATATTCTCCAAAGTTGATTTGCGTAGTGGATACCATCAAATTCGTATGAAATTGGGAGATGAATGGAAAACAACATTTAAAACTAAGTTTGGATTATACGAGTGGTTAGTCATGCCTATTGGGTTAACTAATGCACCTAGTACTTTCATGAGATTAATGAATGAAGTTTTACGTGCTTTCATTGGACGATTTGTGGTAGTATACTTTGATGATATATTGATTTATAGCCGATCTTTGGAGGAACATTTGGAACATTTACGTGTTGTTTTTATTGCTCTACGTGATGCACGTTTGTGTGGTAACCTTGGAAAGTGCACTTTTTGCACCGACCGAGTCTCTTTTCTTGGCTATGTTGTTACTCCACAGGGAATTGAGGTTGATAAAGCTAAGATTGAAGCTATTGAGAATTGGCCGCAGTCCAAAACGGTCACACACGTGAGAAGTTTCCTTGGCCTCGCTGGATTCTATCGGCGTTTTGTGAGAGATTTCAGCACCATTGCTGCACCTCTCAATGAGCTTACAAAGAAGGATGTGCCTTTTGTTTGGGGTACTGCATAGGAAGAAGCAGTCACGGTATTGAAAGATAAGTTGACGCATGCTCCTTTACTCCAACTTCATGATTTTAATAAGACTTTTGAGCTTGAATGTGATGCTAGTGGAATTGGGTTAGGAGGTGTGTTATTACAAGATGGTAAACCTGTTGCATACTTTTCTGAAAAATTGAGTGGGCCTAGTCTGAATTATTCTACTTATGATAAGGAATTATATGCTCATGTTCGGACTTTGGAAACATGGCAACATTATTTATGGCCCAAAGAATTTGTTATACATTCTGATCATGAACCTTTGAAGCACATTAAAAGTCAAGCAAAACTGAACCGTAGACATGCTAAATGGGTTGAATTCATAGAGACTTTCCCTTATGTTATTAAACACAAGAAGGGAAAAGAAAATGTTATTGCTGATGCATTGTCTCGTCGTTATACTATGCTTTCACAACTTGACTTTAAAATATTTGGTTTGGAGACCATCAAAGATCAATATGTGCATGATGCTGAATTTAAAGATGTATTGCAGAATTGTAAAGAAGGGAGAACATGGAACAAGTTCGTCGTTAATGATGGATTTGTGTTTCGTGCTAACAAGCTATGCATTCGAGCTAGCTCTGTTCATCTTTTGTTGTTGCAGGAGGCGCATGGAGGAGGATTAATGGGACACTTTGGCGTGAAGAAGACGGAGGACGTACTTGCTACACATTTCTTTTGGCCAAAGAAGCGACGGGATGTTGAGCATTTTGTTGGGCGCTGCACTACATGTCAAAAAGCTAAGTCACGACTCAATCCTCATGGTTTATATATGCCTTTGCCTGTACCTAGTGTTCCTTGGGAAGATATATCTATGGGCTTTGTTTTGGGTTTACCTCGAACAAAGAAGGGGAGGGATAGCATATTTGTTGTCGTGGATAGGTTCTCGAAGATGGCACACTTTATACCATGTCATAAAAGCGATGATGCTGCTAATGTTGCTGACTTGTTCTTTCGTGAAATTATTCGCTTGCATGGTGTGCCAAATACTATTGTTTCCGATCGTGATACTAAATTTCTTAGCCACTTTTGGAGATGTTTATGGGCTAAGCTAGGGACTAAACTGCTTTTTAGTACTACTTGTCACCCCCAAACTGATGGTCAAACTGAAGTATTCAACAGAACTTTGTCTACTATGCTTAGGGCTGTTTTGAAGAATAATAAGAAAATGTGGGAAGAATGCTTGCCTCATATTGAATTTGCTTATAATTGTTCGTTGCATTCTACTACTAAGATATGCCCTTTTGAAATTGTCTATGGTTTCCTACCTCGTGCACCTATTGATTTGTTGCCTCTTCCATCTTCAGAGAAGGTTAATTTTGATGCTAAACAACATGCTGAATTGATATTAAAAATGCATGAGTTAACTAAGGAAAATATTGAGTGCATCAATGCTAAATATAAACTTGTTGGTGATAAGGGTAGAAAAGTGTTTTCTTTGCACCTGGAGATTTTGTTTGGTTACATTTGCGTCAGGATAGGTTTCCTAATTTGCGCAAGTCAAAGCTAATGCCACGTGTTGATGGTCCTTTCAAGGTGTTAGAGAAAATAAATGATAATGCATATAAACTTGAGTTGCCTGCAGATTGTGGGCTTAGTCCCACATTTAACATTGCAGATTTGAAGCCTTACTTGGGTGAGGAAGATGAGCTTCCGTCGAGGACGACTTCAATTCAAGAAGGGGAGGATGATGAGGACTTTACTAACAAGGTTACACCCACAGCTCCATCTGACACATATACAAGACCAATTACTAGAGCTCGCGCACGCCAATTATATTACCAGGTACTTTTGTTTCTTGGTAATGAATCTAATGTTCATGAGAATATGATGCTGCCTAAATTGGATACATTTGTCTTGCTTACAAATGAAGGGCCTCGCTTGGACAAGAAGGATGAACATTGGAGCAAGATCAAGCATGGAGATGATGGCATGCGCAAGGGGAACAAGAATGGAGTTACAAGTGATGATTTCAGGACTTTGAAGCCACCATAATGAATGCGTGAAGCATTGGACGAAATATACAAGATGCCACTTCATAAATTTCGTCCAGAGGCTATTATAGGTGCTGCGTCACCTTATTATTGGGACAGGCCCATGTAATTTCGAAATACTTAAGTATAGGCTATTTTTAGAGTCCGTATGTGTGGGGAAACAAGAGTTAGGTTTGGTTTCGGACCCCTCCACCAAGGGCCACGAAATCCCCCCCCCCTCTTTCCCCCATATATACAGCCCTTAGGGCGTCGTTTAGACTTTGGGGTTTTGTTTAGATTAAAGTTCGCCATAGCTGCAACTTCGTGTACTTCGTTTGTGTTCAGTGACCAGACAAAGACGTCACAGAACCCCACTTGATCAATAAAGCTTTCCTCTTGAATTCGCAATATCCAGATTGCAATCTTAGTTTCTTGCTTGTTCTTCGTTTGCCTGCAGGAAACATACCTTCGTGGTCAGGTTGATCGTGCTCCGGTGTGGTCAATAACCTCTCGAAGTTGGTTTAGCGATTGCTAAGGCGCGACGTCCACGCACGTTCGTAGTCGGATCGTCCAAGTCGACTTCCTCCAAAACGATAGCCACCATCTCATCGAAAGACGGGACACCTTTGCCTCTATCACCATCTCCATGCTAGCCAAGTTGTTGTAGCTCCCTCCATCTATGATGACGCGAACAGAACGTTCCTTCACCACTCCCTTTGTATGGAACAAATTATGCCTCTGATTTTGCTCTGCTTGTGTGACCTGCACACTCAAAACACGTTGAGCAACTAAACACTCATACCTGTCAGCGTCTTAAGGAGCCATGTATTGCGTCTCATTTTCAGAATCGTCTCCACCATGTTCTTCACATGTAATAAGAGCCAAAATCTCCTCATCATAGTCACTAGCGGACTCATAACCACCATCCTCAGTAGCAATCATGACACACTGTGATGGGCATTTGCTCGCATAGTGACCACGACCGGTGCAACGACGACATATAATATCATGTGCTGGCCCATTGGATGCCATGGATGAAGAAGAGCTCTGCGCAGGACCGGAAGGTGTACTCCTGGTTGATGGTGGTGGTGCCTGTTTGCTTTTATCACGGCTAGAAGTGACAGATGAAGTAGGCAGTGGTGCAGCCGGACGTGTCGAAGTAGATGATGCTCGTGGTGTCCATGATGAAGGTCGACCTGCAGAAAAATTAGTTAGCGCCAAGGCCTGTCGATCCTGCAATTCATGTTCAGCTTTGGAAGCAAGATGGAATAAACGACTGATAATATTATACTCCTTATACTCTAGAATTGTCTGAATCTCTCTATTTAAGCCACCCATAAAACGTGCAAGCATAGCCTCATTATCCTCAACAATACCACATCTAATCAGGCCAGTTTGTAATTCCTGATAATATTCCTCTACAGAATTTTTCCCTTGTCTTAAACGCTGCAATTTCTGAAGTAATTCACGTTGATAATATGGTGGAGCCCAACGAGTATGCATAGCAGTTTTCAAAGCAGCCCAAGTAGTTGGAATATTATCCGGATGTAATCTACAATATTCAGACCATCACACATAAGCAAACTAGTGAAAGCACAAAGAGCAGCATCAACACGTCTCTCCTTGGGATATTTTAAACATGTAAAACATTGTTCGGTTTCTAACTCCCATGTAAGATATATATCAGGAACATATCTACCCTCAAATGGTGGAATATTCAATTTTAGTTTAGGGAGATGGTCATGATCACGTACCTGAGGGTGTGGTGCAGCCCTACCATTGCGATTATATGCATGTGGATGACCTGGTGCTTGTGGTGCTGGTTGTTGCACGTAGTTCTGATTTTGATCAACCACTTCCTCGTAATCCCCCGCGTAATCGTCCTCCTCCTCAGCAGCAGCAGGAACCACAGAAGTATCAACAGCAGCACCAATAGTTTGGCCAGGCTGAAGAGCGACACGGCTCGCTTTGCGGAGGGCGGTTTCGTGACGTGAAGGTGATTGTTGTTGTTGTTGGAATGGTGCAGCAGGTGGAGGTAGACGCGCAAGCACTTTAGTGAATTTGGCATCCAACTTGGTGTCAGATGACTTCTCAATGCCATCAATCCTCGCTAGTGCCTTGTCAAAACTGGTCATCACATCTTCTACCTATTGACCCATGATTTGCAAAAATTTATCATGCAACTCCTTGTTCGTCATGTTCTCACAGTCAGTCTCGTCGACTTGTGATACTGGCATGGTTAGCAGCAATAGAAACACACAAAAATATGATCCTACAGACTACTAGAAAAAGGTGGTGGTGGGGAGTCACAAATCCGTCAAACAAATCTCAAATTCTTACCAGTTCTTACCCAGCAGCAGGTGGTGATCGGCAACTGTGGTAGTCAAAACTCTCAAACCTTGGGTAAAGCGATTACCAGGGAGAGTCAAACGCACGACATAGATGTATGTGGAGCTGGGAAGGCTTATAATATGCTAGCAAAAAGGGTCAGCAATAATCAATTCAGAGATGCAAAGTTGAATAAACGCTCAACGACGGTACTGTGCTGGTCCTAGGCTAGACCGTACAAGAAACGCGAGCCTAGAACACTAACAAAATCACGATGCTGCATGTAAACAAAGGGAAAGCACACTCTGCATTTTTTTCGCCTCTTTTTTTGCGCTCTTTTTTTGCGCTCCTCCTTTTTTTTGCCGAAAAATCACTATAATGGCGAGTGTCCCAAAACTCTTCCCAAGTTAAACTAAGATGATATGCACGAAATTTTTTTGAAGAATTTTTTTTTTCGGAATCAGGGCAGCGACGACGAAAAAGTGCGGTAAAAAAACAGTATGATGGCACGTGTCTCAAAAGACTCAGAAAAGCCTAAAAATAGGATAGGAAAAAAATATTTTCACCTGTCGAAAGTTTGGCCTAAAAACTGCCCGGGGGTCTCCAGACTCTACGCAGGCAAGGAAACACGAATCCGAAACATAGATGGATCTCGAGAACAAACCTAATATGAAAAGAACTCGGATGGGTGGTGGATATATGTTGGTAGGATATGGCAGCGGTTGTAGGTTATGGCAGCGGTGGTGGTATGTGGCAGCAATGATGAATATGGTGCGGCGGCGGCGTGACAAACTGTGAACAGAACTCGAAACTCTAAAGAACTAGACAAACCCTAATGGAAAAGATTATGCAATGGCCCAGACTGGTTCGGATATGATGAACTAACCTTAAATTTTTTTGGCTTTTTCGTGGACTGTAGGTATGAAGAACAGACTCGATCTAATCTACGAAAAACTGTAAAATCTCACCGAGCAACCTGGAAATCCGATACCACTTGATAGAGGCAAATGTGTCTCGTCTTTCGATGAGATGGTGGCTATCGTTTTGAAGGAAGTCGACTTTGACAATCCGACTACGAACGTGCGAGGACGTCGCACCTTAGCAATCGCTAAACCAACTCCGAGAGGTTATTGACCACGCCGGAGCACGATCAACCTGACCACGAAGGTCTGTTTCTTGCATGCAAACGAATAACAAGCAAGAAACTGAGATTGCAATCTGGATATTGCTAATTCAAGAGGAAAGCTTTATTGATCAAGTGGGGTTCTGTTTGCATCTTTGTCTGGTCGTTGAACACAAACGAAGTACGCAAAGTTGCAGCTATGGCGAACTTTAATCTAAACAAGACCCAAAGTCTAACCGACGCCCTAAGGGCTATATATACGGGGGAAGAGGGGGAATTTCGTGGCCCTTGGAGGAGGGGGGTCCAAAACCAAAACTAACTCTTGTTTCCCCACACATACGGACTCTAAAAACAGCCTATACTTTACTATTTCGAAATTACATGGGCCTGGCCTAATAATAAGGTGACGCAACACCTATAATAGCCTCTGGACAAAATTTATGAAGTGGCATCTTGTATATTTCTTCCAAGGCTTCACACACTCATTATGGTGGCTTCAAAGTCCTGAAATCATCACTTGTAACTCTGTTCTTGTTCCCCTTGCGCATGCCATCATCTCCATGCTTGATCTTGCTCCAATGTTCATCCTTCTTGTCCAAGCTAGGCCCTTCATTTGTAAGCAAGACAAATGTATCCAATTTAGGGAGCATCATATTCTCATGAACATTAGAATCATTACCAAGAAACGAAAGTACCTGGTAATTTAATTGGCGTGCGCGAGCTCTAGTAATTGGTCCTGTATAAGTGTCAGTTGGGGCTGTGGGTGTAACCTTGTTAGTGATGTCCTCATCAGGGAGGAGTATATATAGTCTAAGCCACGAAGGGGTAAGTGAGGGGCAAAGGGGTACACGGGCTTGGCCCAAGTCACGCGCACAGGCGGGGTCCGAATGATCCGGATGGTGGCCCGGATGATCCGGGTGTCAGGGGTCCGGATGATCCGGGCGACCGTCCGGATCGTCCGGCTTCGTGAGGTTGCTTCGGGTGCCTTCGTGTGCATTTCCTGGATCATCCGGGTCGGGGTCCGGATCATCCGGGCTAGGGCCGGATCGTCTGGACGGTGGTCCAGATCATCCGGGCATCTTCTGTCTTGCCCTTCTTCTTTTCCGTCTTCACGTATGCTTCTTTCCTTCGACCGTACTTGCGCCTTAGCTGCTCCATGATCTTCCTCTTGTTTCCTGGTCATTCATAGCACATATGTTTGAGGTATTAGCCATGTCTCACATGTGGAAAGTGAAAGTTTGGAGAGGAGCGAGTTCACCTTGTGTCCATTGACGTATGCTTGAGGTCGCACCGTATGTCCTCTTGGGGGTTGGGGAGTAGTCGTAGTGTACATGGGGATGACCATAGGATGCTCCGCATCATATCCCCCCCTTGGGACAGATCCGACCTCGGATTGAAAACCTCATCACCATGGAAACGGTGGTCTTGGGCGTACTTGTAGTTGGACGAAGTTGAAGACATGGCGCAATCCAAGTACTCCAAGGTGTCTTCAGAGTGGTATACATGCAAGAAGAGCAAACACAAACGACACTCGGAAATACAATGGTTAGCGCACACAAAGTGTCCATCATGTAAGAATGAGTCCGTGTGCCAAGGCACATGATGCTTATCCAAAAGATGTAGAACGATATGTAAAGCATACATGGGAGCAAATTCATTTGTTGTGCACACAAAGGTAGGGTAATTGGCATGGTGCATAAAGCTATAATTTCTACCATTGTGCAAAATGATGTCATCGTGTGATGGTTTATCAAGAGCATGAACATGGCAATGGGTGCTCAATATGACTATGTGATCATGCAATTGATGTTAGGCAATATGATCATGAGGTATGAAAATGTCGTCAAGAAAGATCACAACAAATTTGCTAAGGAAATGCACAAGCTCATATATCATGGATGACATGGGGATACAAGATGCAACAAGGCAATCATAATTGGAGTAAATCCATGCATAAGATGATAATTTGTCATGGGTATGATATGTCCATGGAGCATGGCATATGGGCACACAATCAACAAATATGGAGGTTTTGGTGCAATGTGCCAAAGGAGTGTTGATATACCAATGCTCAATGTCGTGGCATGAGTGGTAGACCGGTGGTGTATCCATAGGGTCCATCTTCAAAGTCTGTCCTCCATCCCGTAGATGTATCATGTAGACAACAAGAAGGAAACAACAATGAAAGTATGGCCCATCCAATATGCATATGTGAGGATGGCTCACAAATAAGGAATTCACCTTATGTATGTTCTCGAAGGTGTTGGTGTCGCGCAACGTGAATGCATTCATATGCCCAAGATGCCTCGTGATGGCACTGCCTTGTGAATCCTTCAAAATCAAAGAACATTACAAACACTCGGAAAAACAAATGAGGTTAGCCATAATACAAAACCTAGCATTTGTGCGGGAAAATACCCAACAAGTGCTTGCATCATTCTTATCATAAGAAAGTACAAGGGAAACTGGCATGGTATGTAAGCATATGATGCGATAACAACCAAATACAGTAGGCTCAAACAAGCAAGCATGCATCACAAGTAAGATGTCCAAGTATCCAAGATTAACAAACATAGCATTGTTGTACTCAATACAAGTGATGAGAGATGCAACTAATGGAGACAAGTGACAATGATCAAGATATATCATGTGAGTGGCATGAACATATATGTCATCAACCCAAGAAAGCAAGTAAGAGTGGAACATGGGTGATGCAACAAAGGAAGAAATCATAGTGATCAAGTAGAGTAAGCTAGTAGTGCAAAGATGCAACATACTAGTAGGAATCATGGTAATCATGGCATGTGTGCAAATAGTAGGCATGAATAATGCACATGGCATAGCACAAGCATGAAAGCAAGATAGGAGCAAAATAGGATCAATGTATTGGCGAGAGGACATATGTAAATAGCAATGGTACATCATGGCTCTCCCAACACAACAAGCATCAATAGTGTGGGGCACAAAGAAATCATGGTAGTAGCTACAAGTACCTCCACCAAGCATGAAAATAAGCATATAAGTAGCATAATGGTGAATCATGTGTAAAGGCAAGCAAGGGTCACAATTGCATGGCAAAGTCATATCAAGAGCTATAGCATGAAAGTGAACACGATAGAATGGGCATAAGGTGACAAGTGGTAAATAGCCCATAGTCGTGTGAGAGCCAAGTAAAAGAGATGCGCGTAGTGGTTGCGCAAAGAGAAAAGTGGTAGGGACAATCCACGGGATCCCAAATCGTCGTTGCTCTCAAGAGCTTGTTTTGTCAACTCATGGGATTGTGAGGTTGACAAATGTTCATGAGCACCTACACAAAACAAAGACAAAGGAAAAATTGTGTGTGCATGGTATATGTACACATCATCCATCATGATGCGCACGTGCATGTGTTGGTTAGCACATAATATCCAATGCTCAAATAAATGAGATGCGTGATATAGAAACATGTCATCCATCATTAGAGGTTTGTTGTTATGTATGGCATAATGGAGACTCAAATTGTTTAATGCATCATGAGAAGTATGTAGAACATTGTTATTCATGGAATGCATATGGGGCACACAATCATGATAATCATACAAGGTATGGGATGCATCAAGATCTCCTATTGTGTATGAGGAAACTATGGGGGTCTCCTCATGAGAATTAGTGGGAATATCACATGGAGAATATTGATAACATTCAAAACAATCATATTTGGAACAATGTGATCATGGCATGGAATTGTAGATGAATTGCGCAAATCATGTAAAGGGAGCATGGCAATATCATCGCATGAAAAACAAAAGCCAATGAACATCGTCTTGTCATCTATGCCACAAGTGTAAATAGGATTTATTCTAATGGGGCATGCATAGTTACTATGTTGAGATTGAAATGATACAATATGTGAGATCTCACTCATAGCATATGACAAGTTCAAAGGATTATCAAACATGATTTGACCAAAAGAATTTTCACATGATATCCTATGGAGCATAGCATCACAACGAGGCAACTCAACATGCTCATCATCATATTCATCATAAATAGGTAAGTCAAGACATGAGGAAGTCGCACTAGCATGAAGCATGGAAATAGGTGTGTCAACATCATGCAAGCAATCACTATCAATATAGTCCACTAGTGGGACAAGAGAAGCACCATCACCTAGGTTACCTTTAGAGCTCCGCTCATGTGTTGTAGGTGAGGGGGTGAAGACCAAGTAGCGGTCATCGTCATCTTGATGGAACCATGTGGGTGGTGCATCTTCTTCCACCATGGCCATTGGGTTGTCCATTGGAGGGACGGATTCATTGAGGGTAGGCATGTCATCATGTAGGAGACCTAGCACCAAAGAAAACACACTCGGAGTAGAGGTTAAGTCGTTAGAAATCATAGTGGCCTCACATGCCCTATCAACTACCTCACTCACTAAGTGTCGCTGCTCACTCACTCCCTCTTGGATGCTCTCACTCGTATGGTTGGTGGAGTCACTCAAATGGCTCTCAACCTCACATAGGAGAAGTGGCATGCTCTCATGTATGGGGCTAGTAGT
Source organism: Secale cereale (assembly GCA_902687465.1). Classification (NCBI taxonomy): domain Eukaryota; kingdom Viridiplantae; phylum Streptophyta; class Magnoliopsida; order Poales; family Poaceae; genus Secale; species Secale cereale. The sequence goes on along the minus strand of LR738715.1, from coordinate 448,070,165 downwards.
GGTCACTCTCATCCTCTCAAAGGAAATACTCTCAATGTCACATATGGTGGAGTCACTCGTATCACTCATGTGGTGGTGGCTATCCTCACATGGGAATTGGGGCCTCTCGTCATATGTGGATGTCGAAGAGGTGTAGGTGCAATAGTCTCCATGCTCAACTTCCTCATCCGTAACGCCTCCAAAGATGAATGCCGTAGGGTGTGGCAAACCATCAAGCTCCTCCGAGGTTAAAGAGAAGGTCTCATGCTTGCTCGCGTAGCTTGACCCGGAGTAGGAGTCCAATATGGGCGCCGTCTTCATGGTGTCGAAGAGGTTCATGCTCGTCGCCTTGGTCGAAGGGGATGGCCCATGCTCGACCGTCTTGTCGCCGTCGCTCGTAGATGATCGCCTTGATGATGAAGACGTCGATGTAGGCGAACTCATGGGAAGTAGGCGAAGATGCCGTAGTCCGAAGGCGAAGATGCCTTGATAGCACTTGGCGAAGATGCCAAAGTGGTGGTTGTAGCCGTAGCTCCTTCATGGTGGTGGTTGTCTCGCGGTCTTATCTCTTGCTCTTGAAGCTTGGCCTTGGCGTGAATTTGAGCTTGTTCGGACTTGTAGATATGCGCTTGTCAAGCATCTTCATGATGATGGTGTCGTTGTCGTGCTTGAGCTCTTGGTAGATGTCGTTCGTCGTCGTCGTTCACATGATGCTTGGAGGTGACTTTCCCTTCATGACGATGTCGATGGTCGCCGTGGTGGTGTGGACGTACAAGACTTGAGCTTGCATCATGTTTGTGCTCCGAAGACTTGTGACTTGAACGTCGCCGCCGAGAAGATTACGAAGGGGAAGAAGACTTGTAATCGACCACCAAGTGTTTGAGCTCCGCCATTTGTTTGTTGAAGGAGTCGCACATGTCGTCGAAGGAAGCCATTCTCCTTGTCTCGGAGTGTCGTAGTTTGATGGCTATGTTGCCCAAGCGCTCTTGCATTGCTCGTTGTAGTCCGATGGTTTGCTCGTGGATGTAGTTGTTCGCGCTGTCCATGTCGAAGACCGGAGATGAAATGCTTTTCCTATCCATCACAAGAATCAAGTAGTGGTGAGTGGGAGAAAGAGAAGAACTGATGTAGGGTGGAACCCTAGGCGGCCGATCTTTCACAAAAAGGAGGGATTCCGAGGACGAACACGAGGGGCACGAGGAAAAACACAAGAGAGACAAGAAGAAAACACTCAAATCAACAAGTTTAGGTCACACAAATGCTAGATCCGGGAACACAAAGAGTGATACACGATCCACGATCAACTAAGGACGATACAAGTAGCAGTAGTCTTCTCCGTGAGGTCTTGATGTTCTTCTCCGTGAAGGAGGTCTTGAGTCCGTGTGGATCTTCTCCGAGGAGGCCGCGGTCTCGTAGGAGAGGAACCACTAAGGTTTTAGATGAGCTATCACAAAAGCTAACCCTAGAAAGTATGGGTGGAGTGCTATAAATAAGCTAGGAGGGTCGAAGGGGTACATGGGCCTCGGCCCAAGGTCATGCACGGAGGCACGGTCCGGATGATCCGGGCTTTGGGGGTCCGGATGATCCGGGGCGGCATCCGGATGATCCGACAGTTTCTTTTCTGCAGTGGGGGGTCCGGATGTCCGGGTCCTGGTCCAGACGTTCGGGTGCGGCCGGATGACCCGGGACTAGGTCCGGATGAGCCGACTTCGGCGAAGTAGCTTCGGGTGTCGGGGTGCACATTATCCGGATCGTCCGGGCGGGGGTCCGGATCGTCCGGGCTCTGCCCGGATCATCCGGGTCTTCGTCCGGATCATCCGGCCAATCTGAGACTTGACAGATTTCTCCTCCATCTTCCTCCTTCGATTCCTCTTGTTCCTTGGTTTCTTCATGGTTGCTCTCTAGGTGCCTGAGTATGCATATAGTTTTTGATGAGGATAGCAGCCATGTCTCATGTGAATCTAAATGACGTAGAGAGAGGAGTGAAGTCACCTAGGTCTCGAGAGCTCGTGCTCGAGCGCGTGTCATGGGTCCACTCGGCACTTGGTGAGGCGATGGTAGGTCCATGGGGATGACCTTGGGATGCTCTGCATCATCTCCCCTCCCTTGGGAAAGATCCGACCTCAGATCGAAATCTTCATCACCATGGAAAGGGGAGAGATCCTTAACATTGAAGACATTGCTCACGTTGTACTTGTCGCGTGGAATGTCGATCTTGTAGGCATTGTTGTTGTAGCATGCTAGCACCTTGAAGGGTCCGTCGGCTCGAGGTAGTAGTTTGGACTTGCGCTCGTTGGGGAAACGATCCTTGCGAACATGCAGCCATACGAGATCTCCCGGGTGGAACACCATTGGCTTCTTGTTGGCGTTGAGCTTGGAGGCTAGTCGATGTACTTGCCACTCGATCGTTGCCCTTGTATCTTCATGCACCTTCTTGAGGTAGCTTGCGCGAGCACTTGCATCCAAGTTGATGCGCTCTTGTAGAGGTAGAGGTAGGATGTCCAATGGGGACAACGGGTTGAAGCCGTAGACGACCTCGAAAGGGGACTTGCCGGTAGTCGAATGTCTTGTGCAGTTGTAGGCGTACTTGGCGATGGGCAAGCATTGCTCCCATTCATTGATGTTCTTCTTGATCAACACACGAAGAAGTGTCGAAAGTGTGCGGTTCGTCACCTCTGTTTGGCCGTTGGTTTGTGGATGATATGCCGAAGAGAAAAGGAGCTTGATGCCGAGTTTGGCGCATAGAGTCTTCCAAAAGTAGCTCAAGAACTTGACGTCCCTATCTGACACGATAGTCTTGGGTACTCCATGTAGACGAATGATTTCCCTACAAAAGAGATTTGCCACAAGTGAAGCATCATCGATCTTGTTACAAGGAATGAAATGAGCCATTTTAGAAAATCTATCCACGACAACAAACACAGAATCCTTTCCATTTTGAGTCCTAGGAAATCCAAGTATAAAGTCCATGCTTATGTCTTCCCATGGATGGTATGGAATAGGAAGAGGCATGTAAAGACCATGAGATTGAACTTTTGACTTAGCTTTGCGACATGTAGAGCATCGGTTGGTGAAGCGTAAGACGTCACGGAGCATCTTGGGCCAAAAGTAGTTCTTGGATAGCGTAGCAAATGTCTTGTCGCGTCCAAAGTGTCCCATGAGTCCTCCTCCATGAGATTCCTGCAAAAGGAGCAAACGAAGCGAAGACTCGGGAATGCAAAGTTTGTTAGCTCTCATAATATATCCATCCTTGATGTAGTAACGTTCCCAAGAAGTGTGAGTCAAACACTTAGCATAAGGATTTGCAAAGAAAGGATCATGCTTGTATAAGTCATTTATGTGCTCAAAGCCAATAGCATTCAACTCAAGTTTTGTGACAAGCATGCATTTGCGGGAAAGCACATCCGCCACAACATTCTCTTTGCCTTTTATGTACTTGATGACATAGGGAAAAGACTCTATGAACTCACTCCACTTAGCATGACGCTTGTTCAACTTAGTTTGGCCCTTGAGATACTTGAGCGTCTCGTGGTCCGTATGAAGAATGAATTCATGAGTTCTAAGGTAATGTTCCCAAACACGCAAAACTCTCACCAATGCATGGAGCTCTTTATCATAAATGGGGTAGTTAAGTTGCGCTCCGGAAAGCTTCTCGCTAAAGTATGCAATTGGGCGCTTTTCTTGCATGAGCACACCACCTATGCTGGTACGACTAGCGTCACAATGAATCTCAAAAGGTTTATCAAAGTTTGGTAGGGCAAGAAGGGGTGCGTGGGTGAACAAGTCTTTTAGCTCATTGAACGCGGTGTCTTGCGAAGGATCCCAAACGAAGGGTGCGTTCTTCTTGCTCAAGGCGTGTAGAGGCATAACAATTGTGCTAAAGTCCTTTACAAAACATCGATAGAAACCCGCTATACCAAGAAAGCTACGCACTTGTTGGAGATTCATCGGTTGTGGCCAAGTTTTAATTGCTTCAATTTTAGTTTCATCAACTTGAACACCTTGGGAAGAAACGACAAATCCTAGGAAAACGGCCTTGTCAACGCCAAAAGTGCATTTATCCATGTTAGCATATAAGCGCTCTTTCCGAAGGGTTTGTAAAACCATACAGATGTGTGTCACATGGTCCTCAAGCGACTTGCTAAAAACAAGGATGTCATCAAAATAAACCACTACAAAGACGCCTATGTAGGGTCGGAGAATGAAATGCATGAGACGCATAAATGAGCCGGGTGCTTCCGATAAACCCATCGGCATGACCTACCACTCATATAACCCAAACTTGGTTTTGAAAGCCGTTTTCCACTCATCACCCTCTTGAATACGAATTTGGTAGTAGCCACTTTTAAGATCAATTTTAGAAAATATGGTAGCACCACATAATTCGTCAAGCATGTCGTCTAAACGTGGAATAGGATGACAGTATCTAACGGTGATAGCATTTATCGGACGACAATCGGAGCACATGTGAAAACTTCCATCTTTCTTAGGCACGAGAATAAACGGAACGGCACAAGGGCTCAAGCTTTCACATACATGACCTTTGTCGATGAGTTATTGTACTTGCCGTTATATCTCCTTGGTTTCCTCAGGGTTGACGCGGTAAGGAGCCTTGTTCAGAAGTGGTGCGCCGGGTATGAGGTCGATGCGGTGTTCGATTCCGCGAAGTGGAGGTAGACCCGGTGGTAGCTCATCGGGAAAGACGTCCGAGAATTCCTGCAACAATTGAGACAAGACTAAAGGTAGAGGTGGTGAAGTGTTAGTAGGTTTGGCTTCCCCTTTGCATAAAAGCACAAGGTGAAAGACACTGGAGGGGTTCTCACACACTTCTCTCATCTCAATTTTGGTGGCGACTAGCACTAGTTGTTTCTTGTCACTCATCGTGGAGTCGCTCATATTTGGCTTGTGGCTCTCACTCTCCTTTTGGAGGCTCACTCTCTCACCACTCTCCCCATGATTGTTGGTAGGTAAGTGTTTGTCGGCAGCTACTTGACTTGGTGACATTGGGCGTAGCACGAACTCTTTACCCTTCATCTTGAAGCTATAATGGTTGGTCCATCCATTATGTGTGACTCCACGATCGTATTGCCATGGTCGTCCAAGAAGAAGGTGGCACACAGACATCGGGACGACATCACACTCAAGTGTGTCCTCGTAGGCGCCTATCTTGAAGGAGACTTGCACAGTGTGCTCGACTCGAAGAGTTCCGGCGTCGCTAAGCCATTGGACCTTGTAGGGATGAGGGTGCTTCGACTTCACCAATTGTAGCTTGTCGCATAGCTCTTCGCTTGCAAAGTTATAACAACTTCCACCATCGATGATAACCTTGACGAAGCGTCCATTGAGGCCGGCCTTGGTATGGAAAATGTGACATCGTTGATCGTCATCTTGTTGATGTTGTAGTGTCAAAACCTTGGAGACAACTAGATTGGGGCTCGAGTCGTTGTCGCAAAACACTTGATGGTCTTCATCTTCATTCACTTGGCGATGCATAGCTACATGTTCAAGGGCTTCCATTTCATCGTCGGTCATTGAGTCGTAAGATCCGTCATCATTGATGATCATGGTACGAATGGTCTTGCACTCAAATGACTTGTGGCCTCGCCCTTGGCACTTGAAACATTTTATGGAACTCGTCTTTGAGTTGCCCTTGGTTGGAGTTGTAGATGATGAAGCTCTTGGCTTGAAGTTGCTCATAGAAGGTGGCCTACTTGATGTAGTCGCATTCTTGTAGCTTGACTTGTCACCGAAGGTTGTAGATGGATTGGTAGAGGTAGGCGGAACCGAAGTCATTGAAGCTTGGTTGGAAGAGCCGAAGTTCTTGGAGGTGAACATGGAGTACTTGTAGTCCTGTTGAACTTGTCGCTCCGCTTTGGTGGCTTGGTGTACTAGCTCGAGGAGATTTGTGTATGGTTGAAAGGCCGCAATCTTCTTGATAGGATAGTTGAGTCCATTCAAGAATCTCGCCATCGTTTGTTCTTCATCTTCCGTGATGTTTGCTCGTATCATGGCAATCTCCATCTCCTTGTAGTACTGTTCAACGGACTTGGTACCTTGCTTGAGGAGTTGTAGCTTCTTGAACAAGTCACAATTGTAGTGTGTTGGCACGAAGCATGCTCTCATGACTTCCTTCATTTGAGCCCAAGTAGTGATAGGAGGTTCGCCTTTTGCTTCTCTTCGTTCTACGATTTGCTCCCACCAAATGAGGACATAGTCTTGGAACTCAAGGGACGCCATTGCAATCTTCTTTTCTTCATCAAAGTTGTGTAGGTGAAATATCTTGTCAACCTTCAATGCCCGTGAGAGGTAGTCTTCGAGATCAATGCTTCCGGAAAACTTTGGCATGGTGAACTTAAGCTTGCCATAGCGATGCTCTTCATTGTTGGCTTGCCTATTGTGAAGGCGTTCTTGATTTGGATGATTGTCAATCTCATGTTGCTCTTCGCGGAGTAGATGTTCATTGTCATGGTGTACTTGCAGAGCTTGTGGTTCTTGTTGAGGTGGTTGCTCTTGTCGCACTTGAGGAGGAACTTCTTCTTGCATTCGAGCTTGGTGGCGCCTCTCTTGCATCTCATCGCGAAGGAAATTCTCTTCTTGACAAGTGTGTCGATTGGGAGTTGCCACATTGCAATGTAAATAACGTAATGCTCGTTGCGCCTCAAGAGCTTGAGCTTCCCGTTGTTTTTGTGCTTGACGATGAACCGCAACATCTTGTTCTTCTTGGTTTTGACGTGCTCGCTCTTGTTGTTGTTGGCGAAGTCGTTGCCATTCTTGTGCTTGCTCAAGTGTAGCTTGGTTTTGACGATGTCGACTTTCTTGCTCTTGAAATAGCTGTTGGGAGCTCTTGTCATGAAGTGGATTCCGGTTGTCATGTCGAGCTTGACGTGCGGCTTGACGAAGAGTGTTTGATGTAGGAGTACTTGAGCCGGACGCGGAGTAGGTATGGCGACTTGAGCAGCTTCGTCTTTGAGAAGATGTGGATGAAGATCGTTGGTTGGCTATCAAATTACGTGGCGCATCGAATTGAGTAGACATGTTGGTGTTGATGATGTCGAACTGTTCTATTGTTCTTGCTTCAAATTGGCGCGCGTCGGCGGCGACTTGCTCAATGTGCTCTCGCATAGCTTCACCTTCTTGATGTAGAGCTCGTAGGACACCGAAGTGATGTAGTTTGGTGACGTAGTTGTTCGATTCTTGAGGATCATTGAAGAGCGGGTTCGTAGATGTACTTGGCCTATCCATCATCACAAGCAAGTATGTGAGTTGGAGAAAGGATAAGACAATACCAAATGTACCTTGACCGAAGTTGAAAATTTATCAATGATCACTCAATAATGTAACCCGAAAATAGCACTATTGGTATCACTTGTCGATTCTCACACCTACACAAGTAAAGTGATGCGGAGCATCCCAAGGTCATCCCCATGGACCCTCCTTCACCTCCTCAAGTGCCTCAAGGACCAATGACTCGTGCTCGTGCTAGAGCTCTCGAGACCGAGGTGACGTCACTCCTAGCCCTACTTCCATACGAATCTTGCGAGACATGGTTGCTACCTCAAACGGATGTGCTTTATGTGCTCAGGTGTGAAGAAGACCACATTGGAGAAGGGCGTGAAGATGGACAAGTCCCCAAGTTCACGGACGAGGTGATGCATCAAGAAGGGCAGAAGGAAGCTCCAGGCCCCGAACATCCGGCCCCCTGGCCCGGACATCGGGCCCCTGGACGAGAAGCTACAGAAAGCCACCAGCCACAGGAGCTACAAGGCCCGGACGTCCGGCCAGGGCCCGGACATCCGGCCAGGCATGGCCCGGACATCCGGCCCCAGGCCCGGAAATCCGGTGCCTCTGTCCAGAGAGCACCCGAGACGAGACCGCTCCAGCCCGGACATCCGGTTCCTCACCCCGGACATCCGGCGCCCCGCGAAGCCCCGGACATCCGGCCCGTCGCCCGGACGTCCGGCTCCTGATCTGCCTGCGTGCAGCCCCTGGGCCAAGGCCCGTGTACCCCTTCGCCCCGTACACTATATATACTCCTTTCCTCATTCCGTTTAGGGTTAGCTGTTGGATAGCTCATTTCTCAGACTTGTGTGGATTCTCTCCCACGAGACCGTGCGCCTCTACGGAGAAGATCCACTACGGATTCAAGGCCTCCACATCGGGGAAGATCCTACGGGATAATCAAGACCTCCTCACGGAGAAGACTACCCTTGTACCACCGTCGTTGACTATGGATCATGTATCGCACTATGTATCGTGGATCTAGCGCTTGTGTGATTATCTTCGTGTTGATTTGAGTGTTTCCTCTTGTGTTTTCCCCGTCTTCCTCCTTGTGTTCTCCGTGTTCATCGTGGGACACTCTCCAGAACATGAAAGATCCGCTGATTAAGGTTCCACCCTACATCATCTTGGTATCAAGAGCAAGGTTGATCACGATTTTGGAGCCCCACACCCTCTCTTCTAACTTGTTTTTGTTGTGTTCTTCCCAATTTCGAAAAATTCCCCACAAAAAGAGCCCCAAATTTTTTTTTGTGATCTGTTGATTTGGCAAGATTTTGTTGACTTTGTTCCATGGATTTGCTGTGCCACGTGTGGATCTAGCTTTTCCTCCACTTTTCCCCAATTTTCATCCGCAAAATCCGACGAATTTTGGCCCCAAAATCACCGATTGCAAGGAGTTCTTCCTGGCCTCGGGCACCCCGGACATCCGGCCCGTGCCCCGGACATCCGGCCCGGCCCGGACATCCGGCCCCTGGCCCGGACATCCGGCCTCCCGCAGCCACTTTTCCACCACCACACCCCACCTTGCACTCCTCCACCGCCATTTTCGTTCGGTAACCCACCCATCCTTCCGCATACCACCACCACTTCCGCAACCACCATCGCTTACCCGCTCCGAGTTTGAAAAGTTTGTCTCCATTTGCCTTGGATACTTGAGTTGTGGTTTCACCGTTTCCTTGGATGTTTAGGCAACCTTGGAACGGCAAGACTTCGACAACACCACCGCTCACCTTCGGCAAGGACGGTAACATCGACGACACTTCGCTCATTCTACCTTGCAATTGCATTGTCACCCTATGAACCATCTTTGCGTAGCTTTCCCATTGAGACTAGCCATTTGAGTATTGCCGGGCCACGACACTTGTGCACATTAGTGATAGTCATATATATTGCATACTACATCATTGTGAGTAACACCACATCATCTTGGTATCTTGCATATCTCCGTGTGACACAAGAGTGTCCCGCATACACAATAGCTACCTCGATCCGCGAAGCATGCATAAGTACCCAAAGAAAGAGCTCACAAGCTTCTAAGCAAACGAGCCAACCAAAGCAAAAGACAATAGCATCATACGCCTTGCATTCAAAGAGATCATACATCATAGCAACTTCATCTTGTGCTCAAGCATCGGCACATCATACACTCATAGCATACTTGTGATAGATAGTCGTTACGTTTTGCCTCTTATAGGTCGTGCACAAGTGCGTATCCGCCTATTAAGCAATCGGTTAGCGTCTCTCTAGTGTTGTGCAACATGAGAATTTTCCGTGGTTTTCCACATTTTGGCTCACCCTTGGTTGCACAACCACATTTATCTATCCGTGCGTGTGTTCCGTGTGCTACTCTTTGCTAGTGATCTACTTGTTGCATGAGCAAATTGTGAACCATTTTCAACATCATTGAGTCATTTTGACGATTGCATTGAATTTGTGCCACATCCTAACCAAGCTCCTCTCAAAGCTTTCCTTGTGTAGGTGTGAGAATCAACACGAAGTGATACCAATAGTGCTATTTCCGGGTTACATTATCGAGTGATCATTGATCCATTTTCAACCTTGGTTAAGGTACATTGATATTGTCTTCTCCTTTCTCCCACTCACATACTTGCTTGTGATGATGGATAGGCCAAGTACATCTTCCAACCCGATCTTCGACGATCCTCAAGAAGCGAACAACTACGTCACCAAACTACATCTTTTCGGTGTCCAACGAGCTCTACATCAAGAGAGTGAAGCTATGCGTGAATACATTGGTCAAGTCGCCGAGGACGCGCGAAAATTTGAAGCAAGGACAAAAGAACAATTCGACACCATCAACACCAACATGACTACCCAATACAACGAGCTCCGGACATTGATAATCAACCGACGTTCTTCCTCAACATCTTCTCAAAGACGAAGCCGCTCAAGTCGACACTCCGACTCCACGCAAGACTCAAGTACACCTACGTCCAACACTCTTCGTCAAGCCGCACGTCAACCTCGACATGACCACCGGCATCCTCTACATGACAAGAGTTCACAAGAGCTATTCGACGAGCAAGAAAGCCGACGTCGTCAAAACCAAGCTACACTTGAGCAAGCACAAGAACGACAACGACTACGCCAACAACAACAAGAGCGAGCACGTCAATATCAAGAAGAACAAGACGCCGAGGCTAACCGCCAAGCACAACAACGTCGAGAAGCTCAAGCTATGGAGGCGCAACGAGCATTACAAGAGGCACATCGCAATGTGGCAGCCCGCACTCGACACACTCGTCAAGAAGAGGATTTCCTTCGCGATGAGATGCAAGAGAGGCGCCATCAAGCAAGAATGCAAGAAGAAGCTCCTCCTCAAGCGCGGCAAGAGCAACAACCCCAACAAGAACATCTACATCCACAAGAGCAACAAGATATGGCAAACCGCCAAAATCGGGACAAGGAAACAACGACGAGCATCGCTATGGCAAGCTCAAGTTCACCATGCCAAAGTTCTCCGGAAGCATTGATCCCGAAGACTATCTCTCATGGGCATTGAAGGTTGACAAGATCTTTCGCCTTCACAACTTCGATGAAGAGAAGAAGATCGCAATGGCATCCCTTGAGTTCCAAGACTATGTTCTCATTTGGTGGGAGCAAATCATAGAGAGAAGAGAAGCAAAAGGCGAACCTCCTATCACCACTTGGGCTCAAATGAAGGAAGTCATGAGAGCAAGATTTGTGCCTACCCACTACAACCGCGACTTGTTCAAGAAGCTACAACTCCTCAAGCAAGGTACCAAGTCCGTTGAAGAGTACTACAAGGAGATGGAGATTGCTATGATACGAGCAAACATCACGGAAGATGACGAGCAAACTATGGCGAGATTCTTGAATGGACTCAACTATCCCATCAAGAAGATTGCGGACTTCCAACCATACAACAATCTCCTCGAGCTAGTGCATCAAGCAACCAAAGCGGAGAGACAAGTTCAAGAGGACTACAAGTACTCCAAGTTCAACTCCAAGAACTTCGGCTCCTACAACCAAGCTTCAACGACTTCGGCTACTCTTCCTACCTCTACCAAGCCATCTACAAACTTAGGCCACAAGTCAAGCTACAAGAATGCGACTACATCGAGTCGTCCACCTTCTACCAACAACTTCAAGCCAAGAGCCTCCTCAACTACAACTCCAACCGAAGACAATAACAAGATGAGCTCCATCAAATGCTTCAAGTGCCAAGGACGAGGCCACAAGTCATTTGAGTGCAAGACCGTTCGCACCATGATCATCAACGACGACGGATCTTATGACTCCATGAGCGATGATGAGATGGAAGCACTTGAGCATGTCGCTATGCATCGCCAAGTGAATGAAGAAGAAGACCATCAAGTGTTTTGCGACAATGACTCAAGCCCCAACCTTGTTGTCTCCAAAGTCTTGACACTCCAACATCAACAAGATGACGACCAACGATGTCACATTTTCCATACAAAGGCCGGCATCAATGGACGCTCCGTCAAGGTTATCATCGATGGAGGAAGTTGCCACAACTTGGCAAGCGAAGAGCTATGCGACAAGCTTCATTTGGTCAAGATGAAGCATCCTCACCCCTACAAGGTCCAGTGGCTCAATGACGCCGGAATTCTTCGAGTCGAGCACACCGTGCAAGTCTCTTTCAAGATTGGCGCCTACGAGGACACTCTCGAATGTGATGTGATACCCATGTCCGCGTGCCACCTTATTCTTGGAAAATCCATGGCAATATGATCGTGGAGTCACACACAATGGACGGACAAATCACTATCATTTCAAGATGAAGGGCAAGGAATTCGTGCTCCGACCAATGACTCCAAGTCAAGTAGCCGCCGACAAGCTTTTACCTACCACCCATCGTGGAGAGAATGGTGAGAGAGCGAGCCACCAAAAAGAGAGCGAGAGGCACAAGCCAAATATGAGCGCCTCCACGATGAGCGACAAGAAGCAACTAGTTCTATTTGCCACCAAACGTGAGATGAGAGAAGTGCGTGAGAACCCATCGAGCGTCTTCCACCTTGTGCTCTTATGCAAAGGGGAAGCCAAACCTACTAACACTTCACAACCTCCACCTTTTGTGTTGTCTCAATAGTTGCAGGAATTCTCGGACGTCTTTCACGATGAGCTACCTCCGGGTCTACCTCCACTTCGCGGAATAGAACACCGCATCGACCTCATACCCGGCACACAATTTCCCAACAAGGCTCTCTACCGTGTCAACCACGAGATACAACGGCAAGTGCCCAAACTCATCGACAAAAGTCATGTACGTGACAGCTTAAGCACTTGTGCCTCTCCGGTTATTCTCTTGCCTATGAAAGATGGAAGTTTTCATGCAAATGCATGCTTGTTACGCAAATGCTTACTTGTTACCCAACTTGAGTTGAATGTGATTGGCTTTGAGCACCTAAAAGATTTATATGAGCATGATCCTTTCTTTGCAAATCCTTATGCTACGTGCTTGACTCTCACTTCTTCGGAACGTTACTACATCAAGCATGGATATCTTATGAGAGCTAACAAACTGTGCATTCCCGAGTCTTCGCTTCGTTTGCTCTTTTTGCAGGAATCTCATGGAGAAGGACTCATGGGACACTTTGGACGAGACAAGACGTTCGTCTACGTTTTCAGCCCATTGCCCCCATTGGACATGCTACCTCTACCTCCTCAAGAGCGCACGAACATGGACGCAAGTGCACGGGCAAGCTATCTCAAGAAGGTGCACGAAGATACAAGGGCAACAATCGAGCGACAAGTACATCGCCTCACAACCAAGATCAACGTCAACAAGGCACCAATGGTGTTCCAACCGAGCGATCTTGTTTGGCTCCACCTTCGCAAGGACAGTTCCCCACAAGAGCGCAAGTCCAAACTACTACCTCGCGCCGACGGACCCTTCAAGGATCTATCTCCTTTCCATGGTGATGAAGATTTCGATCCGAGGTCGGATCTTTCCCAAGGGAGGGGAGATGATGCGGAGCATCCCAAGGTCATCCCCATGGACCCTCCTTCACCTCCTCAAGTGCCTTAAGGACCAATGACTCGTGCTCGTGCTAGAGCTCTCGAGACCGAGGTGACGTCACTCCTAGCCCTACTTCCATACGAATCTTGCGAGACATGGTTGCTACCTCAAACGGATGTGCTTTATGTGCTCAGGTGTGAAGAAGACCACATTGGAGAAGGGCGTGAAGATGGACAAGTCCCCAAGTTCACGAACGAGGTGATGCATCAAGAAGGGCAGAAGGAAGCTCCAGGCCCCGGACATCCGGCCCCCTGGCCCGGACATCCGGCCCCTGGACGAGCAGCTACAGAAAGCCACCAGCCACAGGAGCTACAGGGCCTGGACATCCGGCCAGGCATGGCCCGGACATCCGGCCCCAGGCCCGGAAATCCGGCGCCTCTGTCCAGAGAGCACCCGAGACCAGACCGCTCCAGCCCGGACATCCGGCTCCTCACCCCGGACATCCGGCGCCCCGCGAAGCCCCGGACATCCGGCCCGTCGCCCGGACGTCCGGCTCCTGATCTGCCTGCGTGCAGCCCCTGGGCCGAGGCCCGTGTACCCCTTCACTCCGTACACTATATATACTCCTTTCCTCATTTCGTTTAGGGTTAGCTGTTGGATAGCTCATTTCTCAGACTTGTGTGGATTCTCTCCCACGAGACCGTGCGCCTCTACGGAGAAGATCCACTACGGATTCAAGGCCTCCACATCTGGGAAGATCCTACGGGATAATCAAGACCTCCTCATGGAGAAGACTACCCTTGTACCACCGTCGTTGACTATGGATCATGTATCGCACTATGTATCATGGATCTAGCGCTTGTGTGATTATCTTCGTGTTGATTTGAGTGTTTCCTCTTGTGTTTTCCCCGTCTTCCTCCTTGTGTTCTCCGTGTTCATCGTGGGACACTCTCCAGAACGTGAAAGATCCGCTGATTAGGGTTCCACCCTACATCATAAAGCTTTGAGAGGAGCTTCGTTAGGATGGTGGCATAAATTCAATGCAAAAAGTGAGTAAGCTTCAATTATGTTGAAAATAATTCACAATTGGCTCATGCAACAGGTAGATCACAAGCAATAAGTAGCACACGGAACACACACACGGATAGATAAATGTGGTTGTGCAACCAAAAGTGAGCGAAAATGTGGAATCCACGGAAAATGCTCTTGTTGCAGAACGCTAGAGAGACGCTAACCGATAGCTTAATAGGCGGATACGCACTTGTGCACGAACTATAAAAGGCAACATAACGACTTCCTATCACAAGTATGCTATGAGTGTATGATGTGCCGATGCTTGAGCACAAGATGATGCATTGCTATCTCAATGATCTCCTTTTGGTGCAAGGCGTTTGATGCTATTATTCGTTTGCTTATAAGCTTTGGATGGCTCTTTTGCTTAAAAGCTTGTGAGCTCTTTCTTTGGCCACTTATGCATGCTTCTTGGATCAAGATAGCTATTGTGTATGCAGAACACTCTTGTGTCACACGGAGATATGATAATGTAGTATGCAATATCTATGACTATCACTAATGTGCACAAGTGTCGTGGCCCGGCAATACTCAAATGGCTAGTCTCGGTGGGAAAGCTACGCAAAATGGTCGACGAGGGTTTATCAATGCAATTGCAAGGTAGTATACAAAGTGTCGTCGATGTTACCGTCCTTGTCGAGGTTGAGAGGTGGTCTTGTCGATGTTGTTTCGCTCCGAGATAGCCGAAACACACACGGAAACGGAGAAACCACAACTCAAATGTGTCCAAGACAAAATGAGGTGAAATTTTATCGAAGACGGGTAAGCAATGGAGGTGATGGTGTGTTATATGTCGAGGGTGTAGCGGAAGGGGTATGTAGGGTTGTTGCGGTGGCGGAAACGGTGGCTGAGAAAAACTGAAGAATGCAGTTTCGTCAGTGTAGTCCGGATGATCCGGGTGGTAGCCGGATGATCCGGGTGGAGATCCGGATGATCCGGGTGGTTCAACCTGCTCGGGATGAACTCGGGGAAGAGGTGAAAATTTGGTAGAAAGTGAATTTTTCTTGGATTTTGGGTGGGTTTGAGGGTGGGGGAGGTGGGGAAAAAGGAAATCCACTTGTCACACAGCTCAACCACGGATCACAATCAACAAAATCTCATCAAAAGACACAAATCACAAAAAAAGATATGGCTATTTTTGTGGGGATTTTCGAAATTGGACTGAAAACAACAAAAACAAGCTAGAAAACAAGGTGTGGGGCTCCAAATTTGTGGTCAACCTAAACTCATGATACCATTGATGATGTAGGGTGGAACCCTAGGTTTCCGATCTTTCACGAAAAGGAGGGATCCCGAGGACGAACACGAGGGGCACGAGGGAAAACACAAGAGAGACAAGAAGAAAACACTCAAATCAACAAGTTTAGGTCACACAAATGCTAGATCCGGGAACACAAGGAATGATACATGATCCATGACCAACTAAGGACAATACAAGTAGCGGTAGTCATCTCCGTGAGGAGGTCTTCATGTTCTTCTCCGTGAAGGAGGTCTTGAATCCGTGTTGGATCTTCTCTGAGGAGGCCGCGGTCTCGTAGGAGAGGAACCTTTAAGGTTTTAGATGAGCTATCACAAAAGCTAACCCTAGAAAGTATGGGTGGAGTGCTGTAAATAAGCTAGGAGGGGCGAAGGGGTACATGGGCCTCGGCCCAAGGTCATGCACGCAGGCACGGTCCGGATGATCCGGATGTTGGTCCGGATGATCCGGGCTTTGGGGGTCCGGATGATCCGGGGCGGCGTCCGGATGATCCGGCAGTGCCTTTCTGTAGCGGGGGGTCCGGATGTCCGGGTCCTGGTCCGGATGTCCGGGTGCGGCCGGATGATCCGAGACTGGGTCTGGATGTGCCGGCTTCAGCGAAGTAACTTCGGGTGTCGGGGCACAATCATCCGGGTCTTCGCCCGAATCATCCGGCCAATCCGAGACTTGGCACATTTCTCCTCCATCTTCCTCCTTCGATTCCTCTTGTTCCTTGGTTTCTCCATGGTTGCTCTCGAGGTGCCTGAGTATGCATAGAATTTCTGATGAGTGTAGCAGCCATGTCTCATGTGAATCGAAATGACGTAGAGAGAGGAGTGAAGTCACCTCAGTCTCGAGAGCTCGTGCTCGAGCGTGTGTCATGGGTCCACTCGGCACTAGGTGAGGCGATGGTAGGTCCATGGGGATGACCTTGGGATGCTCCGCATCAAGAACTAGACCAATGTACCTTACCCGATGTTGAAAATGGATAAATGACCACTCAATAATGTATCAAGGAAATAGCACAATTGGTACCGATTCTTGCCAATTCTCACACCTACACAAGTAAAGCTTTTCATGGAGCTTGGTGAGGATAGTTGCACAAAAATTTGATGCAAAAGTTAGCAAGAGTCAATAAAGTTGAAAGAGATTCACAAATTCGCAAATGTAACAAGTAGACCAATAGCAATGAGTGGCACAGGAAAACACACGCACGGATAGATAAATGTGGTTGTGCAACCAAGGATTGAGCTGAAAATGTGGAATCCACGGAAAATGCTTTTGTCGCACAACACTGGAGAGACGCTAGCCGATTGCTCAAAAAGCGGATACGAACTTGTGCACTACCTATATGAGACAAAATGTAGCGACTTCCTATCACAAGTATGCTATCACAAGTATGCTATTAATGTATGATGTTCCGGCACAAGATGATCCAAGATGATCAAGTATGATATGATATTCTGTGATGCTATGGCTCTTGCTTACAAGCTTCTTTGTGGCTCTTTTTCTTTGCTTAAAAGCTTATTCTCTTTTTTTGATATGGCCACTTATGCGAAATGCACAAACCAAGATAGAATTGTGTATATGCAGGAACAATCTTGTGACACAAGGGATGATATGATGATACCATTATGATATGGTATGCATGCAATGGAAGGGCGAATCGATGATCACTAATGTGCACAAGTAACGTTGCCGGCAATACTCAAAGGTTAGTCTCGATAGGCAAGTGACGCAAAATGGGCTAGGGGTTAACAATGCAATTGCAAGGGGAATATACAGTGATGTCGTCGAGGTTACCGTCCGAGTCGAAGATGAGAGGCGGTGTTCTTGATGTAGACCCATTCCTAATTAGCCGAAACACCTTAGGAAATGGAAAAACCACAACTCAAAATCTCAAGGACAAATGTCAAATGGTGGTAGTGGGAAAGCGGAGGTGGTAATTCACTTGGCAAAGCGGAAGTGGAAGGATGGGTTATGCGTGTCAGAGTTATCGTTACCGATCCTAAGTAGCCGAAACACCTTAGCAGACACAAGTCACAACTCAAACAAGCTCAAACAAAACTGGGTTAGGTTTGGGTGGCGGAAATGTATGGTGGGCAATGTTATGCAGAAGTGGTGGTGGTGGTTGATGAAGAAGCAATCGTCCCTAAGTAGCCTAAACACCTTAGGAGACTCAAATCACTACTCAAGCAACCACAAATGTTATGGTGGACAAAATGAGTTAGGTTGCGGAAGGCTATGGTGGCTATGCAGATGATATGGTGGAAGGCCTAGGAAAACTTGCCAAATTTGACAAATTTTGATGGAGTCAAATGATGATGGTAGTATTTTTGTGGGATGGGTAATATAAATAGCTTCAAAACGTGCTAAAGAACGTCAAAAAGGGACTCCGGACAAATTAGTGAAGGCCAAAACGAAATTTCAGCCGCGTCAGTTTCAGGGTTACCCGGACATCCGGGAGAAAGTCCAGCTCATCTGGGATATGTCCGGATGATCCGGGTTCGTCAGCTCCGGTTCTGTTTGTCGGGTGCGTGAATTACACGGATGTCCGGGAGAAGGTCCAGCTCATCCGGGAGGTGTCCGGATTTTCCGGGACTTCGTCCAGATGATCCGGGCGGGTCAACTCCGCTCGGGATTTCCTCTCGGGGACGAATTTGGGAAGAAAAAGGATGATTTCGGGGCAAAATTTGTGGAGATTTTGTGGATGGAAGGTGGTGAAACTTGCAGGAAAGCTAGATCCACTCGAAACCAAGCAAATTCATGGATCAAATCAACAAAACATCATCAAACCAACAGATCACAAAAAAATTGGGGTTATTTTTGGTGGGGAATTTTCGAATTTGGGGAAGAACACAACAAAACAAGGCCAGAAAACGGTGAGGGGGCTCCAAATTCGTGAGAAACCAAGGCTCATGATACCATATGATGCGGGGTTAACCCGTTCTAGGCCGATCTTTCACGAAGAGGACGGAAACCCCCGATGAAAACGAAGAACACAAAGGGAAATCACGAGGGGAAACGGGAGAGAACACTCAAATCAACAAGAGATGGTCACACATGTGCTAGATCCTCAACACAATGAGATACACGGTCGAAATCCAACAAAGGAAAGATACAAAGATAACTAGTTCATCTCCGTGAGGAGGTCTTGAATCCGCGAAGGATCTTCCCGTGAGGGGTCTTGAATCCTTGTGGATCTTCTCCGTGGAGGGGCCGCAGTCACTCACAAGGAGATGAACCACTAGTTAATGAGCAAAGCTCTGTCTCAAATGAGCTAAACCTAAGCTAACCCTCAAATGGAGGAGGGGGAGGAGTATATATAGTCTAAGCCACGAAAGGGTAAGTGAGGGGCAAAGGGGTACACGGGCTCGGCCCAAGTCACGCGCACAGGTGGGGTCCAGATGATCCGGATGGTGGCCCGGATGATCTGGGTGTTAGGGGTCCGGATGATCCGGGCGACCGTCCGGATCGTCCAGCTTCGTGAGGTTGCTTCGGGTGCCTTCGGGTGCATTTCCCAGATCATCCGGGTCGGCGTCCGGATTGTCCGGGCTAGGGCCGGATCATCCGGGCATCTTCTGTCTTGCCCTTCTTCTTCTCTGTCTTCATGTATGCTTCTCTCTTCAATCGTACTTGCTCCTTAGCTGCTCCATGGTCTTCCTCTTGGTTCCTGGTCATGCATAGCTGATATGTTTGAGGTAGTAGCCATGTCTCACATGTGCAAAG
Source organism: Secale cereale (assembly GCA_902687465.1). NCBI lineage: Eukaryota > Viridiplantae > Streptophyta > Magnoliopsida > Poales > Poaceae > Secale > Secale cereale. The sequence continues at coordinate 448,050,906 of LR738715.1, read as the reverse complement.
TGAAGGTTCGGAGAGGAGCGAGTTCACCTTGTGTCCATTGATGTATGCTTGAGGTCGCATCGTATGTCCTCTTGGGGCTTGGGGAGTAGTCGTAGTGTACATGGGGATGGCCATAGGATGCTCCGCATCAGGTGGAGTCACTCATCTCATTCAAGTGGTGGGGGTTGTGGCTCTCCTCACATGGGAATTGGGGCAACTCATCATATATGGGGCTAGTGGTGAACTCGCTCTCACTTTCAATATGGTGGCACAAGTCACTCAAGTCATCATACGTAGTCATGGTCGAAGGGGAAATCCCATGCTCAACCATCTCATAATCGTCGCACTGGATGAAGGCCGAAGATGGCACATCATCACACTCGCCTCCAAAGAAGGAAGCATTATCCTTGCTCATCACCATGTCGGTCGCCTTCAAAGATTGGTCCTCGAATGGCTCCGTAGTCATAGTCATCGCCGCACCATCTTGAAAAAGAGTCAAAGTAGACTCGGCATCATTAATGCCACAAAGAGGGATGGCGGTGGAGTCGAACTTGGGAGCGTCGTCCTGGAGCTCGTTGGGCTTGGACATCATGGTGGTACTAGCCTCATGCTCGCCGTCTTGGAGCTTGGTCTTCGAGAAGTGTGCTTGCGGTGGAGAAACCTTGGCCTTCATGAGGTCTTGTTCCGCCTTGAGAGCACCAATGTAGTTGTCACCGTGGGACTTGTAGTTCTCAAGGAAGATAGTCTTGTAGATGTCGTTTTGCAATCCCATCATGAAGTGGAGCTTCATCGAAATGGGGTCATCCACGCCGGCTCGTCGCAAGGCATTCTTCACGTCCTTGAAGTACTTGTCGATGGACTTGGATCCTTCGGTGGTATTCTCCAATTGGCGTAGAAGTTGTTCACTATAGGTGGGAGGCACGAACTCTCGCCGCAAAGCTTTCTTCGTCTTGGGCCAACTCATGTCATACTCCTTCGAAGGTGTGTGAAACCACCATGTCGACGCGAAGTCGTGGAAGTTTCTTGTGGCGCACTTCACTTGATCTCCGGGAGGAACGTGATGTAGCGTGAGGTAGTCGTCCATCAAGCGTTCCCACTCGAGATACTCCTCGGGTTCTTGTGTCCCATAGAAAGGAATCTCGTGGTCGTTGTCGAGGTCGTAGTAGCTCGTGGAAGTCGCGGACTTGAGCTTGGGGAGCAGAACTTGAGCATAATCTTGAGGTGCGTGTGGGCGAAGATGCCGCACATCCAAAGGCGAAGATGCCCTGAAGTCGCTTGGTGAATATGCCAAGGTACATGGTGAAGTCGTTGAGTAGTTGTTGGTGTTGAGCTCATGACCTTCACGTTCTTGTCGTTGATGTTGTCGATGCCGATGAGAGCTTGCCGGAGATGGTAGCTCGGAAGGATGTGCACGTGAGAGTCTTCTCGAAGATGAGGAAGACCTCTTGCGGTTCTTGATGAGGACTTTGAGCTCCTTCATTTGAGCATCCATGTTGGCGCACAAGTGGTTCGTCATAGCATCGAACTTGTCGTTGTTGTTGGTGACCGAAGTAGATGAAATGCTTTGCCTATCCATCACAAGACTCGAGCAAAGGTGAGTAGGAGATGAGATAAACAATACCAAGTTACCTTTTCCCAACGTTGAGGATGTATCCCGTTTCACTCAATGTGAAATGAAAGAATAGTGGAATTGGTACCGGACTTGTTCACTCACACCTATCAAGTAAAGCTTATCGAGTGGCTTGGTTAGGATAACTCGCACAAAAATTTGTTGCAAAATTTTAGCAAGAGTCAATAAAGGTTAAAGAGATTCACAAATTCGCAAGTGAAACAAGTAGACCAATAGCAATATGGGTGGCACGCAGAAACACACACACGGATAGATAGATGGGGTCGTGCAACCAAGGAATGAGCACAAAATATGGAGTCCACGAAAACGCTCGTGTTGCACAACTCTAGAGAGACGCTAGCACGATTGCTCTATAGGCGGATACGACACTTGTGCACAACCTATTGGATGCAAAATGTATCAACTTTCTATCTCAAGTATGCTATTTGTGTATGATGTTCCGGTGCTTTTAGCACAAGATGATCCAAGATGATCGGATATGATAGCATATGATATATTGTGATACGATGCTATGGCTCTTGCTTACAAGCTTCTTTTTCTTTCTCTTTTTGCTTAAAAGCTTATTCTTTTTTTTGTATGGCCACAATGCGAAATGCACAAACCAAGATAGCAATTGTGTATAGGCTGGAACAATCTTGTGACACAAGGGATGATATGATGATACCAAGATATGGTATGTATGCAATGGAAGGGCGGAGCGCTAATGTGCACAAGTAACGTTGCCGGCAATACTCAAATGGCTAGTCTCGATAGGCAAGTGACGCAAAATGGGCTAGGGGTTAACAATGCAATTGCAAGGGAAATATACAATGATGTCGTCGAGGTTACCATCTGAGTCGACGATGAGAGGCAGTGTTCTTGATGTAGACCCGTTCCTAATTAGCCGAAACACCTTAGGAAACAGAAAAACCAAAACTCAAAATCTCAAGGACAAATGTCAAATGGTGGTAGGGGGAAAGCGGTGGTGGTTATGCACTTGGCAAAGCGGAAGTGGAATGATGGGTTATGCGTGTCGGAGTTATCGTGACCATCCCTAAGTAGCCAAAACACCACAAGCCACAACTCAAACAAGCTCAAACAAAATTGGGTTAGGTTTGGGTGGCGGAAATATATAGTGGGCAATGTGTATGCGGACGTGGTGGTGGTGGTTGATGAAGAAGCAATTGCCCCTAAGTATGCTAAACACCTTAGGAGACTCAAATCACTATTCAAGCAACCACATATGCTATGGTGGACAAAATGGGTTAGGTTGCGGAAGGCTATGGTGGCTATGCGGATGATCTCGTGGAAGGCCTTGGCAAACTTGCCAAATTTGACAAATGTTGATGGAGTAAAATGATGATGGTAGTATTTTTGTGGGATGGGGGATGTCAATAGCTTCAGAACAAGCTAAAGAACGTCGAAAATGGACTCTGGATGAATTAGTTATGGCCAAAACAAAATTTCAGCCGCGTCAGTTTCAGGGTTAGCGGACATCCGGGAGAAAGTCCAGCTCATCCGGGCTATGTCCGGATGATCCGGGAGAATATCTGGATGATCTGGGTTCGTGAGTGCCGGTTCTATTTTTCGGGTGCGTGAATTACACGAACGTGCGGGAGAGGGTCCAGCTCATCCGGGAGGTGTCCGGATGATCCGGGCGGGTCAACTCCGCTCGGGATTTCCTCTCAGGGACGAATTTGGGGGCGGAAATGGATGATTTTGGGCTCAATATTGAGAGGATTTCGTGGATGGAATGTGGGAAAACTTGTGGAGATGCTAGATCCACTTGAAACCAAGCGAATCCATGGATCAAAATCAACAAAACATCATCAAACCAACAAATCACAAAAAAACTAGGGCTATTTTTGGTGGGGAATTTTCGAATTTGGGGAAGAACACAACAAAACAAGGCTAGAAAACGGTGGGGAGGCTCCAAATTCGTGAGAAACCAGGGCTCATTATACCATATGATGCGGGTCAACCCGTTCTAGGACGATCTTTCACGAAGAGGAGAGAAACCCACGATGAACACGAAGAACACAAAGGGGAATCACGAGGGGAAACACTCAAGAACAAGTCCAATCACACATCCACTAGGCAATCAAACACACAAGATCACAAGGTACATGAACAACAAAGGGAAAGATACAAGGTAGAGTTCATCTCCAAGAGGAGGTCTTGAATCCGCAAAGGATCTTCCCCTGAGCGGTCTTGAATCCAAGGTGGATCTTCTCCGTAGAGGGACCGTGGTCTCTCTCGTGGAGTAGATCCGTAATGGATGAGCAAACCTCTAGTCTAAAATGAGCCATCACATTTGCTAACCCTAAAATGGTGGAGGTGGATGAGTACATATAGTCTAGGACCAAGAAGGGGTAAGTGCGGGGCGCAACAGGTACATGGGCCTCGGCCCGGATACATGCACGCAGGCAAGGCCGGACGATCCGGACGGGGTCCCGGATGATCCGGCTTCGTCGTGAGCCTTCGGGTGCCTTGAGGTGCATTAGCCGGATCGTCCGGGCCCGAGGCCGGATCATCCGGGCGTCGTCCGGATCATCCGGGCAGACTTGTTCGTCTTCTTCTCCTTTCTTCCATCTTCTCTTCCACGCTTACCTCGCGCATGGTGTAGTCGCTCCTTGGCGCTTGCACTCCTCCTCGACATTCGCAAAGCTCCGACAATACCTATGCATGCACACGGGAGAAGTGTCAAGTAGTATACCATCCTCGAAGGGGTCAAGTCAACATGTGTAAAGGAGATGATTCACCTTTGTGTATGTGAAGTAGATGCCACACGTGTCACTTGACAAATGGACTCTTGACATGGTGATATCCGTAGGATGCTCCGCATCAGACCTTCTCTTTGACCTCGGAGGAGCGTGATGATTTGCCACATCCCACGACATTCATCTTTGGAGGCATTACGGATGAGGAAGTTGAGCATGGAGACTATTGCACCTACACCTCTTCGACATCCACATATGACGAGATGCCCCAATTCCCATGTGAGGAGAGCCACCACCACATGAGTGATACGAGTGACTCCACCATATGTGACATTGAGAGCATTTCCTTTGAGAGGATAAGTGTGACCACCACTAGACCCACACATGAGAGTATGCCACTTCTCCTATGTGAGGTTGAGAGCCATTTGAGTGACTCCACCAACCATACGAGTGAGAGCATTCAAGAGGGAGTGAGTGAGCCACCACACTTAATGAGTGAGGTAGTTGGTAGGCCATGTGAGGCCACTATGATTTCTAACAACTTAACCTATACTCCGAGTGTGTTTTCTTCGGTGCTAGGTCTCCTACAAGAGGACATGCCTACCCTCGACGAGTCCGTTCCTCCAATGGACAAAGCGATGGCCATGGTGGAAGAAGATGCACCACCCACATGGTTCCATCAAGATGAAGATAACAACGTTTGGATCTTGAAGACCTCACCTACAATACACGAGCGATGCTCCAAAGGTAACATAGGTGATTGTGCTTCTTTCGCCCCACTTGTGGACTATATCACCAATGATTGCTTGCATGATTATGATTCACCTATGACCATGCTTCATGCTAGTGCAACTTCCTCATGTCATGACTTACCTATTTATGATGAATACGCTGATGAGCATGTTGAGTTGCCTAGTTGTGATGCTATGCTCCATAGGATATCACGTGAAAATTCTTTTGGTCACATCATGTTCGAGAACCCTCTAAACTTGTCATATGCTATGAGTGAGATCTCCCATATTGCATCATTTCAATCTCAACATAGTAACTATGCATGCCCCATTAAAGTAAATCCTATTTGCACTTGTGGCATAGTTGACAAGATGATGGTCATTGGCTTTTGTTTTTCTTGTGATGATATTGTTAAGCTTCCTTTACATGATTTGTGCAATTCATCTAATATACCATGCCATGAACACATTGTCCCAAATATGCATTGTTTTGGATGTTGTCAATATTCTCCATGTGATGTTTCCACTAATGCTCATGAGGAGACCCCCATAGTTTCCTCATACATACTAGGAGATCTAGATGCATTCCATACCTTGCATGATTACCATGATTGTGTGCACCATATGCATTACATGGATAACAATGCTCTACCTACTTGTCATGATGCATCACACCATTTCAGTCTCCATTATGCCATACATAACAACAAACCTCTCATGATGGATGACATGTTTCTATATCACGCATCTCATTTTTTTAGCGTTGGATATTATGTGCTAACCAACACATACATGTGCACATCATGATGGATGATGTGTACATATACCACGCAAACATAATTTTTCCTTTGTCTTTGTTTTGTGTAGGTACTCATGAACATTTGTCAACCTCACAATCCCATGAGTTGACAAAACGAGCTCTTGAGAGCAATGACGATTTGGGATTCCGCGGATTGTCCTTAACACTGTTCTGTTCGCGCAATCACTACGCGCATCTCTTCTACTTGTCTCTCACATGGCTATGGGCTACATATCACTTGTCACCTTGTGCCCATTCTATCGTGTTCACTTTGCATGTTATGCCTCTTGCTATGACTTTGCCATGCAATTGTGACCCTTTCTTGCATTTGCCCATGATTCACCATTCTACTACTACTATGTGTATTTGCATGCTTGGTGGAGATACTTGTAGCTATTGCCATGATTTTGTTGTGCCCCATGCTATTGATAATATTTTGCTCATATATTGCTTTCATGTTTGTGATATGTCGCGTGGATTATTCACGTCGACTATTTGTCCACATGCCATGATTGCCACGATTGCCTCTAGTATGTTGCACCTTCGCACTACTAGCTTACACTACTTGATTACCATGATTGCTTGCTTTGTTGCATCACCCATGTTCCATTCTTACTTGCTTTCTTGGGTTGATGACATATATGTTCATTCCATTCACATGATTCACATTGATCATTGCCACTTGTCTCCAATAGTTGCATCTCTAATCACTTGTATTGAGTGCAACAATGCTTGATCTTGGAGACTTGGACACCATACTTGCGATGCATGCTTGCTTGTTTGAGCCTAATGCCTTTGGTTGTTATCGCATCATATGCTTACTTGCCATGCCACATTACCTTGTCCTTTCTTATGATGAGCATGATGACTACACTTGTTGGGTATCTTACCACATGAATGATAGGTTTTGCATTCACGCTAACCTCATTTGTTTTTCCAAGTGTTTGCCATGTTCTTTCATTTTGAAGGATTCACACGGCGGTGCCATCATGCGACAAATTGGTCATGTGAAGGCATACACGATGTGCAACACCAACATTTGCGAGAAATTCCTAAAGGTGAATTCCTTCTTTGTGAGCCATCCTCACTTATGCATATTGGATGGACCATACTTTCATTGTTGTTTCCTTCTTGTTGTCTACATGATACATCTACGGGATGAAGGGCCGACATTGAAGATACTTTGGATGCACCTTCGGAACTCCACTCAAGCCACGACGTTGAGCATTTGTATATCAACACTCCTTCGGCACATTGCACAAAAAACCTCCATATTTGTTGATTGTGTGCCCACATGCCATGTTCCATGGACTTATCATACCCATGACAAATTTGCATCTTATGCATGGATTGACTCACATTATGATTGCCTTGTTGCATCGTGTATTCCCATGTCATCCATGATTTATGAGCTTGTGCATTTCCTTAGCAAATTTGTTGTGATCTACCTTGATGGCATATTCATACATAATGATCACATTTCCAAACATCAATTGCATGATCACATAGTCATATTGAGGATCCATTGCCATGTTCATGCTCTTGAAAAACCATCACACTATGACATCATTTTGCACAATGGTAGAAATTGTAGCTTTGTGCACCATGCCAATTACTCTACCTTTGTGTGCACAACAAATGAATTTTCTCACATGAATGCTTTACTTTTCATTCGACATCTTTTGGATAAGCATCTTATGTCTTGCCATGCCAAACCTTGTCACACAGACCTATTCTTAAACGATGGACACTTTGTGTGCGATAACCATTGTATTTCCGAGTGTCGTTTGTGTTTGCTCTTCTTGCATGTATACCACTCCGGCGACACTTTGGACTACTTGGATTGCACCATGTCCTCAACTCCATCCAACTACAACTCCGTCCACGACAACCGTTTCCATGGTGATGAGCTTTTTGATCCGAGGTCGGATCTTTCCCAATGGGGAGGGAGATGATGCGGAGCATCCCGCGATCATCCCCATGTCCACTTCGAGACATAAGACGAGACCCCAAGTACCCGCCATTGGACACAAGGTTAACTCGCTCCTCTCCAAACCTTTACTTTCTACATGTGAGCCTTGGCTACTACCTCAAATATATGTGCTATGCATGACCAGGAACCAAGAGGGAGGCCATGGAACAGCTAGGAGCATTGGACAAGATGGCGAGGAAAAGTTCGAGGATCAAATGGAGAAGCTGCTGGAAAAACTACAGGCTCCGGACGTCCAGCCTCTACCGGACGACCGGTCACTCCCAGGCACCGGACGACCGACAAGTACCGGACGACCGGCGACTCCCAGGCGACCGGACGACCGGAGGCCACCGGATGTCCGTGACTCCGACTACAGAACGTAAATAGCAGAAATCCGAGAGTTACCGGACGTCCGGTCCCTCCCGTGCCATCGGACGTCCGCTACATACTGTCTGCGCACAGTTATCATGCCAGAGGCCCATGTATCTCTCTCCGACTTACCCCTTTGTGGCTCTAGACTATATATACTCCTCCACCTCCTCCTAGTTAGGGTAGCATTGGTTTAGCACATATGTGAGATAGAGCTTTGCTCATCCATTACGGATCTACTCCACGAGAGAGACCGCGGCCCCTATACAGAGAAGATCCACCTTGGATTAAAGACCCCTAACGGGAAGATCCTTTGCGGATTCAAGACCTCCTCACGGAGATGAACTTTACCTTGTATCTTTCCCTTTGTTGTTCATGTACCTTGTGATCTTGTGTGTTTGATTGTCTAGTGGATGTGCGATTGGACTTGTTCTTGAGTGTTTTCCCTTGTGTTTTCTCCCCGTGTTCATCGTGTTCTTCGTGGGATCCTCTCCATTTCGTGAGAGATTGGCCATCTAGGGTTCCACCCTACATCACCTCGTATGTCCTTGCCTCCTTAGCACCAAAGAGGAAATTGTCCTCGCGTCTACGTATAATGATGACCCGACCCTTGAGGGCTACACATTGATCCTCACATCTACATAATCAGATCTACAAAGTCCTTGCTCATTATTGAATCATGACACGACACTTGGGGGCTATGATCGCATACTGCAGAAAGACGGGTCAAGGATCTCAACCCGAAATTCCACAAGTCAAAAGTATTTCATAAGTAAAAGTCCCGAGTCGTCGTTGGTGAATGACCCGACACTTGAGGGCTACACTGGCTGCAGTTTTATGAGCATAAGCTAATTACAAGTCCCAGGTTGCTGCAGGAAAGACAACCCAACACTTGGGGGCTACAACTTTCAGTTGTTTCAACAGAACATAACACTACAAAAAAGGACGCTTGTGTGATGATACATGTTTGTCACAGTATGTCACATTTTCTGTCATGCATGTTCATCCATGACGATTTTATGACACAAGAATGGTAGTCATACCCGTGCTGCCGTAGAAGTGTTCCATGACAATACTGAAATTATCATCACGGAAGTGTCCACTTCCATGACGATAAATGGCGCGCCATGGAAGTGCTTTCGTCAACGGTAACCGACACGTGGCATCCACCGTAACGGGACACCGTTAACCCTATCAGGTCCAGTTTTGGATTCGATAACCCGTTAATAGAAACGACCAATGGCGATTTTCCACGAGTAAGTTTCTCATTGGCCGAAGGAAACACGTGTCGGCTCCACAATGGGCCAGATGTCATCCAGCGAATGGAAGGGACACGCCTATGATACGTCGACACGTGGCTCGGCAAAATTGTGGCCCATTCAGGTAAAAATGTTGGCCCGTTTGACTTGGTCAAAAGTTAACGGGTCGGCCATTGAAAGCATGTTAACGGCTTGCTCGCATATAGCCCATTCACACCTGCTAACTCACGACCCATTATGGCCATTCCGAATTCGGCCTAGTAGCTTCATCTGGGCCATCCATTATGATTCCGGCTCGTTCTAACTTCTGGCCCATGTATGGCCCATGATGTCTTTCGGCCCATATGAGGCCCTTCGAAACTCTTGGCCCATTAACGACCCATGGTGAAACTGGCCCATAATGAATAGTATATCGCTTTATACCCATTAACGGCCCATTACTCAATTGGGTCGTTTCCAGCACGTGTTATTTTTCGGCCTTTTCAGGGCCCATTTTATTCTTGGGCTGATTTGCAGCATTCGATTACTTACGGTCCGTTACTCGCATGTTCCGCTTGTGGGCCAAATTCAGCCCATGGTCAAAGTCAGGCTGTTTGTGGCATGTTAATCCCTTGGGACATTTTCACAGCGTCATCAAATACGGACCATTAACGACCCGTTATACTCGTCAGGCTATTAACGAGCCGTTAGGGTCGGCCCATGAATGAATGATTCTCACTCCAGCCCGTTTACGGCCCATAATGCGGTCTGTTACTGGCCCATGTTTGGCCACTCGATCATACGGCCCGTAGATGTTGGGGAACGTATTATTTCAAAAAAAATCCTATGATCACGCAAGATCTATCTAGGAGAAGCATAGCAACGAGCAGGGAGAGTGCGTCCACGTACCCTCGTAGATCGAAAGCGGAGCCTTTAGTAACACGGTTGATGTAGTGGAACGTCTTCACGATCCAACCAATCCAAGCACCGAACGTATGGCACCTCCGTGTTCAGCACACGTTCAGCAAGATGACGTCCCACGAGCTCTTGATCAAGTAGAGGCTCGTGGGAGATTTCCGGCAGCATGACAGCGTGTTGATGGTGTTGATGATGTGATCTGTGCAGGGCTTTGCCTAAGCACTACGACAATATGACCGAGGTTTTAAACTGTGGAGGGGGGCACCGCGCATGGTTAAAAGATCAACTTGTGTGTTCTAGGGATCCCCCCTCCCCACGTATATAAAGGAGGGGGCAGGAGGAGGCCGGACGGCCCCTAGGGCGCGCCCCCGAGAGGGGATTCCTACTAGGACTCCTAGTCCTAGTAGGATTCCACCAAGAGGGAGAGAGGGGGAGGAAGGAGAGGGAGAGAAGGAGGGAAAGAGGGGGGGTGCTTCCCCCTCCCTAGTCCATTTCCGAAATTCTATGTGGGGAGGCCACCCCTTGTGGCCCTTCCTCTTTCTCCACTAAGGCCCATGAAGGCCCATTATTTCCCCCGAAGGTTTCGATAACCCTCCGGCACTCCGATAGTTATCTGGTACCCCTCGGTACTCATCCGGTGTCCGAATAACATCGTAAAATATATCATTCTTTATGTCTAAACCATTTCAAGACTCCTCGTCATGTCCGTGATCTCATCCGGGCCTCCGAAAAAACTTCGGGCATCAAAAACACGTAACTCATAATACAAATCGTCATCGAACGTTAAGCGTGCGGACCCAACGGGTTCGAGAACTATGTAGACATGACCGAGAAACATCTCCGGTCAATAACCAATAGAGGAACCTAGATGCTCATATTGGCTCCTACATATTCTATGAAGATCTTTATTGGTCAAACCGCATAACAACATGCGTTGTTCCCTTTGTCATCGGTATGTTACTTGCCCGAGATTTGATTGTCGGTATCATCATACCTATTTCAATCTAGTTACCAGCAAGTCTCTTTACTCGTTCCGTAATACATCATCTCGTGACTAACCCATTAGTCATTTGCTTGCAAGGCTTATTATGATGTGTATTACCGAGAGGGCCCAGAGATACCTCTCCGACACTCGGAGTGACAAATCCTATTCTCGATCTATGCCAACTCAACAAACACCTTCGGAGACACTTGTAGAGCATCTTTATAATCACCCAGTTACGTTGTGATGTTCCATAGCACACAAGGTATTCCTCCGGTACTCGGGAGTTGCATAATCTCATAGTCAGAGGAACATGTATAAGTCATGAAGAAAGCAATAGCAATAAAACTAAACGATCAATATGTTAAGCTAACGGATGGGTCTTGTCCATCACATCATTCTCCTAATGATGTGATCTCGTTTATCAAATGAAAACACATGTCTATGGTTAGGTAACTTAACCATCTTTGATTAACGAGCTAGTCTAGTAGAGGCATACTAGGGACACTCTGTTTTGTCTATGTATTCACACATGTATCAAGTTTTCGGTTAATACAATTCTAGCATGAATAAAAGACATTTATCATGATATGTAGAAGGAAATAAATAACAACTTTATTATTGCCTCTAGGGCATATTTCCTTCAGTCTCCCACTTGCACTAGAGTCAATAATCTTGATTACATAGTAATGATTCTAACACCCATGGAGTCTTAGTGTTGATCATGTTTTGCTCGTGGAAGAGGCTTAGTCAACGGGTCTGCAACATTCAGATTCGTATGTATTTTGCAAATATCTATGTCTTCCTCCTTGACTTGATCGTGAATGGAGTTGAAGCGTCTCTTGATGTACTCCGCTTCACATGTAGATCCCGCCATGACGCTTCTTGGAACTGCGCCAACTGTCAGCTCCTCCGTTCAACAAAAATACATATCCGATTTGTGACTTCGAGTCATTCGAATCAGTGTCAAAGCTTGCATCGACGTAACCGTTTACGACGAGCTCTTTGTCACCTCCATAAACGAGAAACATATCCATCATCCTTTTCAGTTATTTCAGGATGTTCTTAATCGCTGTCCAGTGATCCACTCCTAGATTACTTTGGTACCTCCCTGCTAGACTTATAGCAAGACACACATTAGGTCTAGTACACAACATTGCATACATGATAGAACCTATGGCTGAAGCATAGGGAATGACTTTCATTTTCTCTATATCTTCTGAAGTGGTCGGGCATTGAGTCTGACTCAACTTCACACCTTGTAACATAGTCAAGAACACTTTGTTTAACTGATCCATTGTGAACTTCTTCAAAACTTTATCAAGGTATGTGCTTTGTGAAAGTCCAATTAAGCGTCTTGATCTATCTCTATAGATCTTGATGCCCAATATATAAGCAGCTTCACCGAGGTCTTTCATTGAAAAATTCTTATTCAAGTATCCTTTTATGCTATCCAGAAATTCTACATCATTTCCAATCAACAATATGTCATCCACATATAATATAAGAAATGCTACAGAGCTCCCACTCTCTTTCTTGTAAATACAGGCTTCTCCATAAGTCTGTATAAAACCATATGCTTTGATCACCTCATCAAAGCGTATATTCCAACTCTGAGACGCTTGCACCAGTCCATAGATGGATCGCTGGAGCTTGCACACTTTTTAGCACCTTTAGGATCGAAAAAATCTTCTGGTTGCATCATATACAACTCTTCTTTGAGATATCCATTGAGGAATGCAGTTTTGACATCCATTTTCCAGATTTCATAATCATTAAATGTGGCAATTGCTAACATGATTCAGACAGACTTAAGCATCGCTACGGGTGAGAAAGTTTCATCGTAGTCAACTCCTTGAACTTGTCGAAAACCTTTCGCAACAAGTCGAGCTTTGTAGATAGCAACATTACCATCGGTGTCAGTCTACTTCTTAAAGATCCATTTATTTTCAATGGCTTGCCGATCATCGGGCAAGTCAACCAAAGTCCATACTTTGTTCTCATACATGGATCCCATCTTAGATTTCATGGCCACAAGCCATTTTGCGGAATCTGGGCTCATCATTGCTTCCTCATAGTTCGTAGGTTCGTCATGGTCTAGTAACATGACTTCCAGAATAGGGTTACCGTACCACTCTGTTGCGGAACGCATTCTAGTTGACCTACGAGGTTCAGTAGTAACTTGATCTAAAGTTTCATGATCATCATCATTACCTTCCTTGGTGTAGGAATCACTGAAACATATTTCTATGATGAACTACTTTCCAATTCGAGAGAAGGTACAATTACCTCACCAAGTTTTACTTTCCTCCCACTAACTTCTTTCAAGAGAAACTCCTTCTCTAGAAAGGACCCATTCTTAGCAACGAATATCTCGCCTTCGGATCTGTGATAGAAGGTGTACCCAATAGTTTTTTATGGGTTTTTAAGAAGTAGACTGATGGGGTTGAAGCTTTTTCACATAAGCATCGCAGCCCCAAACTTTAAAAATGACAACTTGGGTTTCTTGCCAAACCACAGTTCATAAGGTGTCGTCTCAACGGATTTAGATAGTGCCCTATTTAACATGAATGCAGTTGTCTATAAAGCATAACCCCAAAACGATAGTGGTAAATCGGTAAGAGACATCATAGATCGCACCATATCTAATAAAGTATGTTACGATGTTCGGACACACCATTAAACATGGTTTCAAATGAAGACCAAACTCATAACTCAAATATTCTCCTCCACGATCAGATCGTAGAAACTTTATTTTCTTGTTACGATGATTCTCTACTAAACTCTGAAATTCTTTGAACTTTTCAAATGTTTCAGACTTATGTTTCATTAAGTAGATATACCGATATCTGCTCAAATCGTCTGTGAAGGTCAGAAAATAACGATACCCACTGCGAGCCTCAACACTCATCGGACCGCATACATCAGTATGTATTATTTCCAATAAGTCAGTTGCTCGCTCCATTGTTCCGGAGAATGGAGTTTTAGTAATCTTGCCCATGAGGCATGGTTCCCAAGCACCAAGTGATTGATAATCAAGTGATTCCAAAAGACAATCAGCATGGAGTTTCTTCATGCGCTTTACACCAATATGACCTAAATGGCAGTGCCACAAATATGTTGCACTATCATTATCAACTTTGCATCTTTTGGCTTCAATAATATGAATATGTGTATCACTACGATCGAGATTCAACAAAAATAGACCACTCATCAAGGGTGCATGACCATAAAAGATATTACTCATATAAATAGAACAACCATTATTCTCTTATTTACCTGAATAACCGTCTTGCAACAAACAAGATCCAGATATAATGTTCATGCTCAACGCTACCACCAAATAACAATTATTTAGGTCTAAAACTAATCCCAAGGGTAGATGTAGAGGTAGCGTGCCGACGACGATCACATCGACTTTGGAACCATGTAGCATGTGCATCGTCACCTCGTCCTTAGCCAATATTCGTTTAATCCGTAGCCCCTGTTTCAAGTTAGAAATATGAGCAACCGAACAAGTTTCAAATACCCAGGCGCTACTATGAGCATTAGTAAGGTACACATCAATAAAGTGTATATCAAATATACCTTTGTTCACATTGCCATCCTTCTTATCCGCCAAATACTTGGGGCAGTTCCGCTTCAAGTGACCAGTCCCTTTGAAGTAGAAGCACTCAGTTTCAGGCTTGGCTCCAGACTTGGGTTTCTTCCCGGGAGTAGCAACTGGCTTGCCATTCTTCTTGAAGTTCCCCTTCTTTCCCTTGCCCTTTTTCTTGAAACTAGTGGTCTGGTTAACAATCAACACTTGATGCTCCTTCTTGATTTCTACCTTCGCATCTTTGAGCATGGCGAAGAGCTCGGGAATTCTCTTTTGCATCCCTTACATATTATAGTTCATCATGAAGCCTTTATAGTTTGGTGGCAGTGATTGAATAATTCTGTCAATAACACTATCATTATCAACTTTGACTCCAAGTTGAGTCATGTGATTGTGGTACCCAGACATTCTTAGTATGTGTTCACTGACGGAACTGTTCTCCTCCATCTTGCAGCTATAGAACTTGTTGGAGACTTCATATCTCTGAACTCGGGCATTTTCTTCAAATATTAACTTCAACTCTTGGAACATCTTATATGCTCCATGACATTCAAAACATCTTTGAAGTCCCGATTCTAAGCCATAAAGCATGGCACACTGAACTATCGAGTAGTCATCAGACCGCGTCTGCCAGACGTTCAAAGCGTCCACATTAGTGGGAGGGGGCTTGTCACCTAGCGGTGCTTCAAGGACATAATTCTTCTATGCAGCAATGAGGATAATCCTCAAGTTACGGACCCAGTCCGTGTAGTTGCTACCATCATCTTTCAACTTAGCTTTCTATACGAACACATTACAATTCAAGGGAACGGTAGCACGGGTCATTGATCTACAACAACATAGATATGCAAAAACTATCAGGACTAAGTTCATGAGAAATTAAATTTCAATTAATCATATTACTAAAGAACTCCCACTTAGATTGACATCCCTCAAGTCATCTAAATGATCACGTGATCCAAAACAACTAAACCATGTCCAGTTATCGCGTGAGATGGAGTAGTTTTCAATGGTGAACATCTTATGTTGGTCATATCTACTATATGATTCATGCTCGACCTTTCGGTCTCTAGTGTTCCGAGTCCATGTCTGTACATGCTAGGATCGTCAAGTTTACCCCCGAGTATTATGCATGTGTAAAACTGTCTTACACCCGTTGTATGTGAACGTAGAGCTTATCACACCAGATCATCACGTGGTGTCTCGGCACAACGAACTGTCGCAACGGTGCATACTCAGGGAGAACACTTGTACCTTGAAATTTTGTAAGGGATCATCTTATAATGCTACCATCGTTCTAAGCAAAATAAGATGCATAATAAGATAAACATCACATGCAATCAAAATATGTGACATGATATGGCCATCCTCATCTTGTGCTTTTGATCTCAATCTCCAAAACATCTTCATGGTCTCCCTCGTCACCGGCTTGACACCATGATCTTCATCGTAGCGTCGTGGTCGTCTCGCCAACTATTTCTTCTACTACTATCACTAACTCATAGTGATAAAGTAAAGCGATTAGATGGCATTCACAGTTCATTCAATAAAGAGACAACCATAAGGCTCCTGTTGGTTGCCGATAATTTACAAAACATGATCATCTCATACAATATAGTATAACTCATTATGTCTTGACCATATCACATCACAACATGCCCTGCAAAAACAAGTTAGATGTCCTCTACTTTGTTGTTTGCAAGTTTTACGTGGCTGCTATGGGCTTCTAGCAAGAACCGTTCTTACCTACGCATCAAAACCACAAAGATTTTTTGTCAAGTGTGATGTTTTAACCTTCATCAAGGACCGGCTGTAGTCACACTCGATTCAACTAAAGTTGGAGAAACAGACACCCGCCAGCCACCTGCGTGCAAAGCAAGTCGGTAGAACCAGTCTCATGAACGCGGTCATGTAATGTCGGTCTGGGCCGCTTCATACAATAATACCACCGAATCAAAGTAAGACGTTGGTGGTAAGCAGTATGACTATTATCACCCACAACTCTTTTGTGATGTAGGGTGGAACCCTAGGTGGTCGATCTTTCATGAAAAGGAGGGATCCCGAGGATGAACACGAGGGGCACGAGGAAAAACACAAGAGGGACAAGAAGAAAACACTCAAATCAACAAGTTTAGGTCACATAAATGCTAGATCAGGAAACACAAAGAGTGATACACGATACATGATCATCTAAGGACGATACAAGTAGTGGTAGTCATCTCCGTGAGGAGGTCTTGATGTTCTTCTCCGTGAAGGCGGTCTTGAATCCGGGTGGATCTTCTCCGAGGAGGCCACGGTGATACGGTGTATCCTTGGGCCATCACCATGGACCCTTCATCGCCTCACCAAGTGCCCAAAGGACCCATGACTAGAGCACGTGCAAGAGCTTTTGAGACCGAGGTGACCTCGCTCCTCTCTTTACATCTTTCGGATTCACTTGAGGTACGGCCTCTACCTTCATCAGAGACTCTATGCATACTCAGGTACTTGGACGAAGGCCGCGGGACAGCTCTACATGATGCTCAAGAGGACAGGACCGACAAGTGCTCGAGACAAGAAGAAGGAATGCTGAAGATGCTACAGGCACCGGACGTCCGGCCTGCACCGGACGACCGGCGACTCCCAGGCACCGGACGACCGGAAAACACCGAACGTCCGGCCCCTCCCAGACGACCGGACGACCGGAAGCCACCGGACGTCCGTGACTTCGGCAACAGAAGCTAAATAGCGGAAATCCGAGGATTACCGGACGTCCGGTCCCTCCGGAACCACCGGACGTCCGGTAACCCCCGGACGTCCGCTACGACGGCGACCGCGTGTGTAATATAAATACTGTTGACCTCCTCCCTTTAGACGCAGCTGTGGTTTAGCTCATTTGACACTTGTGTGGATTTCTCCCACGAGACCGGTGCGCCTCTATGGAGAAGATCCACCTCTGGATTCAAGACCCCTAACGGGAAGATCCCACGGGATTCCAAGACCTCCTCCGGGAGAAGACTATCTGTATCACCGTTGTTGACTTTGGATCATGTACCTCGACCTTGTATCGCGAATCTAGCACTTGTGTGATTGCTTCCGTGTTGATTTGAGTGTTCTCTCTTGTGTTTTCCCCGTCTTCCCCTTGTGTTTTCCCCGTGTTCATCGTGTGCCAACCTCCAAACGTGAAAGATCCGCTGATTAGGGTTCCACCCTGTATCATATGGTATCAAGAGCAAAGGTTTCTCACGATTTTGGAGCCCCACACTTCGTTTTCTAGCCTGTTTTTGTCGTGTTCTTCCCTATTTCGAAAATTCCCCACAAAAAGAGCCCCAAAAAAATTTTTGTGATCTGTTGATTTGGCAAGATTTTGTTGACTTTGTTCCATGGATTTGCTGTGCCACGTGTCGATCTAGCATTTCCCCACCATCTCACCATTTTTCCACCGCAAATCCGACCACGTTTCACCGTTTTCGCCACGGATCCCACCAACCCAGTCCTAAACCTACCGGACGACCGACGTTTACCGGACGTCCGGGACCCCTCGAGACACCGGACGTCCGCTAAACACCGGACGACCGGCACCCCGACCACAGAACGCTTTTACCGGATTTCCGGTCTCCACCGGACGTCCGACCGTTCCAGACAGACCGGACGACCGGTAACAGCCGGACGTCCGACAAACCCTGAAACTGTTGATTCTGTTCAGTCCCACTTTCCGCTACAACCCACCTTCCGCAACTACCACCTACATTCCGCAACCACCATCATTTTCCAGCTCTGAGTTTGAAAAGTGTGTCTCCCTTGGATACTTGAGTTGTGGTTTCACCGTTTCCTTGGATGTTTAGGCTACCTTGGGACGGCAAGACTTCGGCAACACCACCGCTCAACTTCGGCAAGGACGGTAACATCGACGACACTTCTACCTCGCAATTGCATTGTCACCCTATGAACCATCTTTGCGTAGCTTTCCCATTGAGACTAGCCATTTGAGTATTGCCGGGCCACGACACTTGTGCACATTAGTGATACTCATATATATTGCATACCACATCATCTTGGTATATTGCATATCTCCTTGTGCCACAAGAGTGCTCCGCATACACAATAGCTACCTCGATTCGAGAAGAATGCATATGTGCCCAAAGAAAGAGCTCAAAAGCTTCTAAGCAAAAGAGCCAATCCAAGCAAAGAAACAATAGCATCATACGCCTTGCATCCAAAGAGATCATACAACATAGCAACATCATCTTGTGCTCAAGCATCGGCACATCATACACTCATAGCATACTTGTGATAGATAGTCGTTACTTTTTGCCTCTTATAGGTCGTGCACAAGTGTGTATCCGCCTATTAAGCAATCGGCTAGCGTCTCTCTAGTGTTGTGCAACACGAGCATTTTCCGTGGTTTACCACATTTTCGCTCACCCTTGGTTGCACGACCACATTTATCTATCCGTGCGTGTGTTCCGTGTGCTACCTTTGCTAGTGATCTACTTGTTGCATGAGCAAATTTGTGAACCATTTTCAACATCTTTGAGTCA
The DNA here is from genome assembly GCA_902687465.1 of Secale cereale. Taxonomy (NCBI): domain Eukaryota; kingdom Viridiplantae; phylum Streptophyta; class Magnoliopsida; order Poales; family Poaceae; genus Secale; species Secale cereale. Next base: position 448,031,471 of record LR738715.1, on the reverse strand, counting down.
CTTTGACAATTGCATTGAATTTGTGCCACATCCTAACCGAGCTCCTCTAAAAGCTTTACTTGTGTAGGTGTGAGAATCGACACGAAGTGATACCAATAGTGCTATTTCCGGGTTACATTGTTGAGTGATCATTGATCCATTTTCAACCTCGGTTAAGGTACATTGATATTGTCTTCTCCTTTCTCCCACTCACATACTTGCTTGTGATGATGGATAGGCCAAGTTCATCTACCAACCCGATCTTCGACGATCCTCAAGAAGCGAACAACTACGTCACCAAACTACATCTATTCGGTGTCCAACGAGCTCTACATCAAGAGAGTGAAGCTATGCGAGAGTACATTGGTCAAGTTGCCGAGGACGCGCGACAATTCCAACAAAGCACCAAGGAGCAAATCGACCTCATCAACACCCACATGTCTACTCAATACAATGAGCTCCGGACATTGATCATCAACCGACGTTCTTCCTCAACATCTTCTCATCGAAGAAGCCGCTCAAGTCGACATACCGACTCCACGCAAGACTCAAGTACACCTACGTCAAACACTCTTCGTCAAGCCGCACGTCAAGCTCGACACGAACATCGGCAACCTCTACATGACAAGAGTTCTCAAGAGCTATTCGACGAGCAAGACAATCGACGACGTCAAAACCAAGCTACACTTGAGCAAGCACAAGAACGGCAACGACTACGCCAACAACAACAAGAGCGAGCTCGCCAATATCAAGAAGAACAAGATGCCGAGGCTAACCGTCAAGCACAACAACGTCGAGAAGCTCAAGCTATGGAGGCGCAACGTGCTCTACAAGATGCACATCGCAATGTGGCAGCCCGCACTCGACACAATCGTCAAGAAGAGGATTTCCTTCGCGATGAGATGCAAGAAAGGCGCCATCAAGCAAGAATGCAAGAAGAAGCTCCTCCTCAAGCGCGACAAGAGCAACATGATATGGCAAACCGCCAACATCGAGATCATCCTCCCAATAGGCAAGGAAACAAGGACGAGCATCGCTATGGCAAGCTCAAGTTCACCATGCCTAAGTTCTCCGGAAGCATCGATCCCGAAGACTACCTCTCATGGGCATTGAAAGTTGACAAGATCTTTCGCCTTCACAACTTCGATGAAGAGAAGAAGATCGCTATGGCATCACTTGAGTTCCAAGACTATGTTCTCATTTGGTGGGAGCAAATCATGGAGAGAAGAGAAGCCAAAGGCGAACCTCCTATCACCACTTGGGCTCAAATGAAGGAAGTGATGAGAGCACGCTTCGTGCCTACACACTACAACCGTGACTTGTTCAAGAAGCTACAACTCCTCAAGCAAGGAACCAAGTCCGTTGAAGAGTACTACAAGGAGATGGAGATTGCTATGATAAGAGCAAACATCAAGGAAGATGAAGAGCAAACAATGGCGAGATTCTTGAATGGACTCAACTATCCTATCAAGAAGATTGCGGACTTCCAACCATACAACAATCTCCTCGAGCTAGTACACCAAGCAACCAAAGCGGAGCGACAAGTTCAAGAGGACTACAAGTACTCCAAGTTCAACTCCAAGAACTTTGGCTCCTACAACCAAGCTTCAACGACTTCGGCTACTCCTCCTACCTCTACCAAGACTTCTACAAACTTCGGAGACAAGCCAAGCTACAAGAATGCGACTACATCGAGTCGTCCACCTTCTACCAACAACTTCAAGCCAAGAGCTTCCTCTACTACAACTCCTACCGAAGACAATAACAAGACGAGCTCCATCAAATGCTTCTGATACAGGGTGGAACCCTAATCAGCAGATCTTTCACGAAATGGAGTGGATCCCACGATGAACACGAAGAACACGAGAGGGAACACGAGGGGAAACACGAGAGAATCACTCAAACCAACAAGAACAAGTCACACATATGCTAGATCCTCGAAACACAAAGAGATACAAGATCCATGATCAACAAGGGACGATACAAAGGGTAACCGGTTCTTCTCCGTGAGGAGGTCTTGATATCCCTGGGGATCTTCTCCGATGAAGGAGGTCCTGAATCCGTAGTGGATCTTCTCCGTGGAGGGGCCGCAGTCACTCACAAGGAGATGAACCACTAGATAGTATCAAATGAGCTAAACCTAAGCTAAGTCTAAAGGGAGGAGGTCAACAGTATTTATATTACACACGCGGTCGCCGTCGTAGCGGACGTCCGGGGGTTACCGGACGTCCGGTGGTTCCGGAGGGACCGGACGTCCGGTAATCCTCGGATTTCCGCTATTTAGCTTCTGTTGCCGAAGTCACGGACGTCCGGTGGCTTCCGGTCGTCCGGTCGTCTGGGAGGGGCCGGACGTCCGGTGTTTTCCGGTCGTCCGGTGCCTGGGAGTCGCCGGTCGTCCGGTGCAGGCCGGACGTCCGGTGCCTGTAGCATCTTCAGCATTCCTTCTTCTTGTCTCGAACACTTGTCGGTCCTGTCCTCTTGAGCATCATGTAGAGCTGTCCCGCGGCCTTCGTCCAAGTACCTGAGTATGCATAGAGTCTCTGATGAAGGTAGAGGCCGTACCCCAAGTGAATCCGAAAGATGTAAAGAGAGGAGCGAGGTCACCTCGGTCTCAAAAGCTCTTGCACGTGCTCTAGTCATGGGCCCTTTGGGCACTTGGTGAGGCGATGAAGGGTCCATGGTGATGGCCCTAGGATACACCGTATCATCTCCCCTCCCTTGGGAAAGATCCGACCTCGGATCGAAATCTTCATCACCATGGAAAGGAGAGAGGTCCTTGATGTTGAAAGTATCGCTCACGGAGTACTTGTCTCGTGGGATGTCGATCTTGTAGGCGTTGTCGTTGTAGCGTGCTAGCACCTTGAAGGGTCCGTCGGCGCGAGGTAGAAGCTTGGACTTGCGCTCGTGTGGGAAGCGGTCCTTGCGAAGGTGGAGCCAAACAAGATCTCCCGGTTGGAACACCATCGGTGTCTTGTTGACGTTGAACTTGGTGGCGCGACGGTGGACTTGTCGCTCGATCATCGCCCTTGTGTCTTCGTGCACCTTCTTGAGATAAGTTGCCCTTGCACTTGCGTCCATGTTCGTGCGCTCTTGTAGAGGAAGAGGTAGGATGTCCAGAGGCGACAACGGGTTGAAGCCGTAGACGATCTCGAAGGGGGACTTGCCGGTTGTGGAGTGTCTTGCGCGGTTGTAGGCGAACTCGGCGATTGGCAAGCAATGCTCCCATTCCCGGATGTTCCTCTTGATCAACACACGAAGAAGAGTGGAGAGCGTGCGGTTCGTCACCTCCGTCTGACCGTCCGTTTGTGGATGGTACGCCGAAGAAAAGAGAAGCTTGATTCCGAGCTTGGCACATAGTGTTTTCCAAAAGTAACTCAAGAACTTGACGTCCCGGTCGGAGACGATCGTTTTGGGCACGCCGTGTAGACGAAGTATCTCCCTACAAAAGAGAGTGGCAACATGTGAAGCATCGTCTATCTTGTTACAAGGAATGAAATGAGCCATTTTGGAGAACCTATCTACCACGACAAGCACGGAATCTTTGCCATTTTGAGTCCTCGGTAAGCCAAGTATGAAATCCATGCTTATGTCTTCCCATGGGTGATATGGAATAGGAAGAGGCATATAAAGGCCATAAGATTGAGCTTTGGACTTAGCTTTGCGGCATGTAGAACAGCGGTTGGTGAAGCGTGAGACGTCACGAAGCATCTTGGGCCAAAAATAGTTCTTAGAGAGTGTAGCAAACGTTTTGTCTCGTCCAAAGTGTCCCATGAGTCCTCCTCCATGCGATTCCTGCAAAAGGAGCAAACGAAGCGAAGACTCGGGAATGCAAAGTTTGTTAGCTCTCATAAGATATCCATCTTTGATGTAGTAATGCTCCCAAGAAGTGTGAGTCAAGCATTTAGCATAGGCATTTGCAAAGAAAGGATCATGCTCATATAAATCTTTAATATGCTCAAAGCCAATAACATTCAACTCAAGTTGTGTTACAAGCATGCATTTGCGGGAAAGCGCGTCCGCCACAACATTTTCTTTGCCCTTGATGTATTTGATGACATAGGGAAAAGACTCAATGAACTCACTCCATTTAGCATGACGCTTGTTCAGCTTGGTTTGACCTTTGAGATACTTGAGTGTCTCATGGTCCGTATGAAGAATGAATTCATGAGGTCTAAGATAGTGTTCCCAAACACGTAGAACTCTCACCAAGGCATAAAGCTCTTTATCATAGATAGGATAGTTAAGTTGCGCTCCCGATAGCTTCTCGCTAAAGTACGCAATTGGGCGCTTTTCTTGCATTAGCACGCCACCAATGCCGGTACCACTAGCATCACAATGAATCTCAAACGGTTTGTCAAAGTTTGGTAGTGCTAGAAGCGGTGCGTGCGTGAGCAAGCTCTTAAGCTCATTGAACGCGGTGTCTTGCGAAGGACCCCAAATGAAGGGTGCGTTCTTCTTGCTCAAAGCGTGTAGAGGCATAGCAATGGTGCTAAAATCCTTCACAAAACGTCGATAGAAACCGGCTAGACCAAGGAAACTACGCACTTGCATAAGATTCTTTGGTTGAGGCCAAGTTTTAATTGCTTCAATTTTAGTTTCATCAACGTGAACACCTTGAGAAGATACGACAAATCCTAGAAAGACAACCTTGTCAACTCCAAAAGTGCATTTTTCCATATTAGCATACAATTGTTGTTTGCGAAGTGCTTGCAAAACTAGTTGATACGGTGTATCCTAGGGCCATCCCCATGGACCCTCCATCACCCCCTCAAGTGCCCCAAGGACCGATGACACGTGCTCGTGCTAGAGCTTTCGAGACCGAGGTGACGTCACTCCTAGCCCTACTCCCTTATGAATCTTACGAGACATGGTTGCTACCTCAAGCGGGTGTACTTTGTGTGCTCAGGTGTGAAGGAGACCGCTTCGGAGAAGAGCGTGAAGATGGACAAGTCCCCAAGGCCACGGACGAACTGATGCATCGAGAAGGACAGAAGGGAGCTCCAGGCCCCGGACATCCGGCCCCATGGCCCGGACATCCGGCACCTGGGCCATCAACTACAGAAGACCAGCAGCAGCCGAAGCTACAGGGCCCGGACATCCGGCCAGGGCCCGGACATCCGGCCAAGCATGGCCCGGACATCCGGCCCCGGGCCCGGAAATCCGGCGCCTCTGTCCAGAGAGCACCCGAGACCAGACCGCTCCAGCCCGGACATCCGGCTCCTCGCCCCGGACGTCCGGCACCCCTCGAAGACCCGGACATCCGGGCCGCCGCCCGGACATCCGGCCCCTGATCTGCCTGCGTGCAGCCCCCTGGGCCGAGGCCCATGTACCCGTTCGCCCCGTAGACTATATATACTCCTCTCCTCATTCCGTTTAGGGTTAGCTGTGGTTTTAGCTCATTTGATACTTGTGTGGATTTCTCCCACGAGACCGGTGCGCCTCTACGGAGAAGATCCACCTCTGGATTCAAGACCCCTAACGGGAAGATCCCACGGGATTCCAAGACCTCCTCAAGGAGAAGACTATCTGTATCACCATTGTTGACTGTGGATCATGTATCTCGACCTTGTATCGCGGATCTAGCATTTGTGTGATTGCTTCCGTGTTGATTTGAGTGTTCTCTCTCGTGTTTTCCCGATCTTTCCCCGTGTTCTCCCCGTGTTCATCGTGTGCCATCCTCCAAATCGTGAAAGGTCCGCTGATTAGGGTTCCACCCTATACCATCTTGGGAACACTACTACATCAAGGATGGATATCTTATGAGAGCTAACAAACTTTGCATTCCCGAGTCTTCGCTTCGTTTGCTCCTTTTGCAGGAATCGCATGGAGGAGGACTCATGGGACACTTTGGACGAGACAAGACGTTTGCTACACTCTCTAAGAACTATTTTTGGCCCAAGATGCTTCGTGACGTCTCACGCTTCACCAACCGATGTTCTACATGCCGCAAAGCTAAGTCCAAAGCTCAATCTTATGGTCTTTACATGCCTCTCCCTATCCCATACCACCCATGGGAAGACATAAGCATGGATTTCATACTTGGCTTGCCTAGGACTCAAAATGGCAAAGATTCCGTGCTTGTCGTGGTAGATAGGTTCTCCAAAATGGCTCATTTCATTCCTTGTAACAAGATAGACGATGCTTCACATGTTGCCACTCTCTTTTGTAGGGAGATACTTCGTCTACACGGCGTGCCCAAAACGATCGTCTCCGACCGGGACGTCAAGTTCTTGAGTTACTTTTGGAAAACACTATGTGCCAAGCTCGGAATCAAGCTTCTCTTTTCTTCGGCGTACCATCCACAAACGGACGGTCAGACGGAGGTGACGAACCGCACGCTCTCCACTCTTCTTCGTGTGTTGATCAAGAGGAACATCCGGGAATGGGAGCATTGCTTGCCAATCGCCGAGTTCGCCTACAACCGCGCAAGACACTCCACAACCGGCAAGTCCCCCTTCGAGATCGTCTACGGCTTCAACCCGTTGTCGCCTCTGGACATCCTACCTCTTCCTCTACAAGAGCGCACGAACATGGACGCAAGTGCAAGGGCAACTTATCTCAAGAAGGTGCACGAAGACACAAGGGCGATGATCGAGCGACAAGTCCACCGTCGCGCCACCAAGTTCAACGTCAACAAGACACCGATGGTGTTCCAACCGGGAGATCTTGTTTGGCTCCACCTTCGCAAGGACCGCTTCCCACACGAGCGCAAGTCCAAGCTTCTACCTCGCGCCGACGGACCCTTCAAGGTGCTAGCACGCTACAACGACAACGCCTACAAGATCGACATCCCACGAGACAAGTACTCCGTGAGCGATACTTTCAACATCAAGGACCTCTCTCCTTTCCATGGTGATGAAGATTTCGATCCGAGGTCGGATCTTTCCCAAGGGAGGGGAGATGATACGGTGTATCCTAGGGCCATCACCATGGACCCTTCATCGCCTCACCAAGTGCCCAAAGGACCCATGACTAGAGCACGTGCAAGAGCTTTTGAGACCGAGGTGACCTCGCTCCTCTCTTTACATCTTTCGGATTCACTTGAGGTACGGCCTCTACCTTCATCAGAGACTCTATGCATACTCAGGTACTTGGACGAAGGCCGCGGGACAGCTCTACATGATGCTCAAGAGGACAGGACCGACAAGTGCTCGAGACAAGAAGGAATGCTGAAGATGCTACAGGCACCGGACGTCCGGCCTGCACCGGACGACCGGCGACTCCCAGGCACCGGACGACCGGAAAACACCGGACGTCCGGCCCCTCCCAGACGACCGGACGACCGGAAGCCACCGGACGTCCGTGACTTCGGCAACAGAAGCTAAATAGCGGAAATCCGAGGATTACCGGACGTCCGGTCCCTCCGGAACCACCGGACGTCCGGTAACCCCCGGACGTCCGCTACGACGGCGACCGCGTGTGTAATATAAATACTGTTGACCTCCTCCCTTTAGACGCAGCTGTGGTTTAGCTCATTTGACACTTGTGTGGATTTCTCCCACGAGACCGGTGCGCCTCTACGGAGAAGATCCACCTCTGGATTCAAGACCCCTAACGGGAAGATCCCACGGGATTCCAAGACCTCCTCCGGGAGAAGACTATCTGTATCACCGTTGTTGACTTTGGATCATGTACCTCGACCTTGTATCGCGAATCTAGCACTTGTGTGATTGCTTCCGTGTTGATTTGAGTGTTCTCTCTTGTGTTTTCCCCGTCTTCCCCTTGTGTTTTCCCCGTGTTCATCGTGTGCCAACCTCCAAACGTGAAAGATCCGCTGATTAGGGTTCCACCCTGTATCACACGGTCTCATAGGAGAGGAACCACTATGGTTTTAGGTGAGCTAACACAAAGCAAACCCTAGAAAGTATGGGTGGAGTGCTATAAATAAGCTAGGAGGGGCGAAGGAGTACATGGGCCTCAGCCCAAGGTCATGCACGCACACAGGGTCCGGATGATCCGGGCTTCGGGGATCCGGATGATCCGGGGCGGCGTCCGGATGATCCGGCCGTGTCTTCTCTGCAGCGGGAGGTCCGGATGTCCGGGTCCTTGTACGGACGTCCGGGTGTGGCCGGATGATCCGGGTCGGGGTCCGGATGATCCGGGTCGGGGTCCGGATGATCTGGCTTCGGCGAGGTAGCTTCGGGTGTCGGGGCGCACATTATCCCGATCGTCTGGGCGGGGGTCCGGATCATCCGGGCTCTGCCCGGATCATCTAGGTCTTTGTCCGGATCATCCGGCCAGTCTGAGACTTGGCAGATTTCTCCTCCGTCTTCCTTCTTCGATCCCTCTTGTTCCTTGGTTTCTCCATGGTTGCTCAGGAGGTACCTAAGTGTGCATAGAGTTTCTGATGAGGGTAGCAGGCATGTCTCGTGTGAATCGAAACGACGTAGAGAGAGGAGTGAAGTCACCTCGGTCTCGAGAGCTCGTGCTCAAGCGTGTGTCATGGGTCCACTTGGCACTTGGTGAGACGATGGTAGGTCCATGGGGATGACCTTGGGATGCTCCGCATCATCTCCCTCCCTTGGGAAAGATCCGTCCTCGGATCGAAATCTTCATCACCATGGAAGGGGGAGAGATCCCTGACGTTGAAGACATCGCACACGTTGTACTTGTCGCGTGGGATGTCAATCTTGTAGGCATTGTTGTTGTAGCGTGCTAGCACATTGAAGGGTCCGTCGGCCCGAGATAGTAGTTTGGACTTGCGCTCGTTGGGGAAACGGTCCTTGCGAAGATGCAGCCATACTTGATCTCCCGGGTGGAACACCATTGGTTTCTTGTTGGCGTTGAGCTTGGAGGCTAGGCGATGGACTTGCCACTCGATCTTTGCCATTGTATCTTCATGCACCTTCTTGAGGTAGTTTGCTCGAGCACTTGCGTCCAAGTTGATGCGCTCTTGTAGAGGTAGATGTAGGATGTCTAATGGGGACAACGGGTTGAATCCGTAGACGACCTCGAAGGGGGAGTTTCCGGTAGTCGAGTGTCTTGCACGGTTGTAGGCGTACTCGGCGATTGGCAATCATTGCTCCCATTCCTTGATGTCCTTCTTGATCAACACGCGAAGAAGCGTCGAAAGTGTGCGGTTCGTTACCTCCGTTTGGCCGTCGGTTTGTGGATGATATGCGGAAGAGAAAAGGAGCTTGATGCCCAGTTTGGCGCATAGAGTTTTCCAAAAGTAGTTCAAGAACTTGAATTCCCGATCCGACACGATAGACCTGGGTACTCCATGTAGACGAATGATTTCCCTACAAAAGAGATTTGCCACATGTGAAGCATCGTCGATCTTGTTACAAGGAATGAAATGAGCCATTTTAGAAAATCTATACACGACAACAAACACGGAATCCTTTCCATTTTGAGTCCTAGGCAATCCAAGTATAAAGTCCATGCTTATGTCTTCCCATGGATGGTATGGAATAGGAAGTGGCATGTAAAGACCATGAGATTGAGCTTTTGACTTAGCTTTGCGTCATGTAGAGCATCGGTTGGTGAGGCGTGAGACATCACGGAGCATCTTGGGCCAAAAGTAGTTCTTGGATAGCGTAGCAAATGTCTTGTCACGTCCAAAGTGTCCCATGAGTCCTCCTCCATGAGATTCCTGCAAAAGGAGCAAATGAAGCGAAGACTCGGGAATGCAAAGTTTGTTAGCTCTCATAAGATATCCATCCTTGATGTAGTAACGTTCCCAAGAAGTGTGAGTCAAACACTTAGCATAAGGATTTGCAAAGAAAGGATCATGCTTGTATAAGTATTTTATGTCCTCAAAGCCAATAACATTCAACTCAAGTTTTGTGACAAGCATGCATTTGCGGGAAAGCGCATCCGCCACAACATTCTCTTTGCCTTTGATGTACTTGATGACATAGGGAAAAGACTCAATGAACTCACTCCACTTAGCATGACTCTTGTCCAACTTAGTTTGACCCTGGAGATACTTGAGCGTCTCATGGTCCGTATGAAGAGTGAATTCATGAGGTCTAAGGTAATGTTCCCAAACACGCAAAACTCTCACCAAGGCATATAGCTCTTTATCATAGATGGGGTAGTTAAGTTGCGCTCCGGATAGCTTCTCGCTAAAGTACGCAATGGGGCGCTTTTCTTGCATGAGCACGCCACCTATGCCGGTACCACTAGTGTCACAATGAATCTCAAAAGGTTTATCAAAGTTTGGTAGCGCAAGAAGGGGTGCGTGGGTGAGCAAGTCTTTTAGCTTAATGAACGCGGTGTCTTGCGAAGGACCCCAAACGAAGGGTGCGTTCTTCTTGCTCAAGGCATGTAGAGGCATAGCAATTGTGCTAAAATCCTTCACAAAACGTTGACAGAAACCGGCTAAACCAAGAAAGCTACGCACTTGTTGGAGATTCGTTGGTTGTGGCCAAGTTTTAATTGCTTGAATTTTAGTTTTATCAACGTGAACACCTTGGGACGAAACGACAAATCTTAAGAAAACAACCTTTTCAACGCCAAAGGTGCATTTTTCCATGTTAGCATATAAGCGCTCTTTCCGAAGGGTTTGTAAAACCATACAGATGTGTGTCACATGGTCCTCAAGCGACTTGCTAAAAACGAGGATTTCATCAAAATAAACCACTACAAAGACGTCTATGTAGGGTCGTAGAACGAAATGCATGAGACGCATAAATGAACCGGGCGCTTCCGATAAACCCATTGGCATGATCAACCACTCATATAACCCAAACTTGGTTTTGAAAGCCGTTTTCCACTCATCACCCTCTTGAATGCGAATTTGGTGGTAGCCACTTTTAAGATCAATTTTCGAAAAGATGGTGGCACCACATAATTCATCAAGCATGTCGTCTAAGCGTGGGATAGGGTAACGGTATCTAACGGTGATAGCATTTATTGGGTGACAATCGGAGCACATGTGAAAACTTCCATCTTTCATAGGAACCGGAACGGCAGAAGGGCTCAATCTTTCACGTACATGACCTTTGTCGATGACTTGTTTTACTTGCTGTTGTATCTCCTTGGTTTCCTCGGGGTTGATGCGGTAAGGAGCCTTGTTCGGAAGTGGTGCACCGGGTATGAGGTCATTGTGGTGTTCGATTCCGCGTAGTGGAGGTAGACCCAGTGGTAGCTCATTGGGAAAGACGTCCGCGAATTCCTGTAACAGTTGAGACAACACTAAAGGTGGAGGTGGTGAAGTGTTAGTAGGTTTGGCTTCCCCTTTGCATAAAAGCACAAGGTGAAAGACACTCGAGGGGTTCTCACACACTTCTCTCATCTCACTTTTGGTGGCGAATAGCACTAGTTGTTTCTTGTCACTCATCGTGGAGTCGCTCATATTTGGCTTGTGGCTCTCACTCTCCTTTTGGTGGCTCACTCTCTCACCACTCTCTCCACGATGGTTGGTAGGTATGTGTTTGTCAGCGGCTACTTGACTTGGTGACATTGGGCGTAGCACGAATTCTCTACCCTTCATCTTGAAGCTATAATGGTTGGTCCGTCCATTGTGTGTGACTCCACGATCGTATTGCCATGGTCGTCCAAGAAGAAGGTGCCACACGGACATAGGGACCACATCACACTCAAGGGTGTCCTCGTAGGCTCCTATCTTGAAGGATACTTGCAGGTGTGCTCGACTCGAAGAGTTCTGGTGTCGCTAACCATTGGACCTTGTAGGGATGAGGGTGCTTCGACTTCACTAATTGTAGCTTGTCGCATAGATCTTCGCTTGCCAAGTTATGACAACTTCCGCCATCGATGATAACCTTCAGGGAGCGTCCATTGATGCCGGCCTTGGTATGGAAAATGTGACATCATTGATCGTCATCTTGTTGATGTTGGAATGTCAAGACCTTGGAGACAACTAGATTGGGACTCGAGTCATTGTCACAAAACACTTGGTGGTCTTGGTGCAGGGTCAACCCGTTCTAGGCAGATCTTTCATGAAATGGAGATGGATCCCACAATGAACACGAAGAACACAAAGGAACCATGGAGAACACGAGAGGAACACTTAAATCAACACAAAGACGGTCACACAGGTGCTAGATTCTCGATACATATCAAGACACACGATCCATAGTCAACAACGTTGGTACAAAGATAGTCCTCTCCTGGAGGAGGTCTTGGGGTATCCCTTGGGATCTTCTCCGTAGCGGAGGTCTTGAATCCGTGTGGATCTTCTCCGAAGAGGGCCGCAGTCACTCTTGAGGATATGAACCACAATAAGGTACCAAAGTGAGCTATCCAAAAGCTACCCTAGGAAGGAGGAAGTCAACGGGTATATATTCTCCGGATGAGGGGAGGGGTACATGGGCTTCGGTCCTGTCACTTCGTGCAAGCAGGCGGGACGGATGTCCGCTGGATCACCAGACGTCCGGTAGCTCGGGAGGGACCGGACGTCCGGTAACCCTCGGATTTTCGCTAATTACGTTATGTAGTCGGTGACACGGACGTCCGGTGGCCTCCGGTCATCTGGGAGTCGTTGGTCGTCCGGTGAACATCGGACGTCCAGTGCCTGGGAGTGACCGGTCGTCCGGTAGTGATCGGACGTCCGGTGCATGTAGCGTCTTCAGCCGCCCTTCTTCTTGTTCCAAGCACTTGTCGATCCCGCCGCCTTGTCCACTGTGCAGAGCTGTCCCGTGGCCTTCATCCAAGTACCTGAGTATGCATAGAGTTTCTGATGAGGGTAGAAGCCATGTCCCATGTGACTCGAGAGGAAATTGATAAAGGAGCGAGTTCACCTCAGCTTCGAGAGCTCCTGCACGGGCTCGTGTCATTGGTCCTTTGGGCACTTGGTGAGTCGACGGTAGGTCCATGGGGATGACCTTGGGATGCTCTGCATCATCTCCCCTCCCTTGGGAAAGATCCGACCTCGGATCGAATTCTTCATCACCATGGAAAGGAGATAGGTCCTTGATGTTGAATATATTGCTCATGTTGTACTTGTCTCATGGAATGTCGATCTTGTAGGCTTTGTTGTTGTAGCGTGCTAGCACCTTGAAAGATCTGTCGGCTCGAGGTGCCTTCTCGATGTTGCGCTTGGTGGCTATACGTTGCACTTGTCTCTTGATCGTTACCCTTGTATCTTCGTGCACCTTCTTGAGATAGCTTGCTCGTGCACTTGCGTCCATGTTGATGCGTTCTTGTAGAGGTAGAGGTAGGATGTCCAATGGGGACAACGGGTTGAAGTCGTAGACGACCTCGAAGGGGGACTTGCCGGTAGTCGAATGTCTTGCGCGGTCGTAGGCGTACTCGGCGATTGGCAAGCATTTCTCCTATTCCTTGATGTTCTTCTTGATCAACACACAAAGAAGCGTCGAAAGTATGCGGTTCGTCACCTCCGTTTGGCCGTCGGTTTGTGGATGATATGCCGAGGAGAAGAGGAGCTTGATTCCAAGTTTGGTGCATATAGTATTCCAAAAGTAGCTCAAGAACTTGACATCCCGGTCCGACACGATCATCTTGGGTACTCCATGTAGACGAATGATTTCCCTACAAAAGAGATTTGCCACATGTGAAGCATCGTCGATCTTGTTACAAGGAATGAAATGAGCCATTTTAGAGAATCTATCCACGACAACAAACACGAAATCTTTGCCATTTTGAGTCCTAGGCAATCCAAATATAAAGTCCATGCTTATGTCTTCCCATGGATGGTATGTGATGTAGGGTGGAACCCTAATCAGCGGATCTTTCACGTTCTGGAGAGTGTCCCACGATGATCACGGAGAACACAAGGAGGAAAACGGGGAAAACACGAGAGAAAACACTCCAATCAACACGAAGATGATCACACAAGCGCTAGATTCACGATACAAAGTCGAGCTACACGATCCAAAGTCAACGTCGGTGGTACAAGGATAGTATTCTCCGTGAGGAGGTCTTGATTATCCCGTAGGATCTTCCCCGATGTGGAGGCCTTGAATCCGTAGTGGATCTTCTCCGTAGAGGCGCACGGTCTCGTGGGAGAGAATCCACACAAGCCTGAGAAATGAGCTATCCAACAGCTAACCCTAAACGGAAAGGGGAAAGGAGTATATATAGTGTGCGGAGCGAATGGATACACGGGCCTCGGCCCAAGTGCTGCGCGCAGGCAATTCAGGGGCCGGACGTCCGGGCGTCGGGCCAGATGTCCGGGGCTTCGCGGGGCGCCGGATGTCCGGGGCGAGGGTCCGGATGTCCGGGCTGGAGCGGTCGAGCCTCGGGTGCTCTCTGGACAGAGGCGCCGGATTTCTGGGCCCGAGGCCGGATGTCCGGGCCGTGCTTGGCCGGATGTCCGGGCCCTGGCTGGATGTCCGGGCCCTGTAGCTTCTGCTGCAGGTGGCTTTCTGGAGTTGATCTTCCAGGGGCCGGATGTCCGGGCCAGGGGGCCGGATGTCCGGGGCCTGGAGCTTCCTTCTGCCCTTCTTGATGCATCACCTCGTCCATGAACTTGGGGACTTGTCCATCTTCACGCCCTTCTCCAAAGTGGTCTTCTTCACACCTGAGCACACAAAGGACATCCATTTGAGGTAGCAACCATGTCTCGCAAGATTCGTATGGAAGTAGGGCTAGGAGTGACGTCACCTCGGTCTCGAGAGCTCTAGCACGAGCACGTGTCATTGGTCCTTGAGGCACTTGAGGAGGTGAAGGAGGGTCCATGGGGATGACCTTGGGATGCTCCGCATCATCTCCCCTCCCTTGGGAAAGATCCGACCTCGGATCGAAATCTTCATCACCATGGAAAGGAGAGAGATCCTTGACGTTGAAGGTGTCGCTCACGGAGTACTTGTCTCGCGGGATGTCGATCTTGTAGGCGTTGTCGTTGTAGCGAGCTAGCACCTTGAATGGTCCGTCGGCGAAGATGAAGCCAAACAAGATCTCCCGGTTGGAACACCATTGGTGCTTTGTTGACGTTGAGCTTGGTGGCGAGACGTTGGACTTGTCACTCGATCATGGCCCTTGTATCTTCGTGCACCTTCTTGAGATAGCTCGCACGTGCACTTGCGTCCATGTTGATGCGCTCTTGTAGTGGTAGAGGTAGAATGTCCAAAGGTGACAACGGGTTGAAGCCGTAGACAACCTCGAATGGCGACTTGCCGGTGGTCGAATGTCTTGCGCGGTTGTAGGCGTACTCGGCGATGGGCAAGCAATGCTCCCATTCCCGGATGTTCCTCTTGATCAACACACGAAGAAGAGTGGAAAGCGTGCAGTTCGTCACCTCCGTCTGGCCGTCCGTTTGTGGATGGTACGCCGAAGAAAAGAGTAGCTTGATTCCGAGCTTGGCACATAGTGTTTTCTAAAAGTAACTCAAGAACTTGACGTTCCGGTCCGACACGATCGTTTTGGGCACGCCATGAAGACGAAGTATCTCCCTGCAAAAGAGAGTGGCAACATGTGAAGCATCGTCGATCTTGTTACAAGGAATGAAATGAGCCATTTTGGAGAATCTATCTACCACCACAAGCACGGAATCTTTGCCATTTTGAGTCCTAGGCAAGCCAAGTATGAAATCCATGCTTATGTCTTCCCATGGATGATATGGAATAGGAAGAGGCATGTAAAGACCGTGAGATTGAGCTTTGGACTTAGCTTTGCGGCATGTCGAACATCGGTTGGTGAGGCGTGAGACGTCACGAAGCATCTTGCGCCAAAAATAGTTCTTAGAGAGGGTAGAAAACGTCTTGTCGCGTCCAGAGTGTCCCATGAGTCCTCCTCCATGAGATTCCTGCAAAAGGAGCAAACGAAGCGAAGACTCGGGAATGCAAAGTTTGTTAGCTCTCATAAGATATCCATCCTTGATGTAGTAATGTTCCCAAGAAGTGTGAGTCAAGCACTTAGCATAAGCATTTGCAAAGAAAGGGTCATGCTCATATAAATCTTTAATATGCTCAAAGCCTATCACATTCAACTCAAGTTGTGTTACAAGCATGCATTTGCGGGAAAGCGCGTCCGCCACAACATTTTCTTTGCCCTTGATGTATTTGATGACATAGGGAAAAGACTCAATGAACTCACTCCATTTAGCGTGACGCTTGTTCAACTTAGTTTGACCTTTGAGATACTTTAGTGTCTCATGGTCCGTATGAATAATGAATTCATGAGGTCTAAGATAGTGTTCCCAAACACGTAAAACTCTCACCAAGGCATAAAGCTCTTTATCATAGATGGCATAGTTAAGTTGCGCTCCCGATAGCTTCTCGCTAAAGTACGCAATTGGGCGCTTTTCTTGCATTAGCACGCCTCCTATGCCGGTACCACTAGCATCACAATGAATCTCAAACGGCTTGTCAAAGTTTGGTAGGGCTAGAAGTGGTGCGTGCGTGAGCAAGCTCTTAAGCTCATTGAACGCGGTGTCTTGCGAAGGACCCCAAATGAAGGGTGTGTTCTTCTTGCTCAAAGCGTGTAGAGGCATAGCAATGGTGCTAAAGTCCTTCACAAAACGTCGATAGAAACCAGCTAGACCAAGGAAACTACGCACTTGCATGAGATTCTTTGGTTGAGGCCAAGTTTTAATTGCTTCAATTTTAGTTTCATCAACGTGAACACCTTGAGAAGAAACGACAAATCCTAGAAAGACAACCTTGTCAACACCAAAAATGCATTTCTCCATATTAGCATATAATTGTTGTTTGCGAAGTGCTTGCAAAACCAGTTGGACATGGTCAACATGTTCCTCAAGCGACTTGCTAAAGACTAGAATGTCATCAAAGTAAACCACGACAAAGACACCTATGTAGGGTCTAAGAACAAAGTGCATAAGACGCATGAATGTGCCGGGTGCTTCCGATAAGCCCATAGGCATAACAAGCCACTCGTATAACCCAAACTTGGTTTTGAAAGCTGTTTTCCACTCATCACCCTCTTGAATGCGAATTTGGTAGTAGCCACTGTTAAGATCAATTTTGGAAAAAAATGTGGCACCACATAATTCATCAAGCATGTCGTCTAAGCGTGGAATAGGGTGACGGTATCTAACGGTGATAGCATTTATCGGGCGACAATCGGAACACATGCGAAAACTTCCATCTTTCTTAGGCACGAGGATAACGAGAACGGCACAAGGGCTTAGGATTTCACGTACATGACCTTTGTCGATGAGTTTTTGCACTTGCCGTTGTATCTCCTTTGTTTCCTCGGGGTTGACGCGGTAGGGAGCCTTGTTTGGAAGTGGAGCACCGGGTACGAGGTCGATGCGGTGTTCTATCCCGCGAAGTGGAGGTAGACCCGGTGGTAGCTCGTCGGGAAAGACGTCCGAGAATTCCTGCAACAATTGAGACAACACAAAAGGTGGAGGTGGTGAAGTGTTAGTAGGTTTGGCTTCCCCTTTGCATAAAAGCACAAGGTGGAAGACGCTCGATGGGTTCTCACACATTTCTCTCATCTCACGTTTGGTGGCAAATAGGACTAGTTGCTTCTTGTCGCTCATCGTGGATGCGCTCATATTTGGCTTGTGGCTCTCGCTCTCTTTTTGGCGGCTCGCTCTCTCACCATTCTCTCCATGATGGTTGGTAGGTAAAAGCTTGTCGGCGGCTACTTGACTTGGAGTCATTGGTCGGAGCACGAATTCCTTGCCCTTCATCTTGAAATGATAGTGATTTGTCCGTCCATTGTGTGTGACTCCACGATCATATTGCCATGGACGTCCAAGAATAAGGTGGCACACGAACATGGGTATCACATCACATTCGAGAGTGTCCTCGTAGGCGCCAATCTTGAAAGAGACTTGCACGGTGTGCTCGACTCGAAGAATTCCGGCGTCGTTGAGCCACTGGACCTTGTAGGGGTGAGGATGCTTCGTCTTGACCAAATGAAGCTTGTCGCATAGCTCTTCGCTTGCCAAGTTGTGGCAACTTCCTCCATCGATGATAACCTTGACGGAGCGTCCATTGATGCCGGCCTTTGTATGGAAAATGTGACATCGTTGGTCGTCATCTTGTTGATGTTGGAGTGTCAAGACTTTGGAGACAACAAGGTTGGGGCTTGAGTCATTGTCGCAAAACACTTGATGGTCTTCTTCTTCATTCACTTGGCGATGCATAGCGACATGCTCAAGTGCTTCCATCACATCATCGCTCATGGAGTCATATGATCCGTCATCGTTGATGATCATGGTGCGAACGGTCTTGCACTCAAATGACTTGTGGCCTCGTCCTTGGCACTTGAAACATTTGATGGAGCTCGTCTTGTTATTGTCTTCGGTAGGAGTTGTAGTTGAGGAAGCTCTTGGCTTGAAGTTGTTGGTAGAAGGTGGACGACTCGATGTAGTCGCATTCTTGTAGCTTGACTTGTCACCAAAGTTTGTAGATGGCTTGGTAGAGGTAGGAGGAGTAGCCGAAGTCGTTGAAGGTTGGTTGTAGGAGCCGAAGTTCTTGGAGTTGAACTTGGAGTACTTGTAGTCCTCTTGAACTTGTCGCTCCGCTTTGGTTGCTTGATGCACTAGCTCGAGGAGATTGTTGTATGGTTGGAAGTCCGCAATCTTCTTGATGGGATAGTTGAGTCCATTCAAGAATCTCGCCATTGTTTGCTCTTCATCTTCCGTGATGTTTGCTCTTATCATAGCAATCTCCATCTCCTTGTAGTACTCTTCAACGGACTTGGTTCCTTGCTTGAGGAGTTGTAGCTTCTTGAACAAGTCGCGGTTGTAGTGTGTAGGCACAAATCTTGCTCTCATGACTTCCTTCATTTGAGCCCAAGTGGTGATAGGAGGTTCGCCTTTTGCTTCTCTTCTCTCTATAATTTGCTCCCACCAAATGAGAACATAGTCTTGGAACTCAAGGGATGCCATTGCGATCTTCTTCTCTTCATCGAAGTTGTGAAGGCGAAAGATCTTGTCAACCTTCAATGCCCATGAGAGATAGTCTTCAGGATTAATGCTTCCGGAGAACTTTGGCATGGTGAACTTGAGCTTGCCATAGCGATGCTCATCGTTGTTTCCTTGCCTATTGGGAGGGCGATCTCGATTTTGGCGGTTTGCCATATCTTGTTGCTCTCGTTGATGTAGATGTTCTTGTTGGAGTTGTTGCTCTTGCCGCGCTTGAGGAGGAGCTTCTTCTTGCATTCTTGCTTGATGGCGCCTCTCTTGCATCTCATCGCGAAGGAAATCCTCTTCTTGACGAGTGTGTCGAGTGCGGGCTGCCACATTGCGATGTGCATCTTGTAAAGCACGTGGCGCCTCCATAGCTTGAGCTTCTCGACGTTGTTGTGCTTGGCGGTTAGCCTCGGCGTCTTGTTCTTCTTGATATTGACGTGCTCGCTCTTGTTGTTATTGGCGTAGTCGTTGCCGTTCTTGTGCTTGCTCAAGTGTAGCTTGGTTTTGACGACGTCGACTTTCGTGGTCGTCGAATAGCTCTTGTGAACTCTTGTCATGTATAGGCTGCCGGTGTTCGTGTCGAGCTTGACGTGCGGCTTGACGAAGAGTGTTGGACGTAGGTGTACTTGAGTCTTGCGTGGAGTCGGAGTGTCGACTTGAGCGGCTTCGTCTTTGAGATGATGTTGATGAAGAACGTCGGTTGATTATCAATGTCCGGAGCTCATTGTATTGAGTAGTCATGTTGGTGTTGATGGTGTCGAATTGTTCTTTTGTCCTTGCTTCAAATTGGCGCGCGTCCTCGGCGACTTGACCAATGTATTCACGCATAGCTTCACTCTCTTGATGTAGAGCTCGTTGGACACCGAAAAGATGTAGTTTGGTGACGTAGTTGTTCGCTTCTTGAGGATCGTCGAAGATCGGGTTGGAAGATGTACTTGGCCTATCCATCATCACAAGCAAGTATGTGAGTGGGATAAAGGAGAAGACAATATCAATGTACCTTAACCGAGGTTGAAAATGGATCAATGATCACTCGATAATGTAACCCGGAAATAGCACTATTGGTATCACTTCGTGTCGATTCTCACACCTACACAAGTAAAGCTTTGAGAGGAGCTTGGTTAGGATGTGGCACAAATTCAATGCAATCGTCAAAATGACTCAATGATGTTGAAAATGGTTCACAATTTGCTCATGCAACAAGTAGATCACTAGCAAAGGTAGCACACGGAACACACGCACGGATAGATAAATGTGGTTGTGCAACCAAGGGTGAGCGAAAATGTCGAAAACCACGGAAAATGCTCGTGTTGCACAAGACTAGAGAGACGCTAACCGATTGCTTAATAGGCGGATACGCACTTGTGCACGACCTATAAGAGGCAAAACGTAATGACTATCTATCACAAGTATGCTATGAGTGTATGATGTGCCGATGCTTGAGCACAAGATGAAGTTCCTATGATGTATGATCTCTTTGGATGCAAGGCGTATGATGCTATTGTCTTTTTCTTTGGTTGGCTCGTTTGCTTAGAAGCTTGTGAGGTCTTTCTTTGGGTACTTATGCATGCTTCGCGGATCGAGGTAGCTATTGTGTATGCGGGACACTTTTGTGTCACACGGAGATATGCAAGATACCAAGATGATGTGGTGTTACTCACAATGATGTAGTATGCAATATCTATGACTATCACTAATGTGCACAAGTGTTGTGGCCCGGCAATACTCAAATGGCTAGTGTCAATGGGAAAGCTACGCAAAGATGGTTCATAGGGTGACAATGCAATTGCAAGCTAGAATGAGCGAAGTGTCGTCGATGTTACCGTCCTTGCCGAAGTTGAGTGGTGGTGTTGTCGAAGTCTTGCCGTTCCAAGGTAGCCTAAACATCCAAGGAAACGGTGAAACCACAACTCAAGTATCCAAGGCAAATGGAGACAAACTTTTCAAACTCGGAGCGGGTAAGCGATGGTGGTTGCGGAAGTAGTGGTGGTATGCGGAAGGATGGGTGGGTTACCGAACGAAAATAGCGGTGGAGGAGTGCAAGGTGGGGTGTGGTGGTGGAAAAGTGGCTGCGGGAGGCCGGATGTCCGGGCCAGGCCGGATGTCCGGGGCACGTGCCGGATGTCCGGGGTGCCCGAGGCCAGGGAGAACTCCTTGCAATCGGTGGTTTTGGGGCCAAAATTCGTCGGATTTTGCGGATGAAAATTGGGGAAAAGTGGAGGAAAAGCTAGATCCACACGTGGCACAGCAAATCCATGGAACAAAGTCAACAAAATCTTGCCAAATCAACAGATCACAAAAAAAATTTGGGGCTCTTTTTGTGGGGAATTTTTCGAAATTGGGAAGAATACAACAAAAACAAGTTAGAAGACAGGGTGTGGGGCTCCAAAATCGTGATCAACCTTGCTCTTGATACCAAGATGATGTAGGGTGGAACCCTAATCAGCGGATCTTTCACGTTCTGGAGAGTGTCCCACGATGATCACGGAGAACACAAGGAGGAAAACGGGGAAAACACGAGAGAAAACACTCCAATCAACACGAAGATGATCACACAAGCGCTAGATTCACGATACAAAGTCGAGCTACACGATTCAAAGTCAACGTCGGTGGTACAAGGATAGTCTTCTCCGTGAGGAGGTCTTGATTATCTCGTAGGATCTTCCCCGATGTGGAGGCCTTGAATCCGTAGTGGATCTTCTCCGTAGAGGTGCACGGTCTCGTGGGAGAGAATCCACACAAGTCTGAGAAATGAGCTATCCAACAGCTAACCCTAAACGGAAAGGGGAAAGGAGTATATATAGTGTATGGAGCGAATGGATACACGGGCCTCGGCCCAAGTGCTGCGCGCAGGCAATTCAGGGGCCGGACGTCCGGGCGTCGGGCCGGATGTCCGGGGCTTCGCGGGGCGCCGGATGTCCGGGGCGAGGGTCCGGATGTCCGGGCTGGAGCGGTCGAGCCTCGGGTGCTCTCTGGATAGAGGCGCCGGATTTCCGGGCCCGAGGCCGGATGTCCGGGCCGTGCTTGGCCGGATGTCTGGGCCCTGGCCGGATGTCCGGGCCCTGTAGCTTCTGCTGTAGGTGGCTTTCTGGAGTTGATCTTCCAGGGGCCGGATGTCCAGGCCAGGGGGCCGGATGTCCGGGGCCTGGAGCTTCCTTCTGCCCTTCTTGATGCATCACCTCGTCCGTGAACTTTGGGACTTGTCCATCTTCACGCCCTTCTCCAAAGTGGTCTTCTTCACACCTGAGCACACAAAGCACATCCGTTTGAGGTAGCAACCATGTCTCGCAAGATTCGTATGGAAGTAGGGCTAGGAGTGACGTCACCTCGGTCTCGAGAGCTCTAGCACGAGCACGTGTCATTGGTCCTTGAGGCACTTGAGGAGGTGAAGGAGGGTCCATGGGGATGACCTTGGGATGCTCCGCATCAGTATGGAATAGGAAGTGGCATGTAAAGACCATGAGATTGAGCTTCTGACTTAGCTTTGCGACATGTAGAGCACCGGTTGGTTGTTGGAAATATGCCCTCGAGGCAATAATAAATTGGTTATCATTATATTTCCTTTTTCATGATAATTGTTTATTATCCATGCTAGAATTGCATTGATAGGAAACTCAGATACATGTGTGGATACATAGACAAACACCATGTCTCTAGTGAGCCTCTAGTTGACTGGCTCGTTGATCAATAGATGGTTGCGGTTTCCTGACCATGGGCATTGGATGTCATTGATAACGGGATCACATCATTAGGAGAATGATGTGATGGACAAGACCCAATCCTAAGCCTAGCACAAGATCGTGTAGTTCGTATGCTAAAGCTTTTCTAAATGTCAAGTATCTTTTCCTTAGACCATGAGATTGTGCAACTCTCGGATACCGTAGGAATGCTCTGGGTGTACCAAACGTCGCAACATAACTGGGTGGCTATAAAGGTGCACTACGCGTATCTTCGAAAGTGTCTGTTGGGTTGGCTCGAATCGAGACTGGGATTTGTCACTCCGTGTGACGGAGAGGTATCTCTGGGCCCACTCGGTAGGATATCATCATAATGTGCACAATGTGATCAAGGAGTTGATCACGGGATGATGTGTTACGGAACGAGTGAAGAGACTTGCCGGTAACGAGATTGAACAAGGTATCGGGATACCGACGATCGAATCTCGGGCAAGTACTATACCGGTAGACAAAGGGAATTGTATACGGGATTGATTGAATCCTTGACATCGTGGTTCATCCGATGAGAATATCGTCGAACATGTGGGAGCCAACATGGGTATCCAGATCCCGTTGTTGGTTATTGGCCGGAGAGTTGTCTCGGTCATGTCTACATGGTTCCCGAACCCGTAGGGTCTACACACTTAAGGTTCGGTGGCGCTTGGGTTGTAGAGATATAAGTATGCGGTAACCCGAAAGTTGTTTGTAGTCCTGGATGAGATCCCGGACGTCACGAGAAGTTCCGGAATGGTCCGGAGGTAAAGATTTATATATAGGAAGTCAGGTTTCGGCCACCGGGAAAGTTTCGGGGGTCACCGGTATTGTACCGGGACCACCGGAAGGGTCCCGGGGGACCACCAGGTGGGGCCACCTATCCCGGAGGGCCCCATGGGCTGAAGTGGGAGGGGAACCAGCCCCTGGTGGGCTGGTGCGCCCCCCTTGGGCCTCCCCCTGCGCCTAGGGTTGGAAACCCTAGGGGTGGGGGCGCCTCCACCTCGCTTGGGGGGCAAGTTTTCCCCCTTGCCGCCGCCCCCCTAGGAGATGGGCTCTCCTAGGGCCGGCGCCCCCCCCTAGGGGCCCTATATATAGTGGGGTGAGGGAGGGTAGCCGCACCCTATGCCCTGGCACCTCCCTCTCCCTCCCGTGACGCATCTTCATCCTCCCGCAGCGCTTGGCGAAGCCCTGCTGGAATCCCGCTACTTCCACCACCATGTCGTCGTGCTGCTCGATCTCCATCAACCTCTCCTCCCCCCTTGGTGGATCAAGAAGGAGGAGACGTCGCTGCTCCATACGTGTGTTGAATGCGGAGGTGCTGTCGGTTCGGCGCTAGGATCATTGGCGATTTGGATCACGACGAGTACGACTCCATCATCCCCGTTCTCTTGAACGCTTCCGCTCACGATCTACAAGGGTATGTAGATGCACTCCTCTCTCCCTCATTCCTAGATGACTCCATAGATTGATCTTGGTGAAGCGTAGAATTTTTTTGATTTCTGCTACGATCCCCAACAGTGGCATCATGAGCTAGGTCTATGCGTATTTTCTTGCACGAGTAGAACACAAAGTAGTTGTGGGCGTCGATTTGTCAATTTACTTGACGTTACTAGTCTTATCTTGATTCGGCGGCATCGTGGGATGAAGCGGCCCGGACCGACCTTACACGTACTCTTATGTGAGACAGGTTCCACTGACTGACATGCACTAGTTGCATAAGGTGGCTAGCGGGTGTCTGTCTCTCCCACTTTAGTCTGATCGGATTCGATGAAAAGGGTCCTTATGAAGGGTAAATAGAAATTGGCATATCACATTGTGGTTTTGGCGTTGGTACGAAACGTTCTTGCTAGAAAACTATAGCAGCCACGTAAAACTTGCAACAACAATTAGAGGACGTCTAACTTGTTCTTGCAGCATGTGCCGTGTGATGTGATATGGCCAAAAGGATGTGATGAATGATATATATGTGATGTATGAGATTGATCATGTTCTTGTAATAGGAATCACGACTTGCATGTTGATGAGTATGACAACCGACAGGAGCCATAGGAGTTGTCTTATTTTATTGTATGACCTGCGTGTCACTGAAAACACCATGTAATTACTTTACTTTATTGCTAACCGTTAGCCATAGTAGTAGAAGTAATGTTTGGCGAGACGACTTTATGAAGACACGATGATGGAGATCATGATGATGGAGATCATGGTGTGATGCCGGTGACAATGATGATCATGGAGCCCCGAAGATGAAGATCAAAAGGAGCAAAATGATATTGGCCATATCATGTCACTTTTTGATTGCATGTGATGTTTATCATGTTTTACATCTTATTTGCTTAGAACGACGGTAGTCAATAAGATGATCTCTCACTAAAATTTCAAGAATTGTGTTCCCCCTAACTGTGCACCGTTGCTAAGGTTCGTTGTTCCGAAGCACCACGTGATGATCGAGTGTGATAGGCTCCAACGTTCGCATACAACGGGTGTAAGCCAGATTTACACACGCAATACACTTAGGGTTCACTTGACGAGCCTAGCATGTACAGACATGGCCTCGGAACACGGTAGACCGAAAGGTCAAACATGAGTCGTATAGAAGATACGATCAACATAAAGATGTTCACCGTTGATGACTAGTCCGTCTCACGTGATGATCGGACACGGCCTAGTCGATTCGGATCATGTATCACTTGGATGACTAGAGAGATGTCTATCTGAGTGGGAGTTCATTAAATTTGTTTAGATGAACTTAATTGTCATGAACAATAGTCTAAGTTGTCTTCGCTAAATATGTTGTAGACCAATAGCTTGCGTTGTAGCTCCCTGTTTAATATGATCCTAGAGAAAGACTAAGTTGAAAGATATTGTAAGCAATGATGCGGACTGGGTCTGAAGTCCGAGGAGTGTCCTCACTGCTACACCGAAGGCTTACGTCTTTGATGCACCGCTCGATGTGCAAACCCCTACAACGTTGTTTGTGGATGTTGTGAACACGTGACAGACACATCCTGATGACTACTTGATAGTTTAGTGCACCATACTTTACGGCTTAGAATCGGGGTTCCAATGACGTTTTGAACGCCATAAGACATATGAGATGTTCCAAGAGCTGAAATTGGGATTTCAAGCTCATGCCCGTGTTGAGAGGTATGAGACCTCTGACAAGTTCTTTTGCCAATGAGATGAAGGAGAATAGCTCAACTAGTGAGCATGTGCTCAGAATGTCTGGGTGCTAAAATTACTTGAACCAAGTGGGAGTTAATCTTCCAGATGAGATAGTGGTTGACGGAATTCTCTATACACTATCACCAAGCTACTAGAACTTCGTGATGAACTATGACATGCAAAAGGATAGAGATGATCCCGGAGCTATTAGCGGTGCTTAAGACCGCAAAAGTAGAAATCAAGAAGGAACATCAAGTGTTGATGGTTTAACAAGACCACTAGTTTCAAAAGGGGCAAGGGCTAGAAGGGAAACTTCATGAATGGCAAACCAGTTGTCGCTCTAATGAAGGAACCCAAGGTTGAACCCAAACCTCGAGACTAAGTGCTTCTATTGTAAGGGGAACGGTCACATGGTAGCGAAACTACCCCAAATACATGGTAGATAAGAAAGCTGGCAACTTCAACAAAGTATATTTGATATACGTGTTATTGATGTGTACCTTACTAGTACTCCTTGTAGTAGCTGGGTATTGGATACCGGTTCAATTGCTATTATTAGTGACTTGAAGCAAAAGCTACGGACTGAACGGAGACTAGCTAAGGGCAAGGTGACAATGTGTGTTGGAAGTGTTTCCAAGGTTGATAAGATCACCATCGCACGCTCCCTCTACCTTTGGGATTAGTGTTGAACCTAAATAAATGTTATCAGGTGTCTACGTTGAGCATGAATATGATTAGATCATGTTCATTGCAATACGGTTATACATTTAAGTTAGAGAATAATGGTTATTCTGTTGACATGAATAATACCTTTATGGTCATGCACCCAATGGTTTATTGAATCTCGATCATAGTAATACACATGATAATAATATTAACGCCAAAAGATGTAGAGTCAATAATGATAGTACCACTTTCTTGTGGCACTTCCACTTAGGTCATTTTGACATAAAATGCATGAAGAAACTCCATGCTGATGGATGTTTGGAGTCACTTGATTTTGAATCGCTTGACACATGCGAGCCATGCCTCATGGGCAGGATGACTAAGATCCCGTTTTCAGGTACAATGAAACGGGCAAGTGACTTGTTGGAAATTATACATGCTGATGTGTGTGATCCAATGAGAATTAAGGCGTATGGTGGATATCATTATTTTCTCATCTTCACTGACAATTTGAGTAGATATGGGTATATTTACTTAATGAAGCAAAAGTTTGAAAATGTTTGAAAAGTTCAAGCAATTTCAGAGTGAAGTTAAGAATCATCATAACAAGAAGATCATGTTCCTATGATCTGATCAAGGGGAGATTTTCTGAGTTATGAGTTTGGCAATCACTTAAGACATTGTGGAATTGTTTCGCAGTTGAAGCCACCTGGAACACCACAGCGTAATGGTGTGTCCGGACGTCGTAATCGAACCTTATGAGATATGGTGCGATCTATGATGCCTCGTACCGATCTACCACTATTATTTTGAGGATATGCATTAGAGACAGCTGCATTCACTTTAGATAGGGCACCATCTAAGTCCGTTGAGACAACATCGTAAGAACTATGGTTTGGTTAGAAACCAAAGTTGTCGTTTCTTAATATTTGGGGATGCGATGCTTATGGCTTCAGCCAGAAAAAGCTCGAACCCAAAACGGACAAATACATCTTCATAGGATACCCAAAGGTAACAGTTGGGTATACCTTCTATCTCAGATCCAAGGGCAAAAATGTTTGTCGCTAAGAACGGGTCCTTTCTCGAGAAGGAGTTTCTCTCGAAAGAATTGAGTGGGAGGAAGATAGAACTTGATGAGGTTGTCGAACCCTCACTTCAACCGGAGAGTAGTGTAATACAGAAAGATGTTTCTGTAGAACCTATGACTGTTGAAGAGGAAACTAATGATAGTGATCATGAAGCTTCGGATCAAGTTGCTATCGAACCTCGTAGGTCGACAAGGATATGTACTACTCCTGAGTGGTACGGTGATCCCGTCTTATATGTCATGTTGTTGGACAACAATGAACCTACGAACTATGGAGAAGCGATGGTGGGCTCGTATTCCGACAAACGGTTAGAAGCCGAGAAATCCGAGATAGGATCCATGTATCAAAACAAAGTATGGACTTTGGTGGACTTGCCCGATGATCGGCAAGCCATTGAGATAAATGGATCTTTAAGAAGAAGACGACGTGGACGGTAATGTCACCGTCCATGAAGCTCGACTTGTGGCGATGAGTTTTTCACAAGTTCAAGTAGTTGACTATGATGAGATTTTCTTACCCGTGGCGATGCTTAAGTCCGTCGGAATCATGTTAGCATTAGCTGCATTTATGAAATCTGGCAGATGGATGTCAAAACAAGTTTTCTTACCCTTTTTCGTAAGGAAAGGTTGTATGTGATACAATCAGAAAGGTTCTGTCGATCCTAAGGATGCTAAAAGGTATGCTAGCTCCAGCGATCCTTCCATGGACTAGAGCAAGCATCTTGGAGTCGGAATATACGCTTTGATGGAGTGATCAAAGTTTTTGGGTTTATACAAAGTTTGTTAGAAACTTGTATTTGCAATAAAGTGAGTGGGAGCACTGCAACATTTCTGATAGGTATATGTGAATGACATATTGTTGATCCGAAATGATGTAGAATTTCTGGAAAGCATAAAGGGTTGTTTGAAACGTGTTTTTCAAAGGAAGACCTGGATAAAGCTGCTTACATATTGGGCATCAAGATCTATAGAGATAGATCAAGACGCTTGATGATACTTTCAAAAGAACACACATCTTTGACATGTTTTGGAAGGATTTCAAAATAGATCGGTCAAAGAAGGAGATCTTACCTGAGTTGTAAGGTGTGAAGTTGAGTAAGACTCAAAGCTTGACCACGGCAGAAGAAAGAGGAAGGACGAAGGTCGTCCCCTATGCTTTTGTCATAGGCTCTATACGGTATGCCATGCTGAGTACCGCACCTGATGTGTGCCTTGCCACATGTCTGGCAAGAGGATACAAAGGTGATCCAGGAGTGGATCACTGGATAGCGGTCAAAATTATCCTTAGAGGAATAAGGAAATGTTTCTCGGTTATGGAGGTGATAAAGAGTTCGACGTAAAGAGTTACATCGATGCAACCTTAACACCTATCCGGATAGCTCTGAGTAGAGATACCGGATACGTATAATGGAGCAACAATTTGGAATAGCTCCAAATGGAACGTGGTAGCAGCATCTACGATATGACATAAAGTTTTGCGAAATATATAGGGATCTGAATGTTGCAGACCCGTTGACTACAACCTCTCTCACAAGCATAACATGATGAAACCCAGAACTCATTGAGTATTAATCACATAGTGATGTGAACTAGATTATTGACTCTAGTAAACTCTTTGGATGTTAGTCACATGGCGATGTGACCTGTAAGTGTTAATCACATTGCGATGTGAACTAGATTATTGACTCTAGTGCAAGTGGGAGACTGTTGGAAATATGCCCTAGAGGCAATAATAAATTGGTTATTATTATATTTCCTTTTTCATGATAATTGTTTATTATCCATGCTAGAATTGTATTGATAGGAAACTCAGATACATGTGTGGATACATAGACAAACACCATGTCCCTAGTGAGCCTCTAGTTGACTGGCTCGTTGATCAATAGATGGTTGCGGTTTCCTGACCATGGCCATTGGATATCGTTGATAACGGGATCACATCATTAGGAGAATGATGTGATGGACAAGACCCAATCCTAAGCCTAGCACAAGATCGTGTAGTTTGTATGCTAAAACTTTTCTAAATGTCAAGTATCTTTTCCTTAGACCATGAGATTGTGCAACTCCCGGATACCGTAGGAATGCTTTGGGTGTACCAAACGTCACAACGTAATTGGGTGGCTATAAAGGTGCACTACGGGTATCTCCGAAAGTGTCTGTTGGGTTGGCACGAATCGAGACTGGGATTTGTCACTCCATGTGACGGAGAGGTATCTCTGGGCCCACTCGGTAGGACATCATCATAATGTGCACAATGTGATCAAGGAGTTGATCACGGGATGATGTGTTACGGAACGAGTAAAGAGACGTGTCGGTAACGAGATTGAACAAGGTATCGGGATACCGACGATCGAATCTCGGGCAAGTACTATACCGGTAGACAAAGGGAATTGTATACGGGATTGATTGAATCCTTGACATCATGGTTCATCCGATGAGAACATCGTGGAACATGTGGGAGCCAACATGGGTATCCAGATCCCGCTGTTGGTTATTGGCCGGAGGGTTGTCTTGGTCATGTCTACATGGTTCCCGAACCCGTAGGGTCTACACACTAAAGGTTCGGTGACGCTAGGGTTGTAGAGATATAAGTATGCGGTAACCCGAAAGTTGTTCGGAGTCCTGGATGAGATCCCGGACGTCACGAGAAGTTCCGGAATGGTCCGGAGGTAAAGATTTATATATAGGAAGTCAGGTTTCGGCCATCAGGAAAGTTTCGGGGGTCACTGGTATTGTACCGGGACCACCGGAAGGGTCCCGGGGGTCCACCGGGTGGGGCCATGATGTGGGGTGGAACCCTATATGGCCGATCTTTCACGAAATGGAGGGGATCCCACGAAGAACACGAGAGGGAACACAAGGGGAAACACGAGAGAATCACTCAAACCAACAAGAACAAGTCACACATATGCTAGATCCTCGAAACACAAAGAGATACAAGATCCATGATCAACAAGGGATGATACAAAAGGTAACCAGTTCTTCTCCATGAGGAGGTCTTGGGGGTATCCCGTGGGATCTTCTCCGTAGCGGAGGTCTTGAATCCGTGTGGATCTTCTCTGAGGAGGTGCCGCAGTCATTCTCGAGGAGATGAACCACTAGATGAGCAAAGCTCTAGGTATCAAATGAGCTATCACTAAGCTAACCCTCGCTAGGAGGAGGTGGAGGAGAATATATAGTCTAGGGCCACGAAGGGGTAAGTGGGAGAGGGATACATGGGCCTTAGGCCCGAGAACTGTGCGTAGACAGCATGTAGCGGACGTCCGACGGCTACCGGACGTCCGGTGGCTCGCGAGGGTCCGGACGTCCGGAAGTATTCGGACTTCCACTATTTTTCTTCTGTCGTCTAAGTCACGGACGTCCGGTGGCCTCCGGTCGTCCGGTCGCTTGGGAGTAGCCGGTCGTCCGGTAGAGGCCGGACGTCCGGAGCCTGTAGCTTTTCCAGCAACTTCTCCGTTTGATCCTCGGACTTGTCCTCGCCATCTTGTCCGATGCTCCTCGCTGTTCCATGGCCTCCCTCTTGGTTCCTGGTCATGCATAGCACATATATTTGAGGTAGTAGCCATGTCTCACATGTAGAAAGTGGAGGTTCGGAGAGGATCGAGTTAGCCTTGTGTCCAATTGTGTGTAGTTGAGGTCTCATCGAAGTGAACATGGGGATGATCGTGGGATGCTCCGCATCATCTCCCCTCCCTTGGGAAAGATCCGACCTCGGATCAAAAACCTCATCACCATGATAATGGTAGTCGTGAACGGACTTGTAGCTGCACGAAGTTGAGGTCATGTCGCAATCCAAGTACTCCAAGGTGTCTCCGATATGTGGTACATGCAAAACGAGCAAACACAAAGTACACTTGGAAATACAATGGTTAGCGCACACAAAATGTCCATCATGTAAGAATCAGTCCGTGTGAGAAGGTACATGAAGC
Organism: Secale cereale; assembly: GCA_902687465.1. Classification (NCBI taxonomy): domain Eukaryota; kingdom Viridiplantae; phylum Streptophyta; class Magnoliopsida; order Poales; family Poaceae; genus Secale; species Secale cereale. The sequence continues at coordinate 448,000,178 of LR738715.1, read as the reverse complement.
TTAGCAAGATGATATAGTATGAGATGTAAAGCATTCATGTGATCAAATGCATTTGTGGTGCACACAAAGGTGTTGCGAATGTGATCAATGCAACCATTGTGCAAAATGATGTCATAGTGTGATGGTTTATCAAGAGCATGAACATGGCAATGGATGCTCAATATGTGTATGTTATCATGCAATTGATGGAGGACAAGATGATCATGATGTATGAATATGCCATCAAGAAATATCACAACGAAGTTGCTAAGGAAATGCGCAAGGTCATATATCATGGATGACATGGGAAGACAAGATGCAACAAGGCAATCATAATGTGAGTCAATCCATGCGCAAGATGCAAATTTGTTATGGGAATGATATGTCCATGGAGCATGGCATGTGAGCACACAATCAACAAATATGAAGGTTTTGGTGCAATGTGTCAAAGGAGTTTTGATATACCAATGCTCGATGTCGTGGCAAGAGTGGTAGGCCGGTGGTGCATGCATAGGGTCCATCTTCAATGTCGGTCCTCCATTCCGTAGATGTATCATGTAGACAACAAGAAGGAAACAACAATGCAAGTATGGCCTATCCAATATGCATATGTGAGGATGGCTCACAAAGAAGGAATGCACCTTATGTATGTTCTCGAAGATGTTGTTGTCGCGCAACGTGTATGCCTTCACATGCCCAAGATGCGAAGTGATGGTACCGCCTTGTGAATCCTTCAAAATGAAAGAACATGACAAACACTCGGAAAAACAAATGAGGTTAGCCATAATGCAAAACCTAGTATTCGTGCGGGAAAATACCCAACAAGTGCTTGCATCATTCTTATCATAAGAAAGTACAAGGGTGTGGTGCATGGTATGTAGGCATAAGATGCGAGAACAACCAAGTGCAATAGGCTCAATCAAGCAAGTATGCATCTCAAGAAGGGTGTCAAAGTCTTCAAGATCAACAAACATATCATTGTTGCACTCAATAAAAGTGATGAGAGATGCAACTAATGGAGACAAGTGACAATGATCAAGATATATCATGTGAGTGGCATGAATATATATGTCATCAACCCAAGAAAGCAAGTAAGTGTGGAACATTGGTGATGCAACATAGCAAGCAATCATAGCGATCAAGTCAAACAAGCTAGTAGTGCGAAGATGCAACATATTAGAGGTAATCATGGCAAGCATGTCATGTGTGCAAATTGTAGGCATGATTAATGCACATGCCATAGCACAAGCATGAAAGCGAGATATGAGAAAAAGAGGATCAATGTATTGGCGAGAGGCCAAATGTAAATAGCAATAGGGCATCATGACTCTCCCAACACAACAAGCATCAATAGCGTGGGGCACAAATAAATCATGGTAGTAGCTACAAGTATCTCCACCAAGCATGCAAATACACATATAAGTAGCATAATGGTGAATCATGTGTAAAGGCGAGCAAGGGTCACAATCGCATGGCAAAGTCATATCAAGCGGTATAGCATGCAAAGTGAACACGATTAAAGGGGCATAAGATGACAAATGGTAAATAGCCCATAGTCATGTCAGAGCCAAGTAAAAGAGATGCGCGTAGTGGTTGCGTGAAGAGAACGGTGGTAAGGACAATCCATGTGATCCCAAATCGTCGTCGCTCTCAAGAGCTCGTGTTGTCAACTCATGGGATTGTGAGGTTGACAAATGTTCATGAGTACCTACACAAAACAAAGACAAAGGAAAAATTGTGTGTGCGTGGTATATGTACACATCATCCATCATGATGCGCACATGTGTGTGTTGGTTAGCACATAATATCCAATGCTCAAATAAATGAGATGTGTGATATAGAAACATGTCATCCATCATGAGAGGTTTGTTGTTATGTATGGCATAATGGAGACTCACATGGTGTAATGCATCATGACAAGTAGGTAGAGCATTGTTATTCATGTAATGGATATGGTGCACAGAATCATGGTAATCATGCAAGTTATGGAATGCATCAAGATCTCCTAGTATGTATGAGGACATTATGGGGGTCTCCTCATGAGCATTAACGGAAACATCACATGGAGAATATTGACAACATACAAAGCAAAGCATATTTGGAACAATGTGATCATGGCATGGTATATTAGAATAATTGCGCATATCATGTAAAGGAAGCATGGCAACATCATCGCAAGAGAAACACATTCCAATGACCATCATCTTGTCATCTATGCCACAAGTGCAAATAGGATTCACTTTAATAGGGCATGCATAGTTACTATGTTGAGATTGAAATGATGCAATATGGGAGATCTCACACATAGCATATGACAAGTTTAAAGAGTTGTCGAACATGATGTGACCAAAAGAATTTTCACATGATATCCTATGAAGCATAGCATCACAACTAGGCAACTCAACATGCTCATCATCATATTCATCATAAATAGGTAAGTCAAGACATGAGGAAGTCGCACTAGCATGAAGCATGGCTATAGGTGTGTCAACATCATGCAAGCAATCATTCGCAAGATAGTCCACTAGTGGGACGAGAGAAGAACCATCACCTATTTTACCTTTGGAGCGTCGCTCATGAGTTGTAGGTGAGGTGTTCAAGATCCAATCGTTCTCATCTTCATCTTGATGGAACCATATGGGTGGTGCATCGTCTTCCACCATGGCCATCGGTTTGTCCATTGGAGGGACGGACTCATCGAGGGTAGGCATGTCCTCTTGTAGGAGACCTATCACCAAAGAAAACACACTCGGAGTAGAGGTTAAGTCGTTAGAAATCATAGTGGCCTCACATGCCCTCTCAACTACCTCACTCACTAAGTGTTGTGGCTCACCCACTCCCTCGTGGATGCTCTCACTCGTATGGTTGGTGGAGTCACTCAAATGTCTCTCAACCTCACATAGGAGAAGTGGCATGCTCTCATGTGTGGGGCTAGTGATGGGCACCCTCATCCTCTCAAGGGAAATGCTCTCAAGCTCACATATGGTGGAGTCACTCGTATCACTCATGTGGTGGTGGCTCTCCTCACATGGGAATTGGGGCATCTCGTCATATGTGGATGTCGAAGAGGTGTAGGTGCAATAGTCTCCATGCTCAACTTCCTCATCCGTAATGCCTCCAAAGATGAATGCCGTGGGATGTGGCAAATCATCACGCTCCTCCGAGGTCAAAGAGAAGGTCTCATGCTTGCTCGCATAGCTTGACCCGGAGTAGTAGTCCAATATGGGCGCCGTCTTCATGGTGTCGAAGAGGTTCATGCTCGTCGCCTTGGTCAAAGGGGATGGCCCATGCTCGACCGTCTTGTCGCCGTGGCTTGTAGATGATCGCCTTGATGATGAAGACGTCGATGTAGGCGAACTCATGGGAAGTAGGCGAAGATGCCTTACGTCCAATGGCAAAGATGCCTTGATAGCACTTGGCGAAGATGCCGAAGTGATGGTAGTAGCCGTAGATCCGTCTTGTGTGTGCTTGTCTCGCGGTCTTCTTATGTGCTCTTGAAGCTTGGGCTTGGCGTGAAGTAGAGCGTCTTTATACTTGTATGTTTGCGCATGTCGAGCATCTTCATCTTGATGGAGTCGTTGTAGTGCTTGAGCTCTTGGTAGATGTCGTTCGTCGTCGTCGTGCACATGATGCTTGGAGGTGTCTTGCCCTTCATGACGATGTCGATGGTCGCCATGGCGGGGTGGACGTGGAAGACTTGCACTTGCATCATGTTTGCGCTCCGAAGACTTTTGACTTGAACGTCATCGCCGAGAGGATGACGAAGGGGAAGAAGACTTGTAATCGACCACCATGTGTCGGAGCTCCGCCATTTGTTTGTTGAAGGAGTCGCACATGTCGTCGAAGGAAGCCATTGTCCTTGTCTCGGAGTGTCGTAGTTCGATGGCGATGTTGCCCAAGCGCTCTTGCATTGCTCATTGTAGTCCGATGGTTTTCGCGTGGATGTCATTGTTCGCGCCGTCGATGTCGAAGACCGGAGATGAAATGCCTTGCCTATCCATCACAAGACGCTAGCAAGTATGAGTGGGAGAAAGAGAAGAACTATACCAAATGTACCTTGACCGATGTTGAAGATGGATCAATGATCACTCAAATGTGGAGCAAGGAAATAGCACAATTGGTACCAATTCTTGTTGGTTTCTCACACCTACACAAGTAAAGCTTATGGTGGAGCTCGGTGAGGATAGTGGCACAAAAAATTGATGTGAAATGTTAGCAAGAGTCAATAATGTTGAAAAAGATTCACAAATTTGCAAATGCAACAAGTAGACCAGTAGCAATATGGGTGGCACACGGAAACACACACACGGATAGATAAGTGGGGTCGTGCAACCAAGGGGTGAGCCAAAATGTGGAATCCACGAAAATGCTCTTGTTGCACAACACTAGAGAGACGCTAGCGCGATTGCACAATAGGCGGATACGAACTTGTGCAAAACCTACTAAGCAAAATGCAACGACTTCTATCCCAAGTATGCTATATGTATGGTATTCCGATGGTAAAATCCAAAATGATCGAGTATGACAATCTTAATGTAGTATGATGCTATGGTTCTCGCTTAAAAGCTCTTTGCTCATCTTTTCCTTTGTGCTTAAAAGCTTGTTTGGCTCTTTCTCTTTTGAGCTCTTTTCTCATGCAAAACTTCACGAACCAAGATAGCAACTGAGTATATGCGATGACAACCTTGTGTCACAAGAGATGATACCAAGATATGCACCACGGTGATATGGTATGTATGATATGGGAAGTATGATCACTAATGTGCACAAGTCACGTTGCTGGCAATACTCAAATGGCTAGTCTCGATAGGTAGGTGACGCAAAAATGGGCTATGGGTTAATAATGCAATTTCAAGGGAATATACAATGATGTCATCGAAGTTACCTTCCGTGTCGATGATGAGAGGTGGTGCTCTTGATGTAGACCCGTTCCTAATTAGCCGAAACACCTTAGGAAACGGAAAAACCACAACTCAAAATCTCAAGGACAAATGTCAAATGGTGGTAGCGGCAATGCCGTGGTGGTTGCGGAAGTGAAATGATGGGCTATACACGATGTCGGAGTTGAAGTCACGGTCCCTAAGTAGCCGAAACACCTTAGGAGACACGAGCCACAGCTCAAACAAGCTCACACAAAATTGGGTTAAGTTTCGTTGGCTATGTATAGTGGACTAAGCTATGCGGAAGTGGTGGTGGTGGTTGATTAAGAAGCGATTGTCCCTAAGTAGCCTAAACACCTTAGGAGACTCAAATCACTACTCAAGCAACCACAAATGCTATGGTGGACTAAATGGGTTAGGTTGCGGAAAGCTATGATGGCTATGCGGGTGATATGGTGGAGGGCCTATACAAACTTGCCAAATTTGACAAAATTTAATGGAGTCAAATGATGATGGTAGTATTTTTGTGGTATGGGGAATGTCAAGAGCTTTAAAACGAGCTAAGGAATGTCCAAATCGGAGTTCGTATGAATTAGTTATGACCAAAACAAATATCAGACGAATTCAAAATCTAGAGGTACCGGACGTCCGGAAAGTGACGGACGACCGGTGACCGGACATCCGGTCGGGCTCGGAAATCTGGTAATTTCTTCTGTATAGGTGGTTCCGGTCGTCCGGTAGATGACGGACGTCCGGTGCTTCATGAGGGTCCGGACGTCCGGTAAAACGCCGGTCGTCCGGTGGGTTGGGGTCAACGCGAGATTTGAGTTTCGGGACGCGATTTTGGGCGGAAAAATGAGATTTTGGGCTCGAAATTGATGAGATTTCGTGGATGGAAAGTGGGTAAACTAGGGGAATGCTAGATCCACTTGAAACCAACCAAATCCATGGATCAAAATCAACAAAAGATCATCAAACCAACGAATCACAAAAAAAATTGGGGCTATTTTTGGTGGGAATTTTCAAAATTTAGGACGAAATCGCACAAAAGAAGGCTAGAATACGGCGGAGGGGCTCCAAATTCGAGAGAAACCGTGGCTCTTGATACCATATGATGTGGGGTGGAACCATAGATGGCCGATCTTTCACGAAATGGAGGGGATCCCACGAAGAACACAAAGAACACGAGAGGGAACACGAGGGGAAACACGAGAGAATCATTCAAACCAACAAGAACAAGTCACACATATGCTAGATCCTCGAAACACAAAGAGATACAAGATCCATGATCAACAAGTGACGATACAAAAGGTAACCATTTCTTCTCCATGAGGAGGTCTTGGGGGTATCCCACGGGATCTTCTCCATAGCGGAGGTCTTGAATCCGTGTGGATCTTCTCCGAGGAGGTGCCGCAGTCACTCTCGAGGAGATGAACCACTAGATGAGAAAAGCTCTAGGTATCAAATGAGCTATCACTAAGCTAACCCTCACTAGGAGGAGGTGGAGGAGAATATATAGTCTAGGGCCACGAAGGGGTAAGTGGGAGAGGGATACATGGGCCTCTGGCCCGAGAACTGTGCGCAGACAGCATGTAGCGGACGTCCGGCGGCTACCGGACGTCCGGTGGCTCGCGAGGGTCCGGACGTCCGGAAGTCTTCGGACTTCCGCTATTTTCCTTCTGTCGTCGAAGTCACGGACGTCCGGTGGCCTCCAGTCGTCCGGTCGCCTGGGAGTCGCCGGTCGTCCGGTAGAGGCCGGACGTCCGGAGCCTGTAGCTTTTCCAGCAACTTCTCCGTTTGATCCTCGGACTTGTCCTCGCCATCTTGTCCAATGCTCCTCACTGTTCCATGGCCTCCCTCTTGGTTCCTGGTCATGCATAGCACATATATTTGAGGTAGTAGCCATGTATCACATCTAGAAAGTGGAGGTTCGGAGAGGACCGAGTTAGCCTTGTGTCCAATTGTGTGTAGTTGAGGTCTCATCGAAGTGAACATGGGGATGATCATGGGATGCTCCGCATCAGGCCACCTATCCCGGAGGGCTCCATGGGCTAAAGTGGGAGGGGAACCAGCCCCTGGTGGGCAGGAGCGCCCCCCTTGGGCCTCCCCCTGCGCCCAGGGTTGGAAACCCTAGGGGTGGGGGCGCCTCCACCTGGCTTGGGGGGCAAGTTTCCCCCCTAGCCGCCGCCCCCCTTGGAGATGGGATCTCCTAGGGCCAGCGCCCCCCTAGGGGCCCTATATATAGTGGGGGGAGGGAGGGCAGCCGCACCCTATGCCCTAGCGCCTCCCTCTCCCTCCCGTGACACATCTTTCTCCTCCCGCGGCGCTTGGCGAAGCCCTCCTGGAATCCCGCTACTTCCACCACCACGCCGTCGTGATGCTGGATCTCCATCAACCTCTCCTCCCCCCTTGCTGGATTAAGAAGGAGGAGACATCGCTGCTCCGTACGTGTGTTGAACACGGAGGTGCCGTCCGTTCGGCGCTAGGATCATCGGTGATTTGGATCACAACGAGTACGACTCCATCATCCCCTTTCTCTTGAACGCTTCCGCTCGCGATCTACAAGGGTATGTAGATGCACTCCTCTCTCCCTCGTTGCTAGATGACTCCATAGATTGATCTTGGTGAAGCGTAGAAATTTTTTGATTTCTGCTACGATCCCCAACATTGCTGAGGCGTGAGACGTCACAGAGCATCTTGGGCCAAAAGTAGTTCTTGGAGAGCGTCGCAAATGTCTTTTCCCGTCCAAAGTGTCCCATGAGTCCTCCTCCATGAGATTCCTGCAAAAGGAGCAAACGAAGCGAAGACTCGGGAATGCAAAGTTTGTTAGCTCTCATAAGATATCCATCCTTTATGTAGTAATGTTCCCAAGAAGTGTGAGTCAAACACTTAGCATAAGGATTTGCAAAGAAAGGATCATGCTCATATAAATCTTTTATGTGCTCAAAACCAATAACATTCAACTCAAGTTGTTTAACAAGCATGCATTTGCGGGAAAGTGCATCCGCCACAACATTCTCTTTGCCTTTGATGTATTTGATGACATAGGGAAAAGACTCAATGAACTCACTCCGCTTAGCATGACGCTTGTTCAACTTAGTTTGACCCTTGAGATACTTGAGGGTCTCATGGTCCGTATGAAGAATGAATTCATGAGGTCTAAGATAGTGTTCCCAAAGACGCAAAACTCTCACCAAGGCATAGAGCTCTTTATCATATATGGGGTAGTTAAGTTGCGCTCCGGATAGCTTCTCGCTAAAGTACGCAATTGGGCGTTTTTCTTGCATTAGCACGCCACCTATGCCGGTACCACTAGCGTCACAATGAATCTCGAAAGGTTTATCAAAGTTGGGTAGGGCAAGAAGTGGTGCGTGTGTAAGCAAGCTTTTTAGCTCATTGAACGCGGTGTCGCGAATGACCCCAAATGAAGGGTGCGTTCTTCTTGCTCAAGGCGTGTAGAGGCATAGCAATGGTACTAAAGTCCTTCACAAAACGTCGATAGAAACCGACTAAACCAACAAAGCTACGCACTTGTTGGAGATTCGTTGGTTGTGGCCAAGTTTTAATTGCTTCAATTTTAGATTCATCAACGTGAACACCTTGTGAAGAAACGACAAATCCTAAGAAAACGACCTTGGCAACGCCAAAAGTGCAGTTATCCATGTTAGTATATAAGCGCTCTTTCCGAAGGGTTTTGATGCAGAGCATCCCAAGGTCATCCCCATGGACCTACCTTCGACTCACCAAGTGCCCAAAGGGCCAATGACACGAGCACGTGCAAGAGCTCTCGAAGCCGAGGTGAACTCGCTCCTTTGTCAATTTCCTCTCGATTCACATGAGACATGGCTTCTACCCTCATCAGAAACTCTATGCATACTCAGGTACTTGGATGAAGGCCACGGGACAGCTCTGCACAGTGGACAAGGCGGTGGGATCGACAAGTGTTTAGAACAAGAAGAAGCGCGGCTGAAGATGCTACATGCACCGGACGTCCGACCCCTTCCGGACGACCGGTCACCTCCACGCAACGGACGACCGACGATCACCGGACGACCGGCGACTCCCAGACGACCGGACGACCGGAGGCCACCAGACGTTCGTGACACCGACTACAGAACGTAAATAGTGGAAATCCGAGGGATACCGGACGTTCGGTCCCTCCCGAGCCACCGGACGTCTGGTGATCCAACGGACGTCCGCCACGTCTGTCTGCGCACAGCAAAGGGCCTCGACCCATGTATAAATATTGGTTGACTTCCTCCTTCCTAGGGTAGCTTTTGGATAGCTCATCTACAACCTTAGTGGTTCCTCTCGAACGAGACCGCGGCCTCCTCGGAGAAGATCCACCGGATTCAAGACCTCCTTCACGGAGAAGAACATCAAGACGTCCTCATGGAGATGACTACCGCCACTTGTATCGTCCTTAGTTGATCGTGTATCGTGTATCGCACTTTGTGTACCGGGATCTAGAATTTGTGTGACCTAAACGTGTTGATTTGAGTGTTTTCTTCTTGTCCCTCTTGTGTTTTTCCTCGTGCCTCATGTGTTCATCCTTGGGATCCCTCCTTTTCGTGAAAGATCGGCCTAGACCGGGTTGACCCCACATCATATGGTATCAAGAGCCACGGTTTCTCACGAAATTGGAGCCCCTACCCGTGTTTTCTAGCTTGTTTTTGTTGTGTTCTTCCCAATTTCGAAAATTCCCCACCAAAAAATAGCCCCAAATTTTTTTTGTGATCTGTTGATTTGGCGAGATTTTGTTGAATTTGTTCCACGGATTAGCTGTGTCACGAGTGGATCTCGAGTTTCCCCACCTTTTCCCCAATTTTCTTCCGCAAATTCGGCCAAGTTTGACCTATTTGTCCACGGATACCTCGAACCGTAGCCAAGACTCACTGGACGACCGACGTTTTCCGGACGTCCGTCACCCACCGGACGACCGGCCATCCTATACAGTAGTATTTACCGGATTTCCGAGACCTACCGGACGTCCGGCGACCGGACGACCAGCGACCCACTGGACGTCCGCTGAACCCTGACGAAACTGAATTTCCTCAATTTTGTTCCACCTTCCGCCCCCACTTACCCATTCTTACACCCACTTTCTACCACCACCATTGCCTAACCAAAATCACTATGGTAATACCTCTTTTTGTCTTGGATCATTTGAGTTATGGTTTTCCCGTTTCCTTGTGTGTTTCGGCTATCTTGGAACAGAACGACATCGACAAGACCACCTCTCAACCTCGACAAGGATGGTAACATCGACGACGCTTTATCATTCTACCTTGCAATTGCTTTGTCACGCGTTAGACCATTTTGTGTAGCTTTCCCATCGAGACTAGCTATTTGAGTATTGCCGGGCCACGACACTTGTGCACATTAGTGATAGTCCTTGATATTGGATACTACATCATCATATTTCCGTGTGACACAAGAGTGATCCGCACAATAGCTACCTTGATCCGAGAAGCATGCATAAGTGGCCAAAGAAAGAGCTCACAAGCTTTTAAGCAAAAGAGCCATCCAAAGCTTATAAGCAAAAGGAAAATAGCATCATACGCCTTGCATCAAAAGAGATCATATGAGATAGCAATACATCATCTAGTGCTCAATCATCGGCACATCATACACTCATAGCATACTTGTGATAGGAAGTCATTACGTTTTGCCTCTTATAGGTCGTGCACAAGTGCGTATCCTCCTATTAAGAAATTGGTTAGTGTCTCTCTAATGTTGTGCAACAAGATCATTTTCTGTTGATTCCACATTTTCGCTCACCCTTGGTTGGACAACCACATCTATCTATCCGTGTGTGTGTTCCGTGTTCTACCTATTGCTTGTGATCTACTTGTTGCATGAGAAAATTGTGAATCATTTTCAACATCATTGAGTCACTTTGACAATTGCATTGAATTTGTGCCACCATCCTTACCAAGCTCCTCTCAAAGCTTTACTTGTGTAGGTGTGAGCATCGAAACAAAGTGGTACCAATAGTGCTATTTCCGGGTTACATTATTGACTGATCATTGATCCATTTTCAACTTCGGTCAAGGTACATTTGGTATTGTCTTCTCCTTTCTCCCACTCACACTCTTGCTTGCAATGATGGATAGGCCAAGTACATCTTCGAACCCGCTCTTCGATGATCCCCAAGAATCGAACAACTACGTCACCAAACTACATTTCTTCGGCGTCCAACGAGCTCTACATCAAGAAAGTGAAGCTATGTGCGAGCACATTGAGCAAGTCGCCGCAGACGCACGACAATTTGAAGCAAGAACAAGAGAGCAATTCGACATCATCAACACCAACATGTCTACTCAATTCCATGAGCTCCGGACTTTGATAGTCAATCGACGCTCCTCATCCACATCTTCTCAAAGACGAAGCCGCTCAAGTCGTCACACCGACTCTACGGACGGCTCAAGTACCCCTACATCAAACACTCTTCGTCAAGCCGCACGTCAAGCTCGACATGACAACCGGAACCTCCTTCACGACAAGAGCTCCCAAGAGTTATTTGAAGAAGAAGAAAGTCGACATCGTCAAAACCAAGCTACACTTGAACAAGCGCAAGAACGGCAACGACTACGCCAACAACAACAAGAGCGAGCACGTAGACATCAAGACGAACACGATGCCGAGGCTAATCGTCAAGCACAACAACGCTGAGAAGCTCAAGCTCTTGTGGTGCAACGAGCATTACGTGATTCACATCGCAATGTGGCAAATCGCAATCGGCATACCCGTCAAGAAGAGGATTTCCTTCGTGATGAGATGCAGGAGAGGCGCCATCAAGCACGAATGCAAGAAGAAGTTCCTCCTCAAGCATGACAAGAGCAACAAGCTTAACAAGAACCACAAGCTCGGAAAGTACACCATGACAATGAACATCTACTCGGCCAAGAGCAACATGAGATTGACAATCGTCCAAATCAAGAACGCCCTCCCAATAGGGAAGCAAACAATGAAGAGTATCGCTATGGCAAGCTTAAGTTCACCATGCCAAAGTTCTTCGGAAGCATTGATCCCGAAGACTACCTCTCATGGGCATTGAAGGTTGACAAGATCTTTCGACTACACAACTTTGATGAAGAAAAGAAGATTGCAATGGCCTCCCTTGAGTTCCAAGACTATGTTCTCATTTGGTGGGAGCAAATCGTCGAGAGAAGAGAAGCAAAAGGCGAACCTCCTATCACTACTTGGGCTCAAATGAAGGAAGTCATGAGAGCACGCTTCGTGCCAACACACTACAACCGTGACTTGTTCAAGAAGCTACAACTCCTCAAGCAAGGTACCAAGTACGTTGAAGAGTACTACAAGGAGATGTAGATTGCCATGATAAGAGCAAACATCACGAAAGATGAAGAACAAACGATGGAGAGATTCTCAAATAGACTCAACAACCCTATCAAGAAGATTGTGGACTTTCAGCCATACACCAATCTCCTCGAGCTAGTACATCAAGCAACCAAAGCGGAGCGACAAGTTCAAGAGGACTACAAGTACTCCAAGTTCACCTCCAAGAACTTCGGCTCCTACAACCAAGCTTCAATGACTTCGGCTCCTCCTACCTCTACCAAGCCATCTACAAACTTCGGTGACAAGTCAAGCTACAAGAATGTGACTACATCAAGTCGTCCACCTTCTACAAACAACTTCAAGCCAAGAGCTTTATCATCTACAACTCCAACCGAGGACAACTCGAAGACGAGTTCCATCAAGTGTTTCAAATGCCAAGGGCGTGGCCACAAGTCATTTGAGTGCAAGACCGTTCGCACAATGATCATCAATGATGACGGATCCTATGACTCAATGAGCGACGATGAGATGGAAGCCCTTGAGCATGTCGCTATGCATCGACAAGTGAATGAAGATGAAGACCATCAAGTGTTTTGCGACAATTACTCGAGTCCCAATCTCGTTGTCTCCAAGGTCTTGACACTCCAACATCAACAAGATGACGATCAACAATTTCACATATTCCATACCAAGGCCGGCATCAACGGACGCTCCGTCAAGGTTATCATCGATGGAGGAAGTTGTCATAACTTGGCAAGCGAAGAGCTATGAGACAAGCTACAATTGGTCAAGACGAAGCACCCTCATCCCTACAAGGTCCAATGGCTTAACGACGCAGGAATTCTACGAGTCGAGCGTACCGTGCAAGTTTCCTTCAAGATAGGCGCCTACAAGGACACACTTGAGTGTGTTGTGGTCCCTATGTCCGTGTGCCACCTTCTTCTTGGACGACCATGGCAATACGATCATGGAGTCACACACACAATGGACGGACCAACCACTATAGATTTAAGATGAAGGGCAAGGAATTCATTCTACGTCCAATGTCACCAAGTCAAGTAGCCGCCGACAAACACTTACCAATCAACCATCGTGGAGAGAATGGTGAGAGAATGAGCCACCAAAAGGAGAGTGAGAGCCACAAGCCACATATGAGAGGCTCCACGATGAGCGACAAGAAACAAGTAGTGCTATTTGCCACCAAAAGCGAGATGAGAGAAGTGTGTGAGAATCCCTCGAGTGTCTTTCACCTTGTGCTTTTATGCAAAGGGGAAGCCAAACCTACTAACACTTCACCACCTCTACCTTTAGTGTTGTCTCAATTGTTGCAGGAATTCTCGGACATCTTTCCCGATGTGCTACCTCCGGGTCTTCCTCCACTTCGCGGAATCGAACACCGCATCGACCTCATTCCCGGCACACTACTTCCAAACAAGGCTCCTTACCGCGTAAACCTTGAGGAAACCAAGGATATACAATGGCAAGTACAACAACTCATCGACAAAGGTCATGTACGTGAAAGCTTGAGCCCTTGTGCCATTCCGGTTATTCTCGTGCCTAAGAAAGATGGAAGTTTTCGCATGTGTTCCAATTGTCGCCCGATAAATGCTATCACCGTTAGATACCGTCACCCTATCCCACGCTTAGATGACATGCTTGATGAATTGTGTGGTGCCACCATCTTTTCGAAAATTGATCTTAAAAGTGGTTATTACCAAATTCACATTCAAGAGGGTGATGAGTGGAAAATGGCTTTCAAAACCAAGTTTGGGTTATATGAGTGGCTTGTCATGCCAATGGGTTTATCGGAAGCGCCCGGTTCATTTGTGTGTCTTATGCATTTTGTCCTACGACCCTACATAGGTGTCTTTGTCGTGATTTATTTTGATGACATCCTCGTTTTTAGCAAGTCGCTTGAGAACCATGTGACACACATCCGTATGGTTTTACGAACCCTTCGGAAAGAGCGCTTATATGCTAACATGGATAAATGCACTTTTGGCGTTGACAAGGTCGTTTTCCTAGGATTTTTCGTTTCTTCACAAGGTGTTCACGTTGATGAAATTAAAATTGAAGCAATTAAAACTTGGCCACAACCAACGAATCTCCAACAAGTGCGTAGCTTTCTTGGTTTAGCCGGTTTCTATCGATGTTTTGTGAAGGAATTTAGCATCATTGCTATGCCTCTACACGCTTTGAGCAAGAAGAACACACCCTTCATTTGGGGTCCTTCGCACGACACCGCGTTCAATGAGCTAAAAATCTTGCTTACACACGCACCACTTCTTGCCCTACCAAACTTTGACAAACCTTTTGAGATTCATTGTGACGCTAGTGGTACCGGTATAGGTGGCGTGCTCATGCAAGAAAAACGCCCAATTGCGTATTTTAGCGAGAAGCTATCCGGAGCGCAACTTAACTATCCCATATATGATAAAGAGCTCTATGCCTTGGTGAGAGTTTTGCGTGTTTGGGAACATTATCTTCAATCTCATGAATTCATTCTTCATACGGACCACGAGACACTCAAGTACCTCAAGGGTCAAACTAAGCTAAACAAGCTTCATGCTAAGTGGAGTGAATTCATTGAGTCTTTTCCCTATGTCATCAAATACATCAAAGGCAAAGAGAATTTTGTGGCAGATGCGCTTTCCCGCAAATGCATGCTTGTTACACAACTTGAGTTGAATGTTATTGGCTTTGAGCACATAAAAGATTTATATGAGCATGATCCTTTCAATGCAAATCTATATGCTAAATGTTTGACTCACACTTCTTGGGAATGTTACTATATAAAGGATGGATATCTTATGAGAGCTAACAAACTTTGCATTCCCGAGTTTTTGCTTCGTTTCCTCCTTTTGCAGGAATCTCATGGATGAGGACTCATGGGACACTTTGGACGCGAAAAGACATTTGCTACGCTCTCCAAGAACTACTTTTGGCCCAAGATCCTTCGTGACGTCTCATGCTTCACCAACCGATGCTCTACATGTCGCAAAGCTAAGTCAAAAGCTCAATCTCATGGTCTTTACATGCCACTTCCTATTCCATACCATCCATGGGAAGACATAAGCAAGGACTTTATCCTTGGATTGCCTAGGACTCAAAATGGCAAAGATTCTATGTTTGTTGTCGTGGATAGATTCTCTAAAATGACTCATTTCATTCCTTGTAACAAGATCGACGATGCTTCACATGTTGCAAATCTCTTTTGTAGGGAAATCATTCATCTACATGGAGTACCCTAGACGATCGTGTCGGACCGGGACGTCAAATTCTTTATCTACTTTTGGAAGACTACTATGCGCCAAACTCGGAATCAAGCTCCTCTTATCCTCGGCATATCATCCACAAACCGACGGCCAAACGAAGGTGACGAACCGCACACTTTCGACACTTCTTCGCGTGTTGATCTAGAATAACATCAAGGAATGGGAGCGATGCTTGCCAATCGCCGAGTACGCCTACAACCGCGCAAGACATTCGACTACCGGCAAGTCCCCCTTCGAGGTCATCTACAGCTTCAACCCGTTGTCCCCATTGGACATCCTACCGCTACCTCTACAAGAATGCATCAACATGGACGGAAGTGCACGAGCAAGCTTTCTCAAGAAGGTGCACGAAGATACAAGGGCAACGATCGAGCGACAAGTGCAATGTACAGATACCAAGCGCAACGTCGACAAGGCACCAATGGTGTTCCAACCGGGAGATCTTGTATGGCTTCATCTTCGAAAGGACTGCTTCCCCAACGAACACAAGTACAAACTACTACCTCGAGCCGATGGACCTTTCAAGGTGCTAGCACGCTACAACAACAATGCCTACAAGATCGACATTCCACGAGACAAGTACAACGTGAGCAATACCTTCAACATCAAGGACCTATCTCCTTTCCATGGTGATGAAGATTTTGATCCGACGTCGGATCTTTCCCAAGGGAGGGGAGATGATGCGGAGCATCCCAAGGTCATCCCCATGGACCTACCATCGACTCACCAAGTGCCCAAAGGGCCAATGACACGAGCATGTGCAAGAGCTCTCGAAGCCGAGGTGAACTCTCTCCTTTATCAATTTCCTCTCGATTCACATGAGACATGGCTTCTAGACTCATCAGAAACTCTATGCATACTCAGGTACTTGGATGAAGGCCACGGGACAGCTCTACACAGTGGACAAGGCGGTGTGATGTAGGGTGGAACCCTAATCAGCGGAGAGTGTCCCACGATGAACACGGAGAACACAAGGAGGAAAACGGGGAAAACACGAGAGGAAACACTCAAATCAACACGAAGATAATCACACAAGCGCTAGATCCACGATACATAGTGCGATACATGATCCATAGTCAACGACGGTGGTACAAGGGTAGTCTTCTCCGTGAGGAGGTCTTGATTATCCCGTAGGATCTTCCCCGATGTGGAGGCCTTGAATCCGTAGTGGATCTTCTCCGTAGGGGCGCACGGTCTCGTGGGAGAGAATCCACACAAGTCTGAGAAATGAGCTATCCAACAGCTAACCCTAAACGGAATGGGAAAGGAAGTATATATAGTATACGGGGCGAATGGGTACACGGGCCTCGGCCCAGGGGATGCACGCACGCATATCAGGGGCCGGACGTCCGGGCGTCGGGCCGGATGTCCGGGGCTTCGCGGGGCGCCGGATGTTGGGGATCGTAGCAGAAAATCAAAATTTTTCCTACGCATCACCAAGATCTATCTATGGAGTAATCTAGCAACGAGCATAAAGGGGAGTGCATCTACATACCCTTGTAGATCGCGAGCGGAAGCGTTCAAGAGAACGGGGATGATGGAGTCGTACTCGTCGTGATCCAAATCACCGATGATCCTAGCGCCGAACGGACGGCAACTCCGTGTTCAACACACGTACGGAGCGGGGACGTCTCCTCCTTCTTGATCCAGCAAGGGGGGAGGAGAGGTTGATGGAGATCCAGCAGCACGACGGCGTGGTGGTGGAAGTAGCGGGATTCCAGCAGGGCTTCGCCAAGCGCTGCGGGAGGAGGGAGATGTGTCACGGGAGGGAGAGGGAGGCGCCAGGGCTTGGGGTGCGGCTCCCATGCGCCTCCCCACTATATATAGGGGTGGAGGGGGCTGGTTTCTTGCCCTCCAAGTCCATTGGGGCGTTGGCAAAGGTGGGGGAAAGAAATCCCATCATTTCCTTTCCCCACCGATTGTTATCCCCCTTTTTTAGGGATCTTGATCTTATCCCTTCGGGATATGATCTTATTCCTTCTAAGGGGGGATCTTGGTGCGCCTTGACCAGGGGTGTGGGGCCTTGCCCCCACTACCCACGTTCATGTGGGTCCCCCCATGCAGGTGGGCCCCACTTCGGAACCTTCTAGAACCTTCCCGGTACAATACCGAAAAATCCCGAACATTTTCCGGTGGCCAAAATACGACTTCCTATATATATAAATCTTTACCTCCGGACCATTCCGGAACTCCTCGTGACGTCCGGGATCTCATCCGGGACTCCGAACAACTTTCGGGTTTCCGCATACTTATATCTCTACAACCCTAGCGTCACCGAACCTTAAGTGTGTAGACCCTACGGGTTCGGGAGACATGCAGACATGACCGAGACGACTCTCCGGTCAATAACCAACAGCGGGATCTGGATACCCATGTTGGCTCCCACATGCTCCACGATGATCTCATCGGATGAACCACGATGTCAAGGATTCAATCAACCCCGTATACAATTCCCTTTGTCTATCGGTATAGCACTTGCCCGAGTTTCGATCGTCGGTATACCGATACCTTGCTCAATCTCGTTGCCGGCAAGTCTCTTTACTCGTTCCGTAACACATCATCCCGTGATCAACTCCTTGATCACATATTGTGCACATTATGATGATGTCCTACCGAGTGGGCCCAGAGATACCTCTCCGTCATACGGAGTGACAAATCCCAGTCTCGATTCGTGCCAACCCAACAGACACTTTCGGAGATACCTGTAGTGCACCTTTATAGCCACCCAGTTACGTTGTGACGTTTGGTACACCCAAAGCATTCCTACGGTATCCGGGAGTTGCACAATCTCATGGTCTAAGGAAAAGATACTTGACATATAGAAAAGCTTTAGCATACGAACTACACGATCTGTGCTAGGCTTAGGATTGGGTCTTGTCCATCACATCATTCTCCTAATGATGTGATCCCGTTATCAACGACATCCAATGTCCATGGTCAGGAAACCGTAACCATCTATTGATCAACGAGCTATTCATCTAGAGGCTTACTAGGGACATGGTGTTTGTCTATGTATCCACACATGTATCTGAGTTTCCTATCAATACAATTCTAGCATGGATAATAAACAATTATCATGAACAAGGAAATATAATAATAACCAATTTATTATTGCCTCTAGGGCATATTTCCAACACCGGATGTCCGGGGTGAGGAGCCGGATGTCCGGGCTGGAGCGGTCTGGTCTCGGGTGCTCTCTGGACAGAGGCGCCGGATTTCCGGGCCCGAGGCCGGATGTCCGGGCCATGCTTGGCCGGATGTCCGGGCCCTGGCCGGATGTCCGGGCCCTGTAGCTTCTGTTGTAGGTGGCTTTCTGGAGTTGATCGTCCAGGGGCCGGATGTCCGGGCCAGGGGGCCGGATGTCCGGGGCCTGGAGCTTCCTTCTGCCCTTCTTGATGCATCACCTCGTCCGTGAACTTGGGGACTTGTCCATCTTCACGCCCTTCTCCAATGTGGTCTTCATCACACCTGAGCACACAAAGCACATCCGTTTGAGGTAGCAACCATGTCTCGCAAGATTCGTATGGAAGTAGGGCTAGGAGTGACGTCACCTCGGTCTCGAGAGCTCTAGCACGAGCACGAGTCATTGGTCCTTGAGGCACTTGAGGAGGTGAAGGAGGGTCCATGGGGATGACCTTGGGATGCTCCGCATCACGGTGGGATCGACAAGTGTTTGGAACAAGAAAAAGCGCGGCTGAAGATGCTACAGGCACCGGACGTCCGACCCCTTCCGGACGACCGGTCACCTACAGGCACCGGACGTTCGTCGATCACCGGACGACCGGCGACTACCAGACGACCGGACGACCGGAGCCCACCAGACGTCCGTGACACCGACTACGGAATGTAAATAGCGGAAATCCGAGGGATACCGGACGTCTGGTCCCTCCCGAGCCACCGGACGTCCGGTGATCCAGCGGACGTCCGCCACGTCTCTCTGCGCACAACAAAGGGCCTCGACCCATGTATAAATACTGGTTGACTTCCTCCTTCCTAGGGTAGCTTTTGGATAGCTCATCTACAACCTTAGTGGTTCCTCTCCTACGAGACCGCGGCCTCCTCGGAGAAGATCCACCGGATTCAAGACCTCCTTCACGGAGAAGAACATCAAGACCTCCTCACGGAGATGACTACCGCCACTTGTATCGTCCTTTGTTGATCGTGTATCGTGTATCGCACTTTGTGTACCCGGATCTAGCATTTGTGTGACCTAAATGTGTTGATTTGAGAGTTTTCTTCTTCTCCCTCTTGTGTTTTTCCTCGTGCCTCACGTGTTCATCCTTGGGATACCTCCTTTTCGTGAAAGATCGGCCTAGATCGGGTTGACCCCACATCAGTTTTGTAAAACCATACGGATGTGTGTCACATGGTCCTCAAGCGACTTGCTAAACACGAGGATGTCATCAAAATAAACCATTACAAAGACGCCTATGTAGGGTCGAAGAACGAAATGCATGAGACGCATAAATGAACTGGGCGCTTCCGATAAACCCATTGGGATGACCAACCACTCGTATAATCCAAACTTGGTTTTGAAAGCCGTTTTCCACTCATCACCCTCTTGAATGCGAATTTGGTAGTAGCCACTTTTAAGATCAATTTTTGAAAAGATGGTGGCACCACATAATTCATCAAGCATGTCGTCTAAGCGTGGAATAGGGTGGTGGTATCTAGCGGTGATAGCATTTATCGGGCGACAATCGGAGCACATGCGAAAACTTCCATCTTTCTTAGGCACGAGAATAACCGGAACGGCACAAGGGCTCAAGCATTCATGTACATGACCTTTGTCGATGAGTTGTTGTACTTGCCGTTGTATCTCCTTGGTTTCCTCGGGGTTGACACTGTAAGGATGCTTGTTCGGAAGTGGTGCGCCGGGTATGAGGTCGATGCGGTGTTCGATTCTGTGAAGTGGAGGTAGACCCGGAGGTAGCTCATTGGGAAAGACGTCCGAGAATTCCTGCAACAATTGAGACAACACTAAAGGTAGAGGTGGTGAAGTGTTAGTAGGTTTGGCTTCCCCTTTGCATAAAAGCACAACATGAAAGACACTCGAGGGGTTCTCACACACTTCTCTCATCTCCCTTTTGGTGGCGAATAGCACTAGTTGTTTCTTGTCACTCATTGTGAAGTCGCTCATATTTGGCTTGTGGCTCTCACTCTCCTTTTGGTGGCTTACTCTCTCACCATTCTCTCCATGATGGTTTATAGGTAAGTGTTTGTCGGCGGCTCCTTGACTTGGTGACATTGGACGTAGCACGAATTCCTTGCCCTTCATCTTCAAGCTATAGTGGTTGGTCCGTCCATTGTGTGTGACTCCACGATCGTATTGCCATGGTCGTCCAAGAAGAAGGTGGCACACGGACATAGGGACCACATCACCCTCAAGTGTGTCCTCGTAGGCGCCTATCTTGAAGGAAACTTGCACGGTATGCTTGACTCATAGAATTCCGGCATCGTTAAGCAATTGGAGCTTGTAGGGATGAGGGTGCTTTGTCTTGACCAATTGTAGCTTGTTGCATAGCTCTTCGCTTGCCAAGTTATGAGAACTTCCTCCATCGATGATAACCTTGACAGAGCGTCCGTTGATGCCGGCCTTGGTATGGAAGATATGACATATTTGATCGTCATCTTGTTGATGTTGAAGTGTCAAGACCTTGGAGACAAAAAGATTGGGACTCTAGTCATTGTCGCAAAACACTTGATTGTCTTCATCTTCATTCACTTGGCGATGCATAGCTACATGCTCAAGGGCTTCCATCTCATCGTCGCTCATTTAGTCATAGGATCCATCATCATTGATGATCATTGTGCGAAAGGTCTGGCACTCAAATGACTTGTGGCCTCGCCCTTGGCACTTGAAACATTTGATGGAACTCGTCTTGGAGTTGTCCTCGGTTGGAGTTGTAGATGATGAAGTTCTTGGCTTGAAATTGTTCGTAGAAGGTGGCCGACTTGATGAACTTGCATTCTTGTAGCTTGACTTGTCACCAACGTTTGTAGAGGGATTGGTAGAGGTAGGAGGAACCGAAGTCGTTGAAGCTAGGTTGTAGGAGCCAAAGTTCTTGGAAGTGAATTTGGAGTACTTGTAGTCTTCTTGAACGTGTCGCTCCGCTTTGGTTGCTTGGTGTACTAGCTCGAGGAGGGTCGTGTACGGTTGAAAGTCCGCAATCTTCTTGATAGGATAGTTGAGTCCATTCAAGAATCTTTCCATCGTTTGTTCTTCATCTTCCGTGAAGTTTGCTCTTATCATTGCAATCTTCATCTCCTGGTAGTACTCTTCAACGGACTTGGTACCCTGCTTGAGGAGTTGTAGCTTCTTGAACAAGTCACGATTGTAGTGTGTTGGCACGAAGCGTGCTCTCATGAATTCCTTCATTTGAGCCCAAGTAGTGATAGGAGGTTCGCCTTTTGCTTCTCTTCTCTCGATGATTTGCTCCCACCAAATGAGAACATAGTCTTGGAACTCAAGGGAGGCCATTGCAATTTTCTTTTCTTCATCAAAGTTGTGTAAGCGGAAGATCTTATCAACTTTCAATGCCCATGAGAGGTAGTCTTCGGGATCAATGCTTCCAGAAAACTTTGGCAGGATGAACTTAAGCTTGCCATAGTGATGCTCGTCATTGTTTGCTTGCCTATTGGGAGGGCGTTCTTGATTGGGACGATTGTCAATCTCGTGTTGCTCTTGTCGGAGTAGATGTCCATTGTCAAGCTGTACTTGCCGAGCTTGTGGTTCTTGTTGAGGTTGTTGCTCGTGTCGCGCTTGAGGAGGAACTTCTTCTTGCATTCGTGCTTGGTTGCGCCTCTCTTGCATCTCATCGTGAAGGAAATCCTCTTCTTGACGAGTGTGTCGATTGCGAGTTGCCACATTGCGATGTGAATCACGTAATGCTCGTTGCGCCTCAAGAGCTTGAGCTTCTCGGCGTTGTTGTGCTTGACGATGAGCTTCGGCATCTTGTTCTTCTTGATGTTGACATGCTCGCTCTTGTTGTTGTTGGCGTAGTCGTTACCGTTCTTGTGCTTGCTCAAGTGTAGCTTGGTTTTGACGATGTCGACTTGCTTGCTCGTCAAGTAGCTCTTGGGAGCTCTTGTTATGAAGAGGATTCTGGTTGTCATGTCGAGCTTGACGTGCGGCTTGTGAACTCTTGTCATGAAGTGGATTCCGGATGTCATGTCGAGCTTGACATGCGGCTTGATGAAGAGTGTCCGATGTAGGGGTACTTGAGTCGTCCGTGGAGTCGGTGTGGCAACTGGAACGACTTCGTCTTTGAGAAGATGTGGAAGACGAGCGTCGGTTGACTATCAATGTCTGTAGCGCATCGAATTGAGTAGCCATGTTGGTGTTGATGATGTCAAATTGCTCTCTTGTTCTTGCTTCAAATTGTCGCGCGTCGGCGGCGACTTGCTCAGTGTGCTCGCGCATAGCTTCACTCTCTTGATGTAGAGCTCGTTGGACATCAAAAAGATGTAGTTTGGTGACATAGTTGTTCGATTCTTGGTGACCATCGAAGAGCGGGTTCGAAGATGTACTTGGCCTATCCATCATTGCAAGCAAGAATGTGAGTGGGAGAAAGGAGAAGACAATACCAAAGTACCTTAACCGAAGTTGACAATGGATCAATGATCACTTAATAATGTAACCCGAAAATAGTACTATTGGTACCACTTCATGTTGATTCTCACACCTACACAAGTAAAGCTTTGAGAGGAGCTTGGTTAGGATGGTGGCACAAATTCAATGCAATTGTCAAAGTGACTCAATGGTGTTGAAAATGATTCACAATTTGCTCATGCAACAAGTAGATCACAAGCAAAGTAGCACACGGAACACACGCACGGATAGATAAATATGGTTGTGCAACCAAGGGTGAGCGAAAATGTGGAATCCACGGAAAATGCTCTTGTTGCACAACACTAGAGAGACGCTAACCGATTGCTTAATAGGCGGATACACACTTGTGCACGACCTATAAGAGGCAAACGTAACGACTTCCTATCACAAGTATGCTATGAGTGTATGCTGTGCGGATGCTTGAGCACACAATGATGTATTGATATCTCATATGATCTCTTTTGATGCAAGGCGTATGATGCTATTTTCCTTTTGCTTATACGCTTTGGGTGGCTCTTTTGCTTAAAAGCTTGTGAGCTCTTTCTTTGGCCACTTATGCATGCTTCTCGGATCAAGGTAGCTATTGTGTATGCGGATCACTCTTGTGTCACAAGGAGATATGATGATGTAGTATCCAATATCTATGACTATCACTAATGTGCACAAGTGTCATGGACCGGCAATACTCAAATGGCTAGTCTCGATGGGAAAGCTACGCAAAATGGTCTATAGGGTGCCAAAGAAATTGCAAGGTAGAATGACAAAGCGCCGTCGATGTTACCGTCCTTGTCGAGGTTGAGAGGTGGTTATGTCGATGTCGTTCCATTCCGAGATAGCCGAAACACACAAGGAAACGAGTAAAACCACGACTCAAATGATCCAAGACACAAAGAGGTAAGACCGTAGTGATTTTGGTTAGGCAATGGTGGTGGTGGAAAGGTAGATGTGGGTGTAAGAATGGGTAAGTGGGGGTGGAAGGTGGAACAAAATTGAGGAAATTCAGTTTCGTCAGGGTTCAGCCACTACTAGGAAAAGGGCTATAGATGGAATTGATACTAATGGCGCACCAGACAAGCAGTGCGCCATTAGTATATAATAATTGCGCACCAACCTCTCATACGCCATTAGAGTTCAAACTACTAATGGCGCACCTGGCCCAGGGTGCGCCATTAGTATCAAAAAGTTTTTTTTTGAACTAGTGCGCCTGTCCAAACATACTAATGGTGCATCTAGACAAAGTGCGCCATTACTAGTTGTAACTAGTAATGGCGCACCAGCAGTAAAGTGCGCCATTGATGTTCTTTTTTTATTATATTTTTTATTCTTTTTTTTTTGCAAAACTACTAATGGCGCACTGTTCCATAGTGCGCCATTACTAGTTTAAACTAGTGCGCCATTACTAGTTTAAACTAGTAATGGCGCACTGTGGGACAGTGCGCCATTAGTATTGTTTTTTTGTTTCAAAACTAGTAATGGCGCACTAACTGAAGATGCGCCATTAGTAACCTTGATTACTAATGGCGCATTTATAGTGGGTGTGTCATTAGTAAGTGGGCAGCAACAAGATATTTTGGACAGCCTCTCCTACCCACACTCACTTTCTCCCCACTTCATTCTCTCCACCTCCTCCTTGTCTCGGGTCCCTCCTCTTTTTCACCTCATTTCCACCATAGATTCATTCAAATTAAGTGGTTAAATTACCTTGTTTTGGTAGGTAAGTAAGGGGGGAAGCTATATTTATGTTGTTCTCCATACAACAATGTGCACATGCACTTTTTATGGCCTAGCTAGATCTATGTATGTTCGTGGTGTTGCATATATTTGTTGTGTTGCATATGTGTTTGTGTTTGGAGGTGTACCGGTATTTGAAATGCGATAGTTGCCAATATTTTCCCGGAATGTTGATTCATTTCCGTTTCGGTGAGAATTTTGGCATTAAGTATTCTTTTTTGTCCTATTTTTAGGGAAAGTCATGGCAAATTTTTTCTTGGTTCTAAAATATCGTTTTGCTCTACCCCGCAGGCGACCATGGTGCGCATGATGACCGAAGGCATCGTGAATAGGTTTTTGAGGTCCGCGAAGGCCGAGATGCTTCAAAAGAACGAGACGGAGATAAGATGTCCGTGTCGAAGATGCAAGCTGAAGAGCCTTATTGTGGACCCGGATTCCGGGCAGGTGCGGGACCACCTGCTCTTGCGTGGTTTCATGGATGGCTATCGGTGGCAAGGTGATGAAGATGACTATGAAGTCGTCCATGGGGGTCGGGCAAGAAATGAGGAAGGGCAGCAAGACAACCACCATGGCTCGGGCGGGCGAGAAGACGAAGAATGCCCCAGGAGATGATCACGACGGTGATGCTGTACACAGTCATCATGTAGAAGGTGCAGGACATGATGATGAGGAAGATGCCGGACCAGACAACGGGCATGATCATGAAGATGATGATGCTGGCGGAGCAGACGACGCTGGACCATCGATGGGCTGGGTGCAGGACCCTCATATTCAAGAGCTGCTTCTCAAGCAGACCGATAACGCAAGAGCTGCCGCCCGAGAGAAAGCCAAGATGGATCAACTTGAGTTAGACGCGGTTACTCCATTGTATGAAGGATGCAGGCCCGAGGATACCCACCTGAAAGTAACGCTCATGGCTCTGGAGATGAAGGTAAAACACAAAATGACCGACGCATGCTTCGACGAGAACATGTCATTCTGGCACGAACGTCTTCCCAAGGGGAACAAGTGCCCCACCAGTTTGGAGGAGGCGAAGAAAATCGTGTGTCCTCTGGATTTACCGCACGTGAAATACCATGTGTGCATGAACAATTGCATCATTTATCGGGATGAGCACGCGGAGTCTACCATATGTCCGGTGTGCGGCGTCACTTGATACAAGAAGAGGAAGAAAGCTCCTCGAAAAGTGGTGTGGTACTTTCCGATCACTTCTCGTATGCAGCGGTATTTCACGGACCCTAAGGTAGCAAAGCTCCTGCGTTGGCACGCGGGTAGGGAGGAGAAGAAGCGAGAAGATGACGCAAATGATCCGGAGATAGATAAAAAAGACAAGATGCTGAGTCACCCTAAGGATGCGAGCCAGTGGCAAGCGTTGAACTTCGAAGACCTAGAATTTGGGAACGATCCAAGCAACATCATGTTGGGCGCGAGCACCGATGGAGTCAATCCGTTTGGCAGCCAGAGAAGCACACATAGCACCTGGCATGTGTTTGTGTGGATGTACAACCTCCCCCCTGGTTGTGCATGAAGAGGAAGTACATTCACATGAGTATGCTAATTGAAGGACCGAAACAACCAGGGAATGACATCAATCTGTATCTGGGGCTGCTAAAAGAGGAGCTAGACACGCTGTGGAAAACGCCAGCCAATACGTGGGACGCCGCAAAGAAAGAATATTTCCCTATGAGAGCCGCGCTGCTCACAACGGTGCACGACTATCTCGGTTACGGATATGTCGCGGGGCAGGTGGTCCACGGATTTTCTGGATGCGTCAGGTGCATGGATGACATAACGTATCGCCAGCTAGATAGAGATCCCGGGTCTTGGAAAACCGTGTTCATGGGACATCGAAGGTGACTTTGCGACAATGACCTGTGGAGAAAACGCAAGGATCTGTTCGATGGTGAAACCGAAGCCCGAGGACGACCGCGTACGAGGAGCGGCGAGGAAATAGACGAGCTGTTGAAAAATTGGAAAGATTGCCCACTGCCGGGAAAGAAGCAAAAGGCGCCAGAGCCGGGAAAGAAGCGAAAGGCGCCAGAGCCGCTGCTGAAGGTATGGAAAACGAGGTCTGTTTTCTGGGACTTGACGTACTGGAAGATCCACCGTGTGCCTCACAGCCTTGATGTAATGCATATCACGAAGAACGTGTGCGAGAGTCTGCTTGGTACCCTGCTCAACATGCCAGAGAGGACCAAAGATGGGCCGAAAGCAAGGGCAGACTTGAAATCAATGGGCATCAGGCAGGAGCTTCACGCTATATATGATGATCATGATGATGATGATGATGATGAGGTGAAGCAGGACACGGAAAGTCATCACAAAGGCAAAAAGGCCAAGAAGACCGGAAATGACTACCCTCCCGCGTGCTTCACTCTAAGTCAGGAGGAGATCGAGCAGTTTTTCACCTGCCTTGTAGGAGTACAACTTCCTTACGGTTACGCGGGGAAGATAAGCAGATACCTAGACCGGGCAAAGCTGAAGTTCAGCGGGATGAAGTCTCACGACTGTCACGTGCTGATGACGCAGATACTTCCAGTTGCAATCCGTGGGATCATGGACGCGCACGTCCATGAAACCATATTTGTCTTATGCAACTTTTTTGACGTCATCTCTCGGAAGTCTGTTGGCGTGAGGCAACTCAGAAAGCTACAGGAAGAGATCGTGGTGATACTATGCGAGCTTGAGATGTACTTCCCGCCCGCATTCTTCAATGTTATGGTGCATCTGCTGGTCCATATCGTGGACGATATCATCCAACTCGGGCCGACGTTCCTGCACAGCATGATGCCGTTTGAAAGGATGAGTGTTGTCATCAAAGGATACGTTCGCAACATGTCACGTCCAGAGGGAAGCATAGCCAGGGGCTTTCTGACCGAAGAGTGCATCTCCTACTGCACGAATTATCTAGGCATCGAGAACCCCGTTGGTCTGCCCGTCAACAGGCACCTCGGTAGGCTCGATGGATGGGGTCACCGTGATGGTCACCGCGAAATGCATGTCGACTTCGAGGGTCGACTTGCCGACTTTGAAAGAGCAAACCTAGTCGCGCTACAACACATAGACGTGGTCGATCCTTGGGTGGTAGAGCACAAAACCTTTATTGAGAAGACATACAATGACCGAGGCCAACAGAGGACGGACGGAGATATAATCAAAGAGCACAACTCATGTTTCACGCGTTGGTTCAAGCAGAAGCTTCTGTCGTACCCTTTACATGAGGATTCTTCCGCGGAAGAACAACTCATATTCGCCTTATCACAGGGCGCCAAGCACAACCTGATGACCTATGAGGCGTACGATATCAACGGCTACATATTCTACACCGAGGCCAAGGACATGAAGAGCGATGGTTATCAGAACTCCGGGGTAACGATGGAATCCTACACCGGTAATGACAAGGACAGATACTACGGAAGGATCGAGGAGATCTGGGAGCTGAGCTACGCTGGAGAGAAGGTCCCGATGTTCCGTGTCAGATGGGCCAAGAGCGTCCTAAAAGAAGACCGGTATTTCACCACCATGGTTATACCCGAAGCCAAATCCAAGACCGCGGGCGCAAACGTCACCGCGAAAAATGAGCCATGGGTACTGGCTTCCCAAGTTGACCAATGCTTCTTCATTACCGACCCGTCAAAGCCCACTCGTGTTGTCGTGGGGAGAGGCAAAAGGAAGATCATTGGAATGGATGGAGTAGCCAATGAGCAAGACTTCGACAAGTACGGCGACCCGAGGATCGAACATGACGACGATGATGAAGTAGCAGCATACACCACAAGAAGAAGCAGGACCACCCTACCTAAAGGACGTCCGTTCCACAGAAGAACTCCATTTGCGAAAAAGAAGGGCTAGAAGATTGTGAACAGATAGCTAGCTAAGATCGATTGTATTTAAATCATAGCCTTCAATTCTCGATTGTATTTCATGGGCACTTTTTGAACTATCATGAATATTTTTAAATTTCATGGACACTCGATATCGACCTGATACGGTGTATCCTATGGACATCACCATGTCAAGAGTCTGCTTGGGAAGTGACACGTGTGACCTCTATTTCTCATACATAAAGGTGAATCATCTCCTTTACACGTGTTCACTTGACCCCTTCGAGGATGGTATACTACTTGACACTCCTCTCGTGTGCATGCATAGGTATTGTCGGAGCTTCACGGATGGCGAGGAGGAGTGCAAGCGCCAAGGATCACCTACACCATCTGCGAGGGAAGCTTGGAAGAGAAGACGGAAGAAGACGGAGCTGCTGATACTACAGCGGCCGGACATCCGGGCCAAAGGCCGGACATCCGGCGCTTCAGCAACGGCCGGACATCCGGCACCCCTCCCGGAAATCCGGGCCCTCCTTCACAGAAGCTGGACCGAGCCAGCCCGGACATCCGGCCGTAACCCCGGACATCCGGCTCGCCCCGAAGCCCCGGACATCCGGCTGCCAGCCCGGACATCCGGCCTTGCCTGCGTGCATGTATCCGGGCCGATGCCCATGTACCCGTTTCGCCCCTCACTTACCCCTTCATGACCCTAGACTATATATACTCCTCCACCTCCACCATTTTAGGGTTAGCAATGGTTTAGCTCATATGAGAGATAGAGCTTTGCTCATACATCCCGGATCTACTCCACGAGAGAGACCGCGGCCCCTCTACGGAGAAGATCCACCTTGGATTCAAGACCCCTAGCGGGAAGATCCTTCACGGATTCAAGACCTCCTCTTGGAGATGAACTTTACCTTGTATCTTTCCCTTTGTTGTTCATGTACCGTGTGATCTTGTGTGTTTGATTGTCTAGTGGATGTGTGATTGGACTTGTTCTTGTGTGTTTCCTCTCGTGTTTTCCCCCGTTTCCCTTTGTGTTCTTCGTGTTCATCGTGGGATCCCCTCCATTTCGTGAAAGATCTGCTGATTAGGGTTCCACCCTGTATCATATGGTATCATGAGCCACGGTTTCTCACGAATTTGGAGCCTCCCCACCGTTTTCTAGCCTTGTTTTGTTGTGTTCTTCCCTAAATTCGAAAATTCCCCACCAAAAATAGCCCCAAAAAATTTTGTGATCTGCTGGTTTGATGAAGTTT
Source organism: Secale cereale (assembly GCA_902687465.1). NCBI lineage: Eukaryota > Viridiplantae > Streptophyta > Magnoliopsida > Poales > Poaceae > Secale > Secale cereale. Next base: position 447,970,313 of record LR738715.1, on the reverse strand, counting down.
TGTTGATTTTGATCCATGGATTTGCTTGGTTTCAAGTGGATCTAGCATTTCCCCAAGTTTCCCCATCTTTCCTCCACAAAATCCGTCAAATTTTGCCCCCAAAATCATCAAATTCCGCCCACAAACGAGTTTGGAAGTCCCGATTCAGATCTGGAATCGTCGGGCCGGACATCCGGGCCATAGGCCGGACATCCGGGCCATCGGGCCGGACATCCGGGTCCCCGGCCGGACATCCGGCTCCTGGAGGGCAAAATCCCGCGCGGTTCTGGACATCAGGCCCCGGAAATCCGGCCCCGGCCCCGGATGTCCGACCCCTGGGATTTCAGCCACCCGTGTTTCACCGTTTTGTCCATAACTAATTCATCCGAACTCCGATTTCGACGTTCTTGAGCTCGTTTTGAAGCTCTTGACATCCCCCATAACACAAAAATACCACCATAATCATTTGACTCCATCATATTTTGTGGATTTTGGCATCTTTGCCTAGGGCTTCCACCATATCATCCGCATAACCACCACCAACTTCCGTGATACGGTGTATCCTATGGACATCACCATGTCAAGAGTCTGCTTGGGAAGTGACACGTGTGACCTCTATTTCTCATACATAAAGGTGAATCATCTCCTTTACACGTGTTCACTTGACCCCTTCGAGGATGGTATACTACTTGACACTCCTCTCGTGTGCATGCATAGGTATTGTCGGAGCTTCACGGATGGCGAGGAGGAGTGCAAGCGCCAAGGATCACCTACACCATCTGCGAGGGAAGCTTGGAAGAGAAGACGGAAGAAGACGGAGCTGCTGATACTACAGCGGCCGGACATCCGGGCCAAAGGCCGGACATCCGGCGCTTCAGCAACGGCCGGACATCCGGCACCCCTCCCGGAAATCCGGGCCCTCCTTCACAGAAGCTGGACCGAGCCAGCCCGGACATCCGGCCGTAACCCCGGACATCCGGCTCGCCCCGAAGCCCCGGACATCCGGCTGCCAGCCCGGACATCCGGCCTTGCCTGCGTGCATGTATCCGGGCCGATGCCCATGTACCCGTTTCGCCCCTCCCTTACCCCTTCATGACCCTAGACTATATATACTCCTCCACCTCCACCATTTTAGGGTTAGCAATGGTTTAGCTCATATGAGAGATAGAGCTTTGCTCATCCATCCCGGATCTACTCCACGAGAGAGACCGCGGCCCCTCTACGGAGAAGATCCACCTTGGATTCAAGACCCCTAGCGGGAAGATCCTTCACGGATTCAAGACCTCCTCTTGGAGATGAACTCTACCCATGTATCTTTCCCTTTGTTGTTCATGTATCTTGTGATCTTGTGTGTTTGATTGTCTAGTGGATGTGTGATTGGACTTGTTCTTGTGTGTTTCCTCTCGTGTTTTCCCCCGTTTCCCTTTGTGTTCTTCGTGTTCATCGTGGGATCCCCTCCATTTCGTGAAAGATCTGCTGATTAGGGTTCCACCCTGTATCACTTCGACATGGCGACGCCATCTCTTTCCCATGGTGATTTGGCTTTCGATCCGAGGTCGGATCTTTTCCAAGGGGGAGGGGATGATACGGTGTATCCTATGGACATCACCATGTCAAGAGTCTGCTTGGGAAGTGACACGTGCGACCTCTACTTCTCATACATAAAGGTGAATCATCTCCTTTACACGTGTTCACTTGACCCCTTCGAGGATGGTATACTACTTGACACTCCACTCGTGTGCATGCATAGGTATTGTCGGAGCTTCACGGACGACGACGAGGAGTGCAAGCGCCGAGGAACACCTACACCATCCGCGAGGGAAGCTTGGAAGAGAAGACGGAAGAAGACGGAGCGGCTGAAGTTACAGCCGCCGGACATCCGGCGCCAGCCCGGACATCCGGCGCTTCAGCAGAGGCCGGACATCCGGCATCACCCCGGAAATCCGGCAAGGGCAACAGAAGCACCCGAAGAACGGCCATCGACAGGCCGGACATCCGGCCCGTGCCCGGACATCCGGCCTCCCATGAACGGCCGGACATCCGGCCCCCAGCCCGGACATCCGGCGCCTGCCTGCGCGCAGAGTCGGGCCAGAGGCCCATGTATCCTCTCCCACTTACCCCTTTGTGTACTAGACTATATATACTCCTCCACCTCCACCATTTTAGGGTTAGCAATGGTTTAGCTCATATGAGAGATAGAGCTTTGCTCATCCATCCCGGATCTACTCCACGAGAGAGACCGCGGCCCCTCTACGGAGAAGATCCACCTTGGATTCAAGACCCCTAGCGGGAAGATCCTTCACGGATTCAAGACCTCCTCTTGGAGATGAACTCTACCCATGTATCTTTCCCTTTGTTGTTCATGTATCTTGTGATCTTGTGTGTTTGATTGTCTAGTGGATGTGTGATTGGACTTGTTCTTGTGTGTTTCCTCTCGTGTTTTCCCCCGTTTCCCTTTGTGTTCTTCGTGTTCATCGTGAGATCCCCTCCATTTCGTGAAAGATCTGCTGATTAGGGTTCCACCCTGTATCATATGGTATCATGAGCCACGGTTTCTCACGAATTTGGAGCCCCCCCACCGTTTTCTAGCCTTGTTTTGTTGTGTTCTTCCCCAAATTCGAAAATTCCCCACCAAAAATAGCCCCAAAAAATTTTGTGATCTGTTGGTTTGATGACATTTTGTTGATTTTGATCCGTGGATTTGCTTGGTTTCAAGTGGATCTAGCATTTCCCAAAGTTTCCCCATCTTTCCTCCACAAAATCCCTCAAATTTTGAGCCCCAAATCATCAATTTCCGCCCACAATTCGAAAAGTTCGTCCCGATTCAGATCTGGAAACTTCGGGCCGGACATCCGGGCCACTGGCCGGACATCCGGGCCATCGGGCCGGACATCCGGCTCCTGGAGGGCAAAATCGCGTAGGTTTCTGGACATCAGGCCCCGGAAATCCGGGCTCCATCCCGGATGTCCGACCCCTGGGATTTCAGCCACCCGTGTTTCACCGTTTTGTCCATAACTAATTCATCCGAACTCCGATTTCGACGTTCTTGAGCTCGTTTTGAAGCTCTTGACATCCCCCATAACACAAAAATACCACCATAATCATTTGACTCCATCATATTTTGTGGATTTTGGCATCTTTGCCTAGGGCTTCCACCATATCATCCACATAACCACCACCGACTTCCGCAACCTAACAAATTTTGTTCCCATAGCATTTGTGGTTGCTTGAGTAGTGATTTGAGTCTCCTAAGGTGTTTAGGCTACTTAGGGACCATTGCTTCTTCATCAACCACCACCACCACTTCCGCACAACCTTGCCCATTATACATAGCCAACCAACTTAACCCAATTTTGTTCGAGCTTGTTTGAGTTGTGGCTTGTGTCTCCTAAGGTGTTTCGGCTACTTAGGGACCGTGACTTCAACTCCGACATCGTGTATAGCCCATCATTCCACTTCCGCAACCACCACGGCATTGCCGCTACCACCATTTGATATTTGTCCTTGAGATTTTGAGTTGTGGTTTTTCCGTTTCCTAAGGTGTTTCGGCTAATTAGGAACGGGTCTACATCAAGAGCACCACCTCTCATCATCGACACGGACGGTAACTTCGACGACATCATTGTATATTCCCTTGCAATTGCATTGTTAACCCCTAGCCCATTTTTGCGTCACTTGCCCACCGAGACTAGCCATTTGAGTATTGCCGGCAACGTTACTTGTGCACATTAGTGATCATCGAGCCACCTTACATTGCATGCATACCATATCATCTTGGTATCATCATATCACCCCTTGTGTCACAAGATTGTTCCCGCATATACACAATTGCTATCTTGGTTTGTGCATCGTGGCCACATATACAAAAAAAAAGAGAATAAGCTTTTAAGCAAAAGAGACACAAAGAAGCTTGTAAGCAAGAGCCATAGCATCGCATCATATGATATCATATCCGATCATCTTGGATCAACAACGGAACATCATCCACATAGCATACTTGGGATAGAAAGTTCATACATTTTGCATCTTATAGGTTGTGCACAAGTGTCGTATCCGCCTAACGGGCAATCGTGCTAGCGTCTCTCTTGAGTTGTGCAACACGAGCGTTTTCCGTGGACTCCACATTTTGTGCTCATTCCTTGGTTGCACGACCCCATCTATCTATCCGTGTGTGTGTTTCCGTGTGCCACATATTGCTATTGGTCTACTTGTTACATTTGCAAATTTGTGAATCTCTTTCAACATTATTGACTCTTTCTAACTTTTTGCATCAAATTTTTGTGCCACTATCCTCACCGAGCTCCACCATAAGCTTTACTTGATAGGTGTGAGTGAACAAGTCCGGTACCAATTCCACTATTCTTTCATTTCACATTGAGTGAAACGGGATACATCCTCAACGTTGGGAAAAGGTAACTTGGTATTGTTTATCTCATCTCCTACTCACCTTTGCTCGAGTCTTGTGATGGATAGGAAAAGCATTTCATCTCCGGTCTACACCAACAACGACAAGTTCGATGCCATGACGAACAACTTGTGCGCCAACATGAATGCTCAAATGGAGGAGCTCAAAGCCCTCATCAAGAACTGCAAGAGGTCTCCCTCATCTTCGAGAAGACGCTCTAGTGCACATCCTTCCGAGCTGCCATCTTCGGCGAGATCACATCGGCATCGACACCATCAACGACAAGAACGTGAAGGTCAAGAGCTCAACACCAACAACCGCTCAACGACTTCACCGTACACCTTGGCATCTTCGCCAAGCAACTTCAAGGCATCTTCGCCTTTGGATATGCGGCATCTTCGCCCACAAGAACCTCAAGCTTATGATCAAGAGAAGCTTACCAAGCTCAAGTCCGCGACTACCACGAGCTACTACGACCTCGACAACGACCACGAGATTCCTTTCTATGGGACTCAAGACCCCGAGGAGTATCTCGAGTGGGAGCGCAAGATGGACGACTACCTCAAGCTCCACCAAGTTCCCTACGAAGATCAAGTGAAGTGCGCCACAAGAAACTTCCATGACAACGCGTCAACATGGTGGCTTCACACACCTTCGACGAGCTTCAACGTGAATTGGCCCAAGACGAAGAGAGCTTTGCGGCGAGAGTTCGTGCCTCCCACCTACAAGGAACAACTTCTACGCCAACTGGAGAACACCATTCAAGGATCCAAGTCCATGGACAAGTACTTCAAGGAGATGAAGATGGCCTTGCAACGAGCCGGCGTGGACGACCCCATTTCAATGAAGCTCCACTTCATGATGGGATTGCACAATGACGTCTACAAGACTATCTTCTTCGAGAACTACAAGTCCCTCGACGACAACTACATTGGTGCTCTCAAGGCGGAACAAGAACTTATGAAGGCCAAGGCTTCTCCACCGCAAGCACACTTCTCGAAGACCAAGCTCCAAGATGGCGAGCATGAGGCTAGTACCACCATGATGTCCAAGCCCGACGAGCTCCAAGACGACGTTCCCAAGTTCGACTTCATCGCCATCCCTCTTTGTGGCATTGATGATGCCGAGTCTACGTCGACTCTTTTTCAAGACGGTGCGGCGACAACTACGACTACGGAGCCATTCGAGGACCACGCTTTGGAGGCGAACGACATGGTGACGAGCAACGTTGATGCTTCCATCTTTGGAGGCGAGAGTGATGATGTGCCATCTTCGGCCTTCATCCACGACGACAATGAGGAGATGGTTGAGCATGGGATTTTCCCTTCGACCACGGCGACGTATGATGACTTGAGTGACTTGTGCCGCCATATTGAGAGTGAGAGTGAGTTCACCACCAGCCCCATATATGATGAGCTGCCCCAATTCCCATGTGAGGAGAGCCACAACCCCCACCACTTGAGTGAGATGAGTGACTCCACCATATGCGAGCTTGAGTGCACCTACCTTGAGGGAGTGAGTGAGCCACCACATAGAGAGAGTGAGATAGTTGATAGGTCATGTGAGGCCACTTTCAACACTAACGACTTGACCTCTACCTCTATTGTGTCTTCTCATTCGGTGCTAGGTCCCACATTTGATGACGCGCCGATCCTCGACGACTTCGTCCTTCCATTGGACAAGACGATGGCCATGGTGGAATATGATGCACCCCCCACATGGTTCCATCAAGTTGATGATGATGACCACCATTTGGTCTTTCCCACCTCACCTACACCACATGAGTGGAATGAAAAAGGTAACAAAGGTGAAGGTGATGCTCTCGTCCCACTAGTGGACTATGTTGACATTGATTGCTTGCATGATGTTGATCCACCTATTTCCATGCTTCATGCTAGTATGATTGCCCCATGCGATGATTTACCCATTTATGATGAGTTTGATGATTGCCATGTGGAGTATATTAGTTGTGATGCCATGTTGCATAGGATTTCATGTGATAATTCTCTCGGTCACATCATGTTTGACAATCCTCTTGACTTGTCATATGCTATGCATGAGATCTATAGTATGTCCTATTTGCAATCTCTTCGTAGTAACTATGCTTATGCCATTAAGATAAACCCGATTTGCACATATGGCATAGATGACAAGCCCATGGTTATTGGCATTTGTTTTTCTTGTGATGATATTGACATGCTTCCTTTGCATCATATCCATCATATGCCATGCCATGATTACCTAGCTTCCGACATGCATTGTTTTGGATGTTGTTACACTTCTCCAAATTATGCTTCCGATATTTCTTATGAGGAGACCCCCATAGTATCCTCATACTTTTTAGGAGATTTTGACCCATCCCATCCATTGCATAATCCCCATGCTTGTGTGCACAATATGCTCCCCATGAATGAACATGCTATAGATGTGCCATATAATTGTATGCTCAATTTGCATCCACATCATGCTATACAGAATAACTATTCATTCATGATGGATGACATGTTCTTATACCATGCATCAAATTTCTTTGAGCGATGCTTATCTTGTGCTAACTCATACGTGCACATACACATCATGATGGATGATGTGTACATTTACCACGCGCACAATTTCTTTGGTTTGTGTGTCTTTTGTGTAGGTCCCCATACTTACTCGTCAACCTCGCAAGAGCACGAGTTGACGAAACGAGCTCTAGAGAGCACCGATGACTTGGGAGTCCATGGATTATCCTTCCAACCGCTCCCTTCGCGCAAAGACTTCGCGCATCTCTTCTACATGGCACTCACATGGTTATGGGTTATTGTCCATTATATCTCTTATGCCCCTCTTGCCATGTTCACTTTGCATGATATGCTCATTTATATGCCTTTGCCATGCATTTGTGACCCATGCTTCGCATTACACATGATGATTGATTCTCATGTTTGTATGTGTATTTGCATGCTTGGTGGAGATATTGCTTGTTATTGCCATGTTTTCTTTGTGCCAAATGCCTATGATGATACCTTGTTCATGCTATGTTCTCGTGCGTGTGATATGTCGTGTGCATTGCTTATGCCTACTATTGGCTCACATGACATGATTACTATGATCTCATCCAGTGTGTTGCATCTTCGCTCCACTAGTTTGCACGACATGATTGATATTGCTTGTTGTCATATGTCTCCACATGTTGCCTCTCTCATGCTACAATGTATTGAGCGCAACCATGATTTTAGTCTTGCCAATGAGATTGCCCCCATAGCATTCTCGCATTTATTTGGAGATTATGACTTCATTCTTGTGAAGCATGCTTGTTTTACCTCCTTGCACCATATGCCTAGTGCCATGAATATAGCTATTGTTGCATCATATTATTCATGCACTTTTGCTCCTAATGGTTATGTGCAAGAGAAGAGAACCATCATGATGGATGATGTGTTTATCTACCATGCACATACGTTCTTCCTTTTGTTGTGTGCATGTGTAGGATACTTGGAATATGTGTCGACTTCCACTTCACGTGAGTTGACCATTCGAGCTCTTGAGAGCGAACCCCTTTCTACAACGACGCTTCTACACCGTAGTAGCTTGTGCTTCGGCATTGTGAAGAATGCACAAGGACACACTTTCAAGGTGATATCCTTCTCTTTCGAGACACCCAAAACCATGAGCATGGATATTATGGATCACACTACTTGTGTTGCTTGCACCATGAGACTTATTTGCACACATGTTAGAGATCTTGATTTGACTTGCCATTGCCACATTGCCATGCTTCATGATATATATGCCTTGTGTGTTGCCTCCGACTTGTGGATTACTTGTCCCTATCCTATGCTTGGTTGCAACAATATCATCTCTTCACATATGCCATGTCCCATTGTTTGTCACATGATTGACTTGATTGCCTCACACATGATGAACAATTGCTATTTCTGTTGTGTTGAGTGCCACTCGATTTTCACTACACCCTATGCAGATTATGCTTGGATTGTCTTGCACTTACCCCATGTGTTTAGACACTTCATTTTACATGGTGTTGTGAATGATTCTTATGCCTACCATAGACCTTTCATGGAGCGCTTTATGCATGCTTGCTATGACCATGAGGTACATGCTTATTCTCTTGACACACATATGTGCATCTCTACCTCACATTTACATGCTTGTTTCCATGATGACCTTGATTGTGCTCAATTGATGTGCTTAAATGCCATGCCACAAACCTTTGTCACACCCTATGCTATGCTTGATGACAACACTTGTTGGGTAAATCACCTCTTGAATGTTTGGTTTTGCACTAACGCTAACCACATTTGTTTTTCCAAGTGTTTGTTGTCTTTGCTCCTTTTGAAGGAATCACTAGACGGTGAGACATTGGAGAGTGCCCATGTTGAGCTTCAAGATGATGAGCACTTCGTGATGGTCCACATCTACACGACGACGCCATCTCTTTCCCATGGTGATTTGGTTTTCGATCCGAGGT
>LR738715.1:447925977-447960256 GCA_902687465.1 Secale cereale | reverse complement strand
GACCCCCCGCACCCTCCCCCGCTCCACCGGCATTACTGTTTGATGATATTTTTTAAAAAATTATTACTGTCTTATAAAAAATATATTACTGTTATGATTTAAACAAGTTTGAACATATTTAAACATAAATAAGTATCAAACAACATTTTAAATGCATAAAAAAATTGTGGAGCCTGGGAATCGAACCCATGACCCCCTGGTGTGAGAACTGGCTGCTGACCAGTCGAGCTAGTAGAGGACACTTGATGTGGATCAGGTCAGGTGGAAGATAACCTGTTGGCTCGAGCAGAAAAAAAATACTAATGGCGCACCAGGGTGAGGTGCGCCATTAGTATGTATGCATTCATGGCGCACCGAGGGGTGGTGCGCCATTAGTATTGCGCCGCCCCCACCATCCATATCTCCTCCGCGGCCATCCCCAACCTAGCTATTGATCCCCTCTCTCTCCCCGACTCCACCCCTCACCACCGCAACTCCCCCGCGCCGCCGCGCCCCCGCGCCCCTCACCACCACAGCTCCCCCGCGCCGCCGCGCCGCCGCGCCCCCCACCACCCGCCACGCGCCGCCCCCTCCACTATCTCTGCTCGCCGTCGTCGCCTTCGCGCGGGGAGGACGTCCACCAGGAGAGGAGGCCCGCGACCTCCCCGCCGTCTCCGCCCTCCGTCATCTCCGCCATCTCCGCCCTCCGTCGTCTCCGCCGTCTCCGCCCTCCGTCGTCTCCGCCATCTCAGGTAACCCTCCTCCCTCTGCCTCTCTTCTCCTCTCTTCCTCCTCTCCGCTCCTCCCTCCACTAGGTCAAATTAGCAGTTAATTTAGTCTGAAAATGATAGTCCATAGTTTGTGCTCGAATATGATAGACTGGAAGTGGTCGAGGTCATAACTTTGGGGCATAATGGATACATCATTCACTATTACATCGATCAAGAAATAGGTTCATCCATATTCCTAGCAGATGCTATATGAACCCTTCACATGTCTACTTGTCTAGTACTCTGGTTAGAGTATGGGCCACCGTATTAGCTTCTCTGGGACAACGGCTAACGATCACAAGCTGAAGTTGCAACAAATGCTGACTGCTGTTTTAGTAGTGTAGTGTAAGTACTCTTAATGTTGACTGCATACTGAATTTTTACTTTAGTACTAGTACTGCAGTATCACTAGTCTGAACTTGGACTGAATTCAGAGTAGTTTTCGTAGTGCATTTGCATTTGGCTGCATTTGACCACAAGTCTTGTACTCCTACTGATGTGTGCTTGAATTGCATCCCATTCACAAATTAACCTCATGCCCATCTCCAGTCAACTACCTACGCCATGGAAGCTTCAGCCTCGATGCATAAAATGAAATAAAAACTGACTTTTTCTAGCAAACATTGACAAATGTTTTGATTGCTTGTAAAATTTCATCATGGATGACATTTGTGGACGATGAGGCAAAAGAAATGCTAGATGTGTTTTTTACTGTTCATCCAAGCTTATATGAGCTTGAGCTCAAACTAACCGCTTCCTGAACCGGCGGTGCCGCAATAGGTCCAATACAGTTCCCTCCATGTTGCATGACCTCGACCACTTCCAAACTAGGTCAAATTAGGTTAATTTCATCCAAATTCACTATGTGCTCTTTTCTTTAACAGCACAATGTGTGTGCATCTTTGTGTTACAAACTTTTGCTAGTGCCTGGCATCTTTTGGGTATTATCTATCCACCCTATGCAAATTATGAAATTACAAAAGACAAAACACAGTCTAATTAGAATTAAGCATGCATCCATTCAAACATACACTAGTTTTCTAGTTACAATATATTTGGGGTTTCACGAGATGGAATAAACAAGGATAAATTTACACACCACCCTAGGGTTGGCCTTTGCTGAATGGCTAAATTGGGGAACAGCTTGTTGGGGAGTTGATCTTACTATCAGTACCGCTAGGTCAAATTAGGTCAAACTAGGTCAAACAGCTTGAATGGTTAAATTAGGTTCAAACTTGCTTGCTGGAGGTTAACTAGGTCAAATTAATTAACTGCTAGGGATTAATTAGGTTAACTAGGTCAAATCCCTCTCGAATTAATTAACTAGGTTAACTAGGTCAAATTAGCAGTTAATTTAGTCTGAATCTGAACTTGTGTTGCTGCTGCATCTCTCTCGAATTAATTAACTAGGTCAAAGGGAGGGAAAGAGAAGTCAATCATGTGAAGGAAGGAAGGAAGGAAGGTGCCTGAGTTTTACCAGTTGGTTGAATTTTCTTCCTTCCTTGTAAAACTGGTTGAAAAAGAAAATGAAAGGTCCAACTCTCTCTAGCAAGAAACAAACTTGCTTGCTGGAGGTGGTGCCTGGCCTGGCATGCTAGTTGCTTAGCTTAATTGCTGTTAGAGTTAGTAGTTAATTGCTTAGCTTAATTGCTGTTAGAGTTGAGTTACAACTGATGCATGATGGAGCTGTCAAATTAAGTTAAGTGTATATACACTAGCAGCTACCCTATATATGTGCGTGTCTTTTTTGGTTGATAAGTAATAAGTCCACGCATACAAGTTTATTTTTGGAAGGGAATGCAAATCTGGCTCATTTTATTACAGCAAGTGTCTATCTCTCTTATATATTTTGTTGTCTCTCTTATATTTCATAAATAATAAGGCCACGAATACATTTATTTTTTGTTTGTTGAAGGAAATGCAAATCTGGCTTATTTTATTGAGATAATACATGAGGTGTTTCTCTTATATATGTGTTGTTATTAACAGTGGGTAATTAACCTAACTATTCATTTTTCCTTAGGTTAATATAAAAATGTCCAGTGGGCACATATATATTCCTTTTACCTACTGTCTTGTATATATATTTGAAAATAATTGCTGCTAGCTGTTAATTTTACCTGAAGAGAAAAACTACTGGTACTAGCTAGAATTTGGCACTGAAAAGCAAAAGCTACAATTAGCTGCTGGTATTAGACATGCTTGACATTATATATCAGTTTGTCTGGTTCTTGTTTTGGTAGTAGTAGTTTGCTTTGCTTATCCATGAGTATCTGTCAATTGGTGAACCTCGAGCAGTTTTTTGCTGGGTTTTGTCTCCGACCATCGTGTTGTGAAGATTTTGCAGGTACCCCGAGAGGCCCTTGAGTTTGCTGGAATGTCGATTAACTTCCGTTCCGGCAAATTCGGGTACTCCATATGTCCTATTTTCAGCAAAGGTCATGCTGAAATTTTCCGTGAATTTTAGCATGACTTTGCTAAAAATAGGACATATGGGGTACTTGTGACTAATGCATGGGCCGGGGTATCTTAGTAGTTAATTAAGTAGGATCAAGTGCCCCTTTATTCTAGCTGCATTAAACCATAGGCGGCAATAGAGCCAAGTGATTAGGCCCAACTTAGAATTCTCCTTCCCATCTTAGCTTTTAGGATGCCTCGGTGTCGACAAACCATAAATTAAAAAACCTTGGCTTTTAGGGTGCCTCGGTGTCGATAAAAACCGAAATGATGAAAGCTTAGGCTTTTAGGGTGCCTCGGCGTCGAAATACCCTCAATTATAAAAGCTTAGCTTTTAGGATGCCTCGGTGTCGACAAACCCTAAATGATGAGACCATGATCTTGTTCCTTGACAATAACCAACTTTTTGACCAAACTTTGTTCCTATTTAGAGAGAAACATGGCCAACAACGATGAGGCCGGGGGTTCGGGCGGCAAGGCATTCTGGGAGCTGTCCCAGGAGATGGAGGAACAACCTCACTTGTATGAGGACGCCGCCTTCCCCACCTATCCTGACACCACTGATGGTACCGCCGAGGATGACCCCACTGATGCCACCACTGATGGTGCCGCCGAGGATGCCACCACTGATGATGGCGGCGCACGCACAGATGGCAGCCAACCGAAGAGGCAACGGAAGGACCGGCGCCCGACCGTGCTCCGTACCATCAAGGAGGAAGTTACTGAAGTGGACTCCGACGGGAATCCAACGGCGCCCGAACAAATAGTCAAGGGGTACTCGCTTCCGCTCGGGTGCATTCTCCGGAGCATCGTCTCGATCAACACCGTGAACCTGAGGCATCCTGACCGAGGGAATTTGCGCAACCTCCTCGTCACGAAGGTCCACAAACGATACAAGTTCCCCGCTGAATTTGAAAACACAAGCCTCAAAGGGAATAAAGTGAACAATGCTGCCCTCACGAAGATGAGCAAGGCCCTGTCTACTTGGAAAAGCAATGTGAAGAGAATGATCGAGAAAGGTGAGAGTTATGAGAAGATCAAGGAGAAAAATCCTTCGATCACCGAAGATGACTACAACGACTTCAAGATCAATTGCTGGAGCACCGCACACTCTGAATCAAGTCAGTGGGGGAAAGAAATGCGGGAGCTGAACTTAGGGGAACACACACTCGGTCTCGGCGGTTACAGAGTGGCGGAGCCTATATGGGACAAGGAGGAGGCGGACCGTGCCGAGCAAGGCCTACCGCCCCTCTTCGATAAATACGGTGACAAGCAGACCAGGAACTTTGTCAGGGCCCGGTACAAGAAGGACCCGAAAACAAAGGAGCTTACCACGGATCCGAAGACCAGGGCGCTTGAGCTTGTTCTGGTAAGGAATACACCCCCGCGTAATTAGCACCATATGGTTGCATTCCAATTAATGAAGCCAAATTTCTAAATGGTTCACATTCCTTCCACAGGCGACTGAAAGCAGTAGCGCGGGGTCGACTAAGAGCAACCCTTGGGACACGACTCTAAATAGGGCGTTGAATGTAATGAAGAACAAGGATAAGCTCAGTAAGCCGACGTCAGCTGGTCGTGTGGCCGGCAAAGGCTTGTCGACAAAATGGTCGTCATACTATAACGCTGGTGGGCGAAAGGAGAAAAAGACCAGCTCGGAAAGCCAGGCGCGCGAGGTTCAAGAACTCAAGGCACAGGTGGCGCGGATTCCGGAGATTTTCCAAGAGCAAGTGCAACAACAGCTCGGAGCGACGATCACCACCATTGTGCCTACCTTGATCGAGGGGTTGAGTGCATGGATTGCGGGCGGCCAACAGGGGCCGCCCCCGATCCTAGCTTCACGGCCAGCAACTCGCAGAACGCGATGGCGGTGCCATTGGTGTCTCCGGCGGAGGCGGCATTGGTGTCTCCGACGCCGGCACGGGAGCTTAATGCACCCGGGTGTACGCCGGCCGGCACCTCTGCAGCAAGCGGCCCCTCCGTCAACTGCACGCCTGCCGTTGGCGGTGCCTCGACATTAGCCGAGCTCGACGCCATCATCACGGTAACTTATTAAGCCTCTCTCGGCCGAGGACTTCATCTCCTTGCCTTTGACTGGGCATCCCTGATGACGCCCTACATGTTTTCGCAGGGCACCGCCGACGTTCCGTGCACTCTCCTGCACTTCGTGAACAACGAGTTGGTCGATGTCGCCAAGGGAAAAATCGTTCAACCGGGCAACCCCTTGTTCCACGGTACCCAGATGCCACCCAACTTGTTTAGAGTTCAACTGGTTCGGGTGCTGCCAGGCTGCGACGAGGTGTTACCTCTGATTTGACCCGTCGGGGCCGACGATGATGACATGATGACCCTCAGCGCCTGCCTGAGCTGGCCCCTGCTTTGGCCGAAGAGCCAGATTCGTTTGGGGGCGGGGGAAACCACCCCAAAGACAACACCGCCAGTCGTGCCGGCGCCAAGTCGGCCCCATGGCAAGACCGCCGCAACGGTGCCGGACATCCCTATGCCACTGGATCCAAACATGCATATGGCACAGGATCAGAACGACGACGACGACGACGATACATTTGGCAATGTCGATCAGTACTTTGCCGATCATGGGTACGGTGGCGACTTCATGGGGCCTCCTTCTCAAGAACCCAACCCAACAAAAGACGTGCGCGATCTAGCTGGTACCGCGGAGAAGCCAAGTTGCAACAGGCGTCGTCTGCCGTTCAGCTCTCAGGAGACGCCTCCAGCTGCCGACTTCACCGAGCCTCAGATAGGCAAGGTGCGAAATATTATCAGCCCCAACACACTCAAGAAGGCGGTCTGTGGGAAGAACTCGGTCCCAATTTAGGAGAAGAAGAAGGCACGCAAAAGAAAAACTAACAAGGGTGCGAGCCAGCCGGCACCGAGTACGATCCGTGCTCAGGACGGGCCACCTTCACCTGAGGATCTAATGAGGAGGGTGCATGTGGCAGGTAGGCCGATGCTACCGACAAATATGCTCGATGCTGCAACCGGTGCTATGCGGAGTCTGCATGACAGTGTTCTTTCTTTGGAGAAGCGGCGTCTCAGAGAGAAGGATGTGGCATACCCGGTTTTCGCGGCCAAGGTGCCAGAGGGCAAGGGCTTTGTGGATAACTCCATCGGGGGTACGATCGTCCTGCGGTTTGATGACATCCACGCTATGTTGAACCTTTATCCGCTGCACTACACCTTCGTTCGGCTATTTTCGCTGAGTATGGAGATGCAGATCATTCGCGACAAGACCCCGAACATCGTGATAGTCGACCTGATGTAGGGTGGAACCCTATGTGGCCGATCTTTCACGAAATGGAGGGGATCCCACGATGAACACGAAGAACACAAAGGGGAATCACGAGGGAAACACTCAAGAACAAGTCCAATCACACATCCACTAGACAATCAAACACACAAGATCACAAGATACATGAACAACAAAGGGAAAGATACAAGGTAGAGTTCATCTCCAAGAGGAGGTCTTGAATCCGTGAAGGATCTTCCCGTTTAGGGGTCTTGAATCCAAGGTGGATCTTCTCCGTAGAGGGGCCGCGGTCTCTCTCGTGGAGTAGATCCGGGATGGATGAGCAAAGCTCTATCTCACATATGAGCTAAATCAATGCTAACCCTAAAATGGTGGAGGTGGAGGAGTATATATAGTCTAGTACACGAAGGGGTAAGTAGATGGGGGGATACATGGGCCTCGGGCCCTGTCCATGCGCGCAGGCAGGCGCCGGATGTCCGGCTGGGGGGCGGATGTCTGGGCTCTCATGAGACGCCGGATGTCCGGGGCGGTTGGCCGGATGTCCGGGCTAGCGGGGCAAGTCTCGGGTGCGGTTCTGTTGCTGGCACCGGATTTCCGGGCTGAAGGCCGGATGTCCGGGCTGGCGCCGGATGTCCGGGCTGGCACCGGATGTCCGGCAGCTGTAACTTCAGCCGCTCCGTCTTCTTCCGCCTTCGCTTCCATGCTTCCCTCGCTGATGGCGTAGGTGTTCCTCGGCGCTTGCACTCCTCCTCCTCGTCTGTGAAGCTCCGACGATACCTATGCATGCACACGAGTGGAGTGTCAAGTAGCAAACCATCCTCGAAGGGGTCAAGTGAACACGTGTAAAGGAGATGATTCACCTTTATGTATGAGAAGTAGAGGTCGCACGTGTCACTTGCCAAACGGACTCTTGACATGGTGATGTCCTTAGGATGCTCCGCATCATCCCCTCCCCCTTGGAAAAGATCCGACCTCGGATCGAAAGCCAAATCACCATGGGAAAGAGATGGCGTCGCCATGTCGAAGCAGTCGATCACCAAGCACTCATCATCTTGAAGCTCAAAATGGGCCCTCTCCAATGTCGCACCATCTAGTGATTCCTTCAAAAGGAGCAAGGACAACAAACACTTGGAAAAACAAATGTGGTTAGCGGTAGTGCAAAACCAAGCATTCAAGAGGTGATTCACCCAACAAGTGTGGTCATCAAGCATAGCATGTGGTGTGACAAAGGATTGTGACATGGCATGTAAGCATATGAATTGAGCACAATCAAGGTCATCATGGAAGCAAGCATGTAAATGTGAGGTAGAGATGCACATATGTGTGACAAGAGAGTAAGCATCTACCTGAAAATCGTAGCAAGCATGCATAAAGCGCTCAATGAAAGGTCTATGGTAGGCATAGGAATCAATCACAACACCAAATAAAATGAAGTGTCAAAACTTATTAGTCAAGTGCAAGACAATCCAAGCATAGCGTGCATATGGTGTAGTGAAAGTCGTGTGGCACTCAACACAATAGAAAGAGAAATTGTTCAACATGTGTGAGGCAATCAAGCGAAGCATGTGACAAGCAATGGGACACGGCATATGTGAAGAGATGACATTGTTGCAACCAAGCATAAGGTAGGGAGAAGTAATCCAAGAATTGGATGCAACACACAATGCATATATAACATGAGGCATGGCAATGTGACAATGGCAAGTCGAAGTGAGATCTCTCACATGTGTGCAATCAAGGGGTCCAAGATGACAAATAAGTCTCATGGTGCAAGCAACACATGTAGTGTGATCCACAATATCCATGCTCATGGTTTTGGGTGTCCCGAAAGAGAAGGATATCAACTTGAAAGTCTGTCCTTGTGTGTCCTTCACAATGCCGAAGCACAAGCAAGTGCGATGTAGAAGCGTCGTGAACAAAGGTGGTTCGCTCTCAAGAGCTCGAATGGTCAACTCACGTGAAGTGGAAGTTGACACATAGTCCAAGTATCCTACACATGCACACAACAAAACAAAGAACGTATGTGCATGGTAGATAAACACATCATCCATCATGATGGTTCTCTTCTCTTGCACATAACCATTAGGAGCAAAAATGCATGAATAAGATGATGCAACAATGGCTATATTCATGGCACTAGGCATATGGTGCAAAGAGGTAAGACAAGCATGCTTCACAAGAATGATGTCATATTCTCCAAATAAATGAGAGAATGCTATGGGGGCAATCTCATTAACAAGACTAAAATCATGGTTGCGCTCAATGCATGGACAATCATATAGCATGAGAGAGGCAACATGTGGATACATATGACAACAAGCAATATCAATCATGTGCAAAGCATGTCAATGGTTGACATCAACCGCATGAAAGGAGCAAGTATGAATCATCGGTGATGCAACATAAGCAAGCATATCAATCATGTCGTGCAAACTAGTGGCGCGAAGATGCAACACACTATAGGAAATCATGGCAATCATGTCATGTGAGCAAATAGTGGATATAGGCAATGCACATGACATATCGCAAGCATGATCACAAATCAAGATCAAAGCATCATAATAGGCATGGGGTACAAAGGCATCATGGCAATAACAAGTCATATCTCCACCAAGCTTGCAAATACACATACAAGTATGAGAATCAATCATCATGTGTAATGCAAAGCATGGGTCACAAATGCATGGCAAAGGCATATAAATGAGCATATCATGCAAAGTGAACATGGAAAGATGGGCGTAAGAGATATAATGGACAATAACCCATAACCATGTGAGTGCCATGTAGAAGAGATGCGCGAAGTCTTTGCGCGAAGGGAGCGGTTAGAAGGATAATCCATGGACTCCCAAGTCGTCGTTGCTCTCTAGAGCTCGTTTCGTCAACTCGTGCTCTTGCGAGGTTGACGAGTAAGTATGGGGACCTACACAAAAGACACACAAACCAAAGAAATTGTGCGCGTGGTAAATGTACACATCATCCATCATGATGTGTATGTGCACGTTAGAGTTAGCACAAGATAAGCATCTCTCAAAGAAATTTGATGCATGGTATAAGAACATGTCATCCATCATGAATGAATAGTTATTGTGTATAGCATGATGTGGATGCAAATTGAGCATACAATTATATGGCACATCTATAGCATGTTCATTCATGGGGAGCATATTGTGCACACAAGCATGGGGATCATGCAATGGATGGGATGGGTCAAAATCTCCAAAAATATATGAGGAAACTATGGGGGTCTCCTCATAAGCAATATCGGAAGCATAATTTGGAGAAGTGTAACAACATCCAAAACAATGCATGTCGGAAGCTAGGTAATCATGGCATGGCATATGATGGATATGATGCAAAGGAAGCATGTCAATATCATCACAAGAAAAAGAAATGCCAATAACCATGGGCTTGTCATCTATGCCATATGTGCAAATTGGGTTTATTTTAATGGCATATGCATAGTCACTATGAAGAGATTGCAAATGTGACATATTGTTGATCTCATGCATAGCATATGACAAGTCAAGCGGGATGTCAAACATGATGTGACCAATAGAATTATCACAAGAAATCATATGCAACATGGCATCACAACTAATAGACTCCACATGGCAATCATCAAACTCATCATAAATGGGTAAATCATCGCATGGGGAAATCATACTAGCACGAAGCATGGCAATAGGTGGATCAACATCATGCAAGCAATCAAAGTTAAGAATGTCCACTAGTGGGACGAGATCATCACCTTCACCCTTGTTACCTTTCTCATTCCACTCATGTGGTGTTGGTGAGGTGGGAAAGACCAAATGGTGGTCATCATCTTCATCTTGATGGAACCATGTGGGGGGTGCATAATATTCCACCATGGCCATCGTCTTGTCCAATGGAAGGACGAAGTCGTCGAGAATCGGCGCGTCATCATATGTGGGACCTAGCACCAAATGAGAAGGCACAATAGAGGTAGAGGTTAAGTCGTTAGTGTTGAAATTGGCCTCACATGCCGTATCAACTATCTCACTCTCTCTATGTGGTGGCTCACTCACTCCCTCAAGGTAGGTGCACTCAAGCTCACATATGATGGAGTCACTCATCTCACTCAAGTGGTGGGGGTTGTGGCTCTCCTCACATGGGAATTGGGGCAGCTCATCATATATGGGGCTAGTGGTGAACTCGCTCTCACTCTCAATATGGTGGCACAGGTTACTCAAGTCATCATACATCGCCGTGGTCGAAGGGAAAATCCCATGCTCGACCATCTCCTCATCGTCGTTGTGGATGAAGGCCGAAGATGGCACATCATCACTCTCGCCTCCTAAGATGGAAGCATCATCCTTGCTCGTCACCATGTCGTTCGCCTTCAAAGCTTGGTCCTCGAATGGCTCCGTAGTCGTAGTCGTCGCCGCACCGTCTTGAAAAAGAGTCGAAGTAGACTCGGCATCATCAATGCCACAAAGATGGATGGCGGTGGAGTCGATCTTGGGAGCATCGTCTTGGAGTTCGTTGGGCTTGGACATCGCGGTGGTACTACCCTCATGCTCATCGTCTTGGAGCTTGGTCTTCGAGAAGTTTGCTTGCGGTGGAGAAGCCTTGGCCTTCAATAGTTCTTGTTCCGCCTTGAGAGCAACAATGTAGTTGTCGTCGAGGGACTTGTAGTTCTCGAAGAAGATAGTCTTGTAGATGTCGTTGTGCAATCCCATCATGAAGTGTAGCTTCATCGAAATGGGATCGTCCACGCCGGCTCGTCGCAAGGCCATCTTCATCTCCTTGAAGTACTTGTCGATGGACTTGGATCCTTGAATGGTGTTCTCCAATTGGCGTAGAAGTTGTTCCGTGTAGGTGGGAGGCATGAACTCTCTTCGCAAAGCTTTCTTCGTCTTGGGCCAACTCATGTCATACTCCTCCGAAGGTGTGTGAAACCACCATGTCGATGCGAAGTCGTGGAAGTTTCTTGTGGCGCACTTCACTTGATCTTGGGGAGGAACTTGAAGTAGCATGAGGTAGTCGTCCATCAAGCGTTCCCACTCGAGATACTCCTCGGGTTCTTGAGTCCCATAGAAAGGAATCTCGTGGTCATTGTCGAGGTCGTAGTAGCTCGTGGAAGTCGCGGACTTGAGCTTGGGGAGCTTCTCTTGATCATAAGCTTGAGGTGCTTGTGGGCAAAGATGTCGCATATCCAAAGGCGAAGATGCCTTGAAGTCGCTTGGCGAAGATGCCAAGGTGTACGGTGAAGTCGTTGAGCGGTTGTTGGTGTTGAGCTCTTGACCTTCACGTTCTTGTCGTTGATGGTGTCGATGCCGATGAGATCTTGCCGAAGATGGCAGCTCGGAAGGATGTGCACTAGAGCGTCTTCTCGAAGATGAGGGAGACCTCTTGCGGTTCTTGATGAGGGCTTTGAGCTCCTCCATTTGAGCATTCATGTTGGCGCACAAGTTGTTCATCATGGCATCGAACTTGTCGTTGTTGTTGTAGACCGAAGTAGATGAAATGCTTTGCCTATCCATCACAAGACTCGAGCAAAGGTGAGTAGGAGAGGAGATAAACAATACCAAGTTACCTTTTCCCAACGTTGAGGATGTATCCCGTTTCACTCAATGTGAAATGAAAGAATAGTGGAATTGGTACCGGACTTGTTCACTCACACCTATCAAGTAAAGCTTATGGAGTAGCTCGGTGAGGATAGTGGCACAAAAATTTGATGCAAAATGTTAGAAAGAGTCAATAATGTTGAAAGAGATTCACAAATTTGCAAGTGAAACAAGTAGACCAATAGCAAGGAGTGGCACACGGAAACACATGCACGGATAGATAAATGTGGTTGTGCAACCAAGGAATGAGCGAAAAATGTGGAATCCACGGAAAATGCTCTTGTCGCACAACACTAGAGAGACGCTAGCCGATTGCTCAATAGGCGGATACGAACTTGTGCACTACCTATATGAGACAAAATGTAGCGACTTTCTATCACAAGTATGCTATGTGTATGATGTTCCGGTGCTTTTAGCACAAGATGATCCAAGATGATCGGATATGGCAATCTTATATGCAATGTGGTATGATGCTATGGCTCTTGCTTACAAGCTTCTTTGCTTTTCTCCTTTGCTTAAAAGCTTATTCTCTCTTTCTTTTTTTTGTATATGGCCACGATGCACAAACCAAGATAGCAATTGTGTATATGCGGGAACAATCTTGTGACACAAGGGATGATATGATGATACCAAGATGATATGGTATGTATACAATGGAAGAGCGGATCGATGATCACTAATGTGCACAAGTAACGTTGCCGGCAGTACTCAAAGGCTAGTCTCGATAGGTAAGTGACGCAAAATGGGCTAGGGGCTAACAATTGCAATTGCAAGGGAATACACAATGATGTCGTCGAAGTTACCGTCCGTGTCGATGATGAGAGGTGGTGCTCTTGATGTAGACCCGTTCCTAATTAGCCGAAATACCTTAGGAAACGGAAAAACCACAACTCAAAATCTCAAGGGAAAATGTCAAATGGTGGTAGCGGACAAGCGGTGGTGGTTGCGGAATTGTTGGTGGAAACCCGGTCAAAATGGGTTATGGTGGTGGAAGTGTAAGATGGGCTATACACGGTGTCGGAGTTGAAGTCACGGTCCCTAAGTAGCCGAAACACCTTAGGAGACACAAGCCACAACTCAAACAAGCTCGAACAAAATTGGGTTAAGTTTGGTTGGCTATGTATAATGGACTAGGCTATGCGGAAGTGGTGGTGGTGGTTGATGAAGAAGCAATTGTCCCTAAGTAGCCTAAACGCCTTAGGAGACTCAAATCACTACTCAAGCAACCACAAATGCTATGGGGGACAAAATGGGTTAGGTTGCGGAAGTCGGTGGTGGTTATGCGGATGATGTGGTGGAAGCCCTAGGCAAAGATGCCAAAATCCACAAAATATGATGGAGTCAAATGATGATGGTGGTATTTTTGTGTTATGGGGGATGTCAAGAGCTTCAAAACGAGCTCAAGAACGTCGAAATCGGAGTTCGGATGAATTAGTTATGGACAAAACGGTGAAACGGAAAAGTCTGAATTCCCAGGGGTCGGACATCCGGGGCCGGGTCCGGATTTCCGGGACCTGATGTCCAGAACCGCGCGGGATTTTGCCCTCCAGGAGCCGGATGTCCGGCCCGATGGCCCGGATGTCCGGCCAGTGGCCCGGATGTCCGGCCCGAAGATTCCAGATCTGAATCGGGACGAACTTTTCGAATTGGGGGCGGAATTTGATGATTTTGGGGGCAAAATTTGACGGATTTTGTGGAGGAAAGATGGGGAAACTTGGGGAAATGCTAGATCCACTTAAAACCAAGCAAATCCACGGATCAAAATCAACAAAATCTCATCAAACCAACAGATCACAAAAAAAATTGGGGCTATTTTTGGTGGGGAATTTTCGAAATTGGGGAAGAACACAACAAAACAAGCTAGAAAACAAGGCGTGGGGCTCCAAATTCGTGATCAACCTATGCTCTTGATACCATATGATGTAGGGTGGAACCCTATGTGGCCGATCTTTCACGAAATGGAGGGGATCCCACGATGAACACGAAGAACACAAAGGGGAATCACGAGGGAAACACTGAAGAACAAGTCCAATCACACATCCACTAGACAATCAAACACACAAGATCACAAGATACATGATCAACAAAGGGAAATATACAAGGTAGAGTTCATCTCCAAGAGGAGGTCTTGAATCCGTGAAGGATCTTCCCGTTTAGGGGTCTTGAATCCAAGGTGGATCTTCTCCGTAGAGGGGCCGCGGTCTCTCTCGTGGAGTAGATCCGGGATGGATGAGCAAAGCTCTATCTCACATATGAGCTAAATCAATGCTAACCCTAAAATGGTGGAGGTGGAGGAGTATATATAGTCTAGTACACGAAGGGGTAAGTAGATGGGGGGATACATGGGCCTCGGGCCCTGTCCATGCGCGCAGGCAGGCGCCGGATGTCCGGCTGGGGGCCGGATGTCCGGGCTCTCATGAGACGCCAGATGTCCGGGGCGGTTGGCCGGATGTCCGGGCTAGCGGGGCAAGTCTCGGGTGCGGTTCTGTTGCTGGCGCCGGATTTTCGGGCTGAAGGCCGGATGTCCGGGCTGGCGCCGGATGTCCGGGCTGGCACCGGATGTCCGGCAGCTGTAACTTCAGCCGCTCCGTCTTCTTCCGCCTTCGCTTCCATGCTTCCCTCGCTGATGGCGTAGGTGTTCCTCGGCGCTTGCACTCCTCCTCGTCGTCTGTGAAGCTCCGACGATACCTATGCATGCACACGAGTGGAGTGTCAAGTAGCAAACCATCCTCGAAGGGGTCAAGTGAACACGTGTAAAGGAGATGATTCACCTTTATGTATGAGAAGTAGAGGCCGCACGTGTCACTTGCCAAACGGACTCTTGACATGGTGATGTACTTAGGATGCTCCGCATCACGACCCCTTCTACATGCGTGCCAAGATCTTGGGCAGCGCTGGGGACCGGCAAGTCGCGAGTTCTTACCTCGAAGGCGTCATTCTGGCAAACCGAGATAAGGATAACTTCCTCGTGCCTTACTTTCCCGAGTAAGTCCTCCCCCTCAACCGCCCCGTAACATATGAATTCTTAGATTCCATCGTTTTTCTTTTAACATTCCGTGTTTTCTGAAGTGACACACATTGCACGCTCATCCTCCTAAGCCCCAAATATTCCATGGCCACGTATTTCGACCCGGACCGTCAGTCGAACGTAGACTACACAAATTTCAAGAAGGTTCTTGATGATGTTCTCCCCGGCTACGCCAAATCTGGAGGCACCTTCACCAGGACAGTTCGTAAGACCGGCAAGCACGTGTTCTCCCACGATACGACGTTCTGCTACGTCAAGCAGCCGCCTGGCGGTCAGAAGGGTGCCTACTACGCCATCCATCACATGCGGGCGATCGTACGGGACCATCATCAACTTCTGTTACCGAGTAAACTCAAAGATTGGGCCGCGAGCGTGTCGGCAATCCAGGACGCGGACATCAGACAAGAATTCTTTCGCATCCAGTCGGAGTTTGCGGAAATCATCCATCAAGATGTCCTTCGAACCTCGGGGCAGTTCTTCCTCAGGAACCAACCGTCCAACAGTGACATCGACACAATGCTACAAATGCAGGCTGACAACGCCCGTGATTTCATGACTCCCACGATAGACGGCGGCTTCATCCACGCTCCGGTCCCTTGAGTCAAGTCGAAAGCAGTGATGCTGTGTCTAGTTCTGAAACATCGATTGGCTCATGTTGTAATTAAACTTTAATGACCTTGTAGTATGTCTCTTTGGTTTCGAGAGTCGTTCAACTTAGATGTAATCGATGCTATTAATGTCTTGCTTTTCTCTTTCGATCGTTCTGTTGCATACTTATATATTGATTATGTATTGTCTGTGAATTGGTACTAACGTTTCGTTTGGCTAGTGCATAGCGATGTCGTCGTATGTCGTGTACAAGGGTAAGGTTCCCGGAGTCTACGACGACTGGGAGGAGTGTTGGAGACAGGTTCACCGATTCAGCGGTAACAGTTACAAAGGGTACACCACTAGGGTCGAGGCCGAATATAGATACGCCCGCTATCTAGCGGGAGAGGGGAGGGAGCGTTGGAGGAACCGGATGAAGACGAGTTTCATCGTGATGATGCTCATCGTGATGACCGCAGCTCTCTTCTATGTGAAGGTAGTTTAGATGATCGATATCGACTTGTAATGTGAAGACAAACTCGCTACTCGCGGTCTCGAGACTTGTAATATAATGTTCTATCTTTGTTCGGTCTTTTCAATTCGGAGACTAATATGATGAATTGTATTCGGAGACTAATGTGATGAATTGTATTCAGAGACTAATCTTCTATTGTATTCGATGAATCTGTTGTTGATGTGTGCTGCCTATATTCCAATTATACATTTTGTAACCTGTGCAAAAAACAGAAAATAAAAAATTAAAAAACCTAATATTCATACTAATGGCGCATCACATCACAATGCGCCATTAGTATGCCAAAGGATACTAATGGCGCACCATTAGACAGTGCGCCATTACTATGCCGAAGTTACTAATGGTGCATCTTGCTGGCGTGCGCCATTAGTATGCCAAAGCACCTGGGTATACATGGCCCCCTGGGAGGCATACTAATGGCGCACTACTGTGCACACTAATGGCGTATATGTGGTGCGCCATTAGTATACCAGATACTAATGGCGCACCAGAGGTGCGCCATTAGTAAAATATACTAATGACGTGGCACTAATGGCGCACCACTAATGCGCCATTAATGGCCAAATTAGGTGCGCCATTAGTAGGCCTTTTCCTAGTAGTGAGCGGACGTCCGGTGGGTCGCCGGTCGTCCGGTGGCCGGACGTCCGGCAGGTCTCGGAAATCCGGTAAATAGTTCTGTATAGGTTGATTCGGTCGTCCGGTGGTGACGGACGTCCGGTGTTTCGCGGGGTTCCGGACGTCCGGTAAAACGCCGATCGTCCGGTGGGTCTGGGCTAGGGTTCGAGGTGTCCGTGGACAAATTGGTCAAACTTGGCTGAATTTGCGGAAGAAAATTGGGGAAAAGGTGGGGAAACTCGAGATCCACTCGTGACACAAAAAATCAATGGAACAAATTCAACAAAATCTCTCCAAATCAACAGACCACAAAAAAAAATTGGGCTATTTTTTGGTGGGGAATTTTCGAAATTGGGAAGAACACAACAAAAACAAGCTAGAAAACACGGGTAGGGGCTCCAATTTCGTGAGAAACCTTGGCTCTTGATACCATATGGTGTGGGGTCAACCCGTTCTAGGCCTATCTTTCACAAAATGGAGATGGATCCCATGACGAACACGAAGAACACAAAGGAATCACGGAGGGAAACATGAGAGGAACACTCAAATCAACACAAAGACGGTCACACATGTTTTAGATTCACGATACATATCAAGACACACGTTCCATAGTCAACAACGGCGGTACAAAGATAGTCCTCTCCCGGAGGAGGTCTTGGGGTATCCCTTGGAACCTTCTCCATAGCGGATGTCTTGAATCCATGTGGATCTTCTCCGAAGAGGGCCGCAGTGATTTTCGAGGAGATGAACCACAAGAAGGTACCAAAGTGAGCTATCCAAAAGCTACCCTAGGAAGGAGGAAGTTAAAGGGTATATATTCTCTGGACGAGGGGAGGGGTACATGGGCTTCGTCCCTGTCACTACGTGCAAGCAGGCGGGACGGACGTCCGGTGGCTCGGGAGGAACCGGACGTCCGATAACCCTCAGATTTTCGCTAATTACGTTCTGTAGTCGATGACACAGACGTTCGGTGGCCTCCGGTCGTCCGGTCGTCTGGGAGTCGCCGGTCGTCCGGTGAACGTCGGACGTCCGGTGCCTGGGAGTGACCGATCGTCCGGTAGTGGTCGGACGTCCGGTGCCTGTAGCGTCTTCAGCCGCCCTTCTTCTTGTTCCAAGCACTTGTCGATCCCGCCACCTTGTTCACTGTGCAGAGCTGTCACGTGGCCTTCATCCAAGTACCTGAGTATGCATAAAGTTTCTGATGAGGGTAGAAGCCATGTCCCATGTGACACGAGAGGAAATTGATAAAGGAGCGAGTTCACCTCGGCTTCGAGAGCTCTTGCACAGGCTCGCGTCATTGGTCCTTTGGGCACTTGGTGAGTCAACAATAGGTCCATGGGGGTGACCTTGGGATGCTCCGCATCAGGTCTTCATCTTCATTCACTTGTCGATGCATAGCTACATTTTCAAGGGCTTCCATCTCATCGTCGCTCAGTGAGTCATAGGATCCGTCATCGTTGATGATCATGGTACGAACGGTCTTGCACTCAAATGACTTGTGGCCTCGCCCTTGGCACTTGAAACATTTGATGGAACTCGTCTTTGAGTTGTCCTCAGTTGTGGTTGTAGATGATGAAGCTCTTGGCTTGAAGTTGCTCGTAGAAGGTGGACGACTAGATGTAGTCGCATTCTTGTAGCTTGACTTGTCACCGCAGTTTGTAGATGCCTTGGTAGAGGTAGGGGAGCCGGCGTCGTTGAAGCTTGGTTGGAAGAACTAAAGTTCTTGGAGGTGAACTTGGAGTACTTGTAGTCCTCTTAAACTTGTCGCTCCGCTTTGGTGGCTTGATGTACTAGCTCGAGGAGATTTGTGTATGGTTGAAAGTCCGCAATCTTCTTGATAGGATAGTTGAGTCTATTCAAGAATCGCGCCATCGTTTGTTCTTCATCTTCCGTGATGTTTGCTCGTATCATGGCAATCTCCATCTTGTAGTACTCTTCAACGGACTTGGTACCTTGCTTGAGGAGTTGTAGCTTCTTGAACAAGTCACGATTGTAGTGTGTTGGCACGAAGCGTGCTCTCATGACTTCCTTCATTTGAGCCCAAGTAGTGATAGGAGGTTCGCCTTTTGCTTCTCTTCGTTCTATGATTTGCTCCCACCAAATGAGAACATAGTCTTGGAACTCAAGGGACGCCATTGCAATTTTCTTTTCTTCGTCAAAGTTGTGTAGGCGAAAGATCTTGTCAACCTTCAATGCCCATGAGAGGTAGTCTTCAGGATCAATGCTTCCGAAAAACTTTGGCATGGTGAACTTAAGCTTGCCATAGCGATGCTCTTCATTGTTGGCTTGCCTATTGTGAAGGCGTTCTTGATTTGGACGATTGTCAATCTCATGTTGCTCTTGGCGGAGTAGATATTCATTGTCATGGTGTACTTGCCGAGCTTGTGGTTCTTGTTGAGGTTGTTGCTCTTTTCGCGCTTGAGGACGAACTTCTTCTTGCATTCGTGCTTGGTGACGCCTCCCTTGCATCTCATCGCGAATGGAATCCTCTTCTTTACGAGTGTTTCGATTGCGAGTTGCCACATTGCAATGTGAATCACATAATGCTCGTTGCGCCTCAAGAGCTTGAGCTTCTCGGTGTTGTTGTGCTTGACGATGAGCCGCGGCATCTTGCTCTTCTTGGTGTTGACGTGCTCGCTCTTGTTGTTGTTGGCGTAGTCGTTGCCGTTCTTGTGCTTGCTCAAGTGTAGCTTGGTTTTGACGATGTCGACTTGCTTGCTCGTCAAGTAGCTCTTGGGAGCTCTTGTTATGAAGAGGATTCTGGTTGTCATGTCGAGCTTGACGACGAGTGTCCGATGTAGGGGTACTAGAGCCGTCCGTGGAGTCTGTGTGGTGACTGGAACGACTTCGTCTTTGAGAAGATGTGGAAGACGAGCGTCGGTTGACTATCAATGTCCGTAGCGCATCAAATTGAGTAGCCATGTTGGTGTTGATGATGTCGAATTGCTCTCTTGTTCTTGCTTCAAATTGTCGCGCATAGCTTCACTCTCTTGATGTAGAGCTCGTTGGACACCGAAAAGATGTGGTTTGGTGACGTAGTTGTTCGATTCTTGGGGATCATCGAAGAGCGGGTTCAAAGATGTACTTGGCCTATCCATCATTGCAAGCAAGAATGTGAGTGGGAGAAAGGAGAAGACAATACCAAAGTACCTTAACCGAAGTTGACAATGGATCAATGATCACTTAATAATGTAACCCGAAAATAGTACTATTGGTACCACTTCATGTTGATTCTCACACCTACACAAGTAAAGATTTGAGAGGAGCTTGGTTAGGATGGTGGCACAAATTCAATGCAATTGTCAAAGTGACTCAATGGTGTTGAAAATGATTCACAATTTTCTCATGCAACAAGTAGATCACAAGCAAAGTAGCACACGAAACACACACACGGATAGATAAATGTGGTTGTGCAACCAAGGGTGAGCAAAAATGTGGAATCCACGGAAAATTATCCTGTTGCACAACACTAGAGAGACGCTAACCAATTGCTTAATAGGCGGATACGCACTTGTGCACGACCTATAAGAGGCAAACGTAACGACTTCCTATCACAAGTATGCTATGAGTGTATGATATGCCGATGCTTGAGCACAAGATGATGTATTGCTATCTCATATTATCTCTTTTGATGCAAGCCGTATGTTGCTATTTTCCTGTTGCTTATAAGCTTTGCTTGGCTCTTTTGCTTAAAAGCTTGTGAGCTATTTCTTTGCCCACTTATGCATGCTTCTCGGATCAAGCTAGCTATTGTGTATGCGGATCACTCTTGTGTCACACGGAGATATGATGATGTAGTATGCAATATCTATGACTATCATTAATGTGCACAAGTGTCGTGGCCCGGCAATACTCAAATGGCTAGTCTCGATGGGAAAGCTACGCAAAATGGTCTATAGGGTGACGAAGAAATTGCAAGGTAGAATGACAAAGCGTCGTAGATGTTACCGTCCTTGTCGAGGTTGAGAGGTGGTTATGTCGATGTCGTTCAGTTCCGAGATAGCCGAAAGACACAAGGAAACGGGTAAAACCACAACTCAAATGATCCAAGACACAAAGAGGTAAGACCCAAGAGGGGAGTCCTACTAGGACTCCTAGTCCTAGTAGGATTCCACCAAGAGGGAGAGAGGGGGAAGGAAGGATAGGGAGAGAAGGAGAAGGAAAGAAGGGGGCGCCGCCCGCTCCCTAGTCTAATTAGGACTTGCCATGGGGGGGCGCGGCCTCCCCTTGTGGCCCTTCCTCTCTCTCCACTAAGGCCCATGAAGGCCCATTAGTTCCCCTGGAGGTTCCGACAACCCTCCGGCACTCCGATAGTTATCCGGTACCCCTTGGAACTCATCCGGTGCTCGAATAACATTGTCCAATATTTCATTCTTTATGTATCGACCATTTATAAACTCGTTGTCATGTCCATGATCTCATCCGGGACTCCGAACAAACTTCGGTCATCAAAAACACATAACTGATAATACAAATCGCCGTCGAACGTTAAGCGTGCTGACCCTACGGATTCGGGAACTATGTAGACATGACTGAGACACATCTTCGGTTAATAACCAATAGCGGAATTTGGATGCTCATATTGGCTCCTACATATTCTACAAAGATATTTATCGGTCAAACCATAACAACATACGTTGTTCCCTTTGTCATCGGTATGTTACTTGCTCGAGATTTGATCGTCAGTATCATCATACCTAGTTCAATCTCCTTACCGGCAAGTCTATTTACTCGGTCCATAAGACGTCATCTCGTGACTAACCCATTAGTCATTTGCTTGCAAGGCTTATTATGATGTGTATTACCGAGAGGGCCCAGAGATACCTCACCGACACTCGGAGTGACAAATCCTATTCTCGATTTATGCCGACTCAACCAACACCTTCGGAGAAACCTATAGATCATCATTATAATCACCCAGTTACGTTGTGACGTTTCATAGCACACATGGTGTTCCTCTAGTATCCGGGAGTTGCATAATCTCATAGTCAGAGGAACATGTATAAGTCATGAAGAAAGCAATATCAATAAAACTAAACGATCAATATGCTAAGCTAACGGATGCGTCTTGTCCATCACATTATTCTCCTAATGATGTGATCCCGTTCATCAAATGACAACACATGTCTATGGTTAGGAAATTTAACCGTCTTTGATTAACGAGCTAGTCTAGTAGAGGCATACTAGGGACACTGTGTTTGGTCTATGTATTCACACATGTATGAAGTTTCCGGTTAATACAATTCTAGCATGAATAAACGACATTTATCATGATATGTATAAGGAAATAAATAACAACTTTATTATTGCCTCTAGGGCATATTTCCTTCAATAGAAGGCATGTAGGAGGGCAATGGTCACTATAGCAGATAACAGGACCATGGTGACAACGGCCCGTATGTTTCCCATGGTTATTGTGGCCTAGTTTTAAAAAATAGGTTATTGCGGCCACTAGAAAATCAGGGAAAAACAACTGCACTGACTATAAGCAAACAAATAAATAAGACAACAAGGAAATAAATAAGCAAGCAACTTACACTATGCTATTACGACTATTACACATATTACATCCATTGGGCATCAAAGTTCGCCACCATTGAAACTATGGGAACAATGCAACATTACTGAAAACAATTCCATTACCATTGCCAAAGTTGGAGAGAAGTGCAAATAAGCGCCGCAGCAAAACAATTCCATTACTGAAAACCACTTTCGAAGAGCTCAAAAAACAGGGATCCACCATGTTGGCAGGAAGCTTAGCAAGCTTATTAGCTTTCTCTTGTTTGGCTCTTAAATCCACCAGCGCTTGTTGTTGCACCAGAAAGTATGTGTCTGAATTTTGCAGGGAATCCACCAAGTTGGCAGGAAGCTTAGCAAGCTTATTAGCTTTCTCTTATTTGGCGCTTAAATCCACCAGCGCTTGTTGTTGCACCAGAAAGTATGCGTCTGAATTTTGTAGCGACTTCCAAAGTCCTTCGGCTTCGTGTCGCAGCACATCTGATTGATGTATTTCAACTTGAAGTTGAAACTCAAGAAGCCAAAATGATTCAGGCAGCAAGTTCGAACAGCTTGTGCCAACAGTAGTGGCCAGTAACTCGAACACTACATCAAGACAGGACTTTGGGGTTGTCTTACTATCTTCAAGATAGTTTTTATCAGCTTTCTTGGAGACAAACAGGGATGTCTCACTATCTTGAACCTTATCTACATTACTTCCTTTACCATTGCATAACGGAGGTACTCTTCTCCAATATTTTGTTCGCCTTCTAAAAGAGAAACAAGCAAACACATCATAGGTTTACCATGTTGTATATGGAATTCATTTTGGTAAACCAGTTCAGTAGTAAGGTGGACCAGATAACAGCATGAAAGAAACATATATCTATGTACTATGGCCATTGTATGGTCTATATCATTCTAGTTTATGTTGCCAAATCAAGATAGAGATAGTTCAAATCATATCTGTTTAAGACAAAGTAGCATAGACAAAATATAAGTGTGGGAAACTACACAACACTAACAACACTTGTAATGTGCATGGCATGAGAACATAACTTTTTATTCAATTGAAACTAAAATCAACATAGAGCAAGTTACAGCATCAAACCAGTTAAAGAAACAAGTTTAAAACATACATGTTGCGCCATTGGAGTTTCCATTGCATCCTTCAAATTTAAAATTAGTTGGTATGAGTAAATACAATGATGCATGAGCAAAGGAGTATGAACCATAGCTACGGAACCTGACATGAGAACAATTCTTCTGCTGCTTTAAGCGTTAACTTAGGGTTTAGAGTGGTGGTCCTGGTGCTTTTCCCACTGCAGTTGCCTTACTAACTACTCGTGTTTGGGTGCTCTATGGTAGAGACGGTGCTGTGTCAACTGGAACTGGGTTACTATCTGTTGGGGTTGGGGTTAGAAGGGGTGTAGCTGGTTCTCTGTCCAAATGGGTAGGGGTACAATCTGCGTGAGTCTGGGTTATGTGTGGTGGGGTTGGTTCTTGAGCAAGTACAACCGTGATTCTATCTGCATCGACGGGTAGCACTATCTTTTCTAAAGACCATTTTTTTCTCCAATAGATACTGCCATCACCCCCTCCAATTCAAATGCCTGATAAACAAGAAAAGTAATTGAATGTACAAACATTGTATGATAGACATGTGCAATGGATAGCAAGCAAGAAAACATGCCATGGAATAATTCACATTTATGTTGTATAACCAAACAGGATAGCATGGCACAATTTCACATATATGATGGCTAACTAAACAAGATAACATGACACAATTTGACATATATGATGGCTAACTAAACAATATAGAATGACATAATTCAAAATATGATGACTATGTAAACATGATGACATGATATAACTAGACGATGTGTCTTTAAAGTTGTTGGCATGCTATAATACACATAAATGCTGTCGATGGAAACATTATGGCAGGATATAATTTATGGATAGAATGACATAATTCAAATAATGATGACTATGTAAACATGATGATATGATATAACTATATTATGTCTTTAGAAAATGGGTTGGCATGCCATAATTTAGATACATGTTGTCTATGTAAACATCATGGCATGATATAATTCAAATATATGACTTATTTATAAGCAAGTGAGCACAGAGCAATCACATAAATGATGTGTAAACTAAGCAGATGGCACTAAATATTTTGTATATGATGTAAAAACTGAGCATTTCAAGACAACATATGCATGATATGAATAATATAACCCTGCCAAGTTTGAGCATACACCTCAGGGGGAAAATAGGACTGGTCATCAGTCTCTGAATCCTCCTCTCAGGAGCTATGTGTAACCAACAAGATATCTGCTTCAGTAGGTAGCATTGTTTGCTCTGAAGACCTTCACTGGTACAGCGAGGTGCTATGCAAACAATTTTTAACCCCTTTCCGCGATGGCGTTCTGAACCGTCGCCTAGTTAGTGACTGCGATAGGAGGATCCTTCCCAGACGACCCAAAAACCGTCGGGGATATGCCCTCCCGGCACACACGATCGACGTAATGAGGTCGTGTGCGACCAGCGAGCGATCAAATACGGTTATACGTACAATTGTGCTAAATAATACAATTATACATGCCAAATTGTTTTCGGTCGTAAGTACGTCCCACACAGTCAGTCCCTGCTAAACATTCCCATTAGTATGTACATTCCACACAGTAAATCCAAGGAATACGTTTCCGTTAGTATGTACATCCCACATAGTTAATCCAAGAAGTATGTTTCCATTCGTATATACATCCCACACAGTCACTCCAAGGAAAATGTTTCCGTTCGCAGGTACATCACACAAAATTTTCCCCATTAAATAGTTTGTGGTCGCATTACCACTTCACATGATATTAACAATTTTATCATTTGAGTTATTGAATGCATCACACACAGTGCATAGAAGAAACCGTGTGGCAAAGGCTATCCATGACACACACTTTTCATGTGGTAAACGTTTGCGCAAGGTGGCCTAACACAAACAACTTTCGAGAGGTGTCGTGTGTGATTGTTCATTGATCCAACATGGTTTATTCCTAGAAACTGTGTGCGTTGCCTGAGGTCATCGCCCACGGTGTTTTCTCAATAATTGTTTGCAATAGAAAAACCCAATTAGCAGGCTAATTGCCCTATTATTAATAATCCATTTATTAATCTAATTGACATTTCATATTAAGCAAACAATATATTTCATTTCCATATTAAGGAAGCAGAATTTCATAATTGAAATACATCAGAGTACAACATGATATAGCTTCAGCACTCAGCTACCCCATTACACAACTGCACCAGCAGCACGTTCCACATGCAACTTGTAGAACCTTTCGAAATTAGCATCATAGACGGTATATAGATAGAGTAATCTCATCTGGAAAACTGCTGAAGCAGAATTTGAATATTGAGCCTTCATTGATTTTGAAGGTCTTTACAACTTTAGGCCAGTGTTTGTGGATGATTGACCGTGCATCCTTCGTCCTCTTCAGGAAGACTTCAATATTGAACTGTCGGCGTTGTATGAATACCTTCCCCGCCTCCTGACTAAACATGTGGTTTGATAAATAATCATCAGTGAACTTCTTTGGAAATGCCTGAAAACAAGGATATGCATAAATATCTTCTCCAGATTTGAAATGGCACAAATTAATTAAAAACTCAAGGTATAACAGTTAGTACCATCCCGTAGTGAACTAATGTCTTCTTCATTGTGCATAGAAAGATCTTGTTGTTTTTTGTTGCTAATTTCTTTATCGTAACAATCTTTCTGAGTTTCTTGACTTAACTGATAATAATGGACAACTCATTTCCACATATGCAAAAAGGGCAAACAGTGGGTCAAAACCTCTGACAGCAGGACATACATGTGCAAGACCAAATTGTTAAAACCTAATATTTAAAAACAAGAATTGGAAAGTGTGTTATTGATGTGGGGTCAACCCGATCTAGGCCAATCTTTCACGAAGAGGAGGGAAACTCACGATGAACACGAAGAACACAAAGGGAAATACGGGGAAAAACACAAGAGGAACACTCAAATCAACACGAAGATGGTCACACAAGTGCTAGATCCACGATACATAATGAGATACACGATCCATGGATAACAAAGGACGATACAAAGGTAGTCTTCTCCGGAAGGAGGTCTTGAGGGTATCCCGTAGGATCTTCTCCGTAGCGGAGGTCTTGAATCCGTGTGGATCTTCTCCAAAGAGGGGCCGCAGTCACTCTCGAGGAGATGAACAACTAGATGAGCAAAGCTCTAGGTATCAAATTAGCTATCACAAAGCTGACCCTAGAAAAGAGGAGGGGAAGGATTACTTATAGTCTAGGGGACAAAAAAGGGATACACGGGTCGAAACCCAAGAGGTTGCGCGCAGGCAGGGCCGGATGTCTAGCGGTCGGGCCGGATGTCCGGGCGTTGGAGAGGCGCCGGATAACCGGGCAGTTCGCCGGATGTCCGGGCTAGTGGCCTAGTCTTGGGTGTGCTTCTGTGGTGTGGCGCCGAATTTCCGGGCCCGAGGCCGGATGTCCGGGGCCTGCCGGGCCGGATGTCGGGGCCTGGCCGGATGTCCGGGCCCTGTAGCTTCGGCTGCGGGGGATGTTCTGTAGTTGCTGGTCCAGGGTCCGGGTGTCCGGGGCCTGGGACTTTCTTCGGCTACCCTCGATGCAATGCATCATCCGTGAACTTGAGGACTTCTCCATCTTCATGCGCCTCTCCGATGGAGTCTTCTTGATACCTGAGCACACAAAACACATCCGTCTGAGGTAGTAGCCATATCTCACATGATTCATATGGAAGTTGGACTAGGAGAGATGTCACCTCGGTGTCGAGAGCTTTAGCACGAGCACGTGTCATTGGTCCTTGGGGCACTTGGTGAGGCGATGGTAGGTCCATGGGGGATGACCTTGGGATGCTCCGCATCATATCCCTCCCTTGGGAAAGATCCGACCTCGGATCAAAATCTTCATCACCATGGAAAGGAGAGAGATCCTTGACGTTGAAGGTATCGCTCACACTGTACATGTCGCGTGGAATGTCTATCTTGTAGGCATTATTGTTGTAGCTTGGTATCACCTTGAAGGGTCCGTCGGCTTGAGGTAGTAGTTTGGACTTGCGTTCGTTGGGGAATCGGTCCTTGCGAAGATGAACCATACGAGATCACCCGGTTGGAACACCATTGGTGCCTTGTTGACGTTAAGCTTGGTGGTGAGGCGATGTACTTGTCGCTCGATCATTGCCCTTGTTTCATCATGCACCTTCTTGATATAGCTTGCTCGCGCACTTGCGTCCATGTTGATGCGCTCTTTGAGAGGTAGAGATAGGATGTCCAATGGGGACAATGGGTTGAAGCCGTAGATGACATCGAAGGGGGACTTGCCGGTAGTCGAATGTCTTGCGTGGTTGTAGGCGTACTCGGCAATAGGCAAGCATTGCTCCCATTCCTTGATGTTCTTCTTGATCAACACGCGAAGAAGTGTCAAAAGTGTGCGGTTCGTCACCTTCGTTTGGCTGTCGGTTTGTGGATGGTATGCCGAAGAGAAAAGGAGCTTGATGCCGAGTTTGGTGCATAGTCTTCCAAAAGTAGCTCAAGAACTTGACGTCCGATCCGACACAATAGTCTTGGGCACTTGTTGTAGGGTGGAACCCTAGGTGGAGATCTCTCATGAATTGGAGGGGAATCCCCAAGAACAAGATGAGCACAAACGGAAGAACACAAGAGAAACACTCAAGAACAAGCCCAAATCACACATCCACTAGACTCGCATACACACAAGATCCACAAAGGTACAAGAACAACAAGGGGAACATGGATACATGATAGAGTTCATCCCAAATACCAAAGGGAGATGAGGTCTTGGTGATCCTATGATGGGGATCCTTCCCCTAGAAGGGGGTCTTGATAATCCACAAGGATTCTTCCCTAAAGGGGTCTTGATCCACAAGAGGGAAGGAGCAAAGCTCACATATGTCTCACATCTACTTTGCTATCCTCACAAATGAGCTAGGGAAAGAGTACTTATAGTCTAGGGGAGAAATAAGAGGGGGAGAGGGTTACAAGGGCAAAAGCCCCAACTTGCACGCATGCATACGGAGGGGTCCGGGCACCCGGGGTAAAACTGGCAGGGCACCCGAACCGGTCAGGGCCACCACCCGAGGGTGGGCTGCAGGGGGCCGGGCACCCGGGGGTTGGCAGCCCGGCCACCCGGGGTGGCTGTGGCGCAGCCCAGGGCGAGGCCAGGCACCCGGGGGTCGCGGCCCGGGCACCCGGAGGCAAGGGCGAGCGCCCAGCGAGGTAGCCGGCCACCCGGGGCCAGTTGGCCGGGCACCCGGGGCGGCGGGCAGTGCCCAGGCTGGGGCGGCTGGGCACCCGGGGCCTCTTGGCCGGGCACCTGGGGTGGCCAGGTCCAGCAACACCTGGCAGTCGGGCACCCGGGAATGCAGGGGCCGGGCACCCGGAGTGTCCAGGAGCTCCACGTCCTCCTTCGCTTCTTCTCCTTCTTGGGTCATCTGATGAACTTTGTGATTCCTCCGTGCTTCCTCGTGGCGATCTCCGAAGTACCTAACAAGTCCAAAGGATATTCATGTAAATCTCGAAGAGGAGCGGGTTCACCTTAAGTCTAGTAGGTTCACTTGGCGCTTGAGGTGCTATGACGGTGTACAAGGAGATAGCCGTAGGATGCTCCGCATCATCTCCTCCCCCTTGGAAAAGATCTGTCCTTGGATCTTGAACCATATCGTCTTGTACATGGTAGGCATGGATGAACTTGTAGTTGGACGATGTGTATGTCATGCCTCGATCAAAGTACTCCAAGATTTCGTCGGAATGGTAGACATGCAAAAGGAGCAAACACAAGGGACATTTGGAAATACAATGGTTAGGGAATGCAAGGTGTGCAGCATTTAAGCATGAGTCCGTCCAATGAAATCGGTAGTGGCAATGAGCATGAATTGTACCAAAATGAAAGAGCATGGCAAACAATGCAATCATGTGATCAAGCTCATTGTGCAAGAAGTTGCAAATGCTACCATTGTGCAAAATGATGTCGTAATGGGATTGTGTATCAAAAGCATGAACATGGTAAATGATGCTCAGTGTGAGTATGTGATCATGCAATTGATGCTTGGCAATGTGATCAATATGTATGAAGAGTCCATCAAGAAAGATCACAACAAATTTGCTAAGGAAATGAAAAAGCACATATATCATGGATGACATGGGGCTACAAGATGCAACAAGGCAATCATAATGTGAGTCAATCCATGCAGAAGATGCAAATTTGTTATGGGTATGATATGACCATGGAGCATGGCATGTGGGTGCACAATCAACAAATATGAAGGTTTGGGTGCAATGTGCCAAAGGAGTGTTGATATACCCATGCTCAATGTCGTGGCAAGAGTGGTAGACCGGTGGTGCATCCATGAAATCCAAGCATATGTGAGGATGGCTCACTAGGAAGGAATGCACCTTGATGAGGATGTCGAAAATGTTGTTGTCACGCAACGTGTATGCCTTCACATGCCCAAGATGCCTCGTGATGGTAATGCCTTGTGAATCCTTCAAAATGAAAGAACATGACAAACACTCAGAAAAACAAATGAGGTTAGCGAAGATGCAAAACCTATTCGTGTGGTGAGTCACCCAACAAGTTTTTTTGTCATTCTTATCATAAGAAAGGACAAGGGGACATGGCAATGTATGGAAGCATATGATGCGATAACAACCAAAGGCATTAAGCTCAAAGAAATAAGCATGCATCACAAGTAAGGTGTCCAAGTCTCCAACATCAATAATCATAGCATGGTTGCACTCAAGGTACGTGGATATGAGGGATGCACTAAATTGAGACAAGTGACAATGATCAAGATATATCATGTGAAATGCATGAACATATATGTCATCAACCCAAGAAAGCAAGTAAGAGTGGAACATGGATGATGCAATATAGCAAGCAATCATAGTGATCAAGTCAAGCAAGCTAGTAGTGCGAAGATGCAACATACTAGAGGTAATCATGGCAATCGTGTCATGTGTGCAAATAGTAGGCACGAATAATGCACATGGCATAGCACAAGCATGAAAGCAAGATGTGAGCAAAGTATCATCATTGTGGTGGTAAGAAGTCCTATGTAAATAGCAATGGAACACCATGACTCTCCCAACACAAGAATTAACAATAGCATGGGGCACAAAGAAATCTTGGCAAAAGCTACTAGTATCTCCTCCAAGCATGCAAATACACATAATAGTAGTAGAATGGTGAATCATGGGTAAATGCAAGCAAGGGTCACAATTGCATGGCAAAGTGATAGAAAGAGACATAACATGCAAAGTGAACACGATAGAATGGGTATAAGATGACAAGTGGTAAAGAGCCCATAGTCGTGTGAGAGCCAAGTAAAAGAGATGCGCGTAGAGATTGCGTGAAGAGAATGTTGGTAAGGATAGTCCACGGGATCCCAAGTCGTCGTTGCACTCTAGAGCTCGTTTCGTCAACTCGTGCTCTTGTGAGGTTGATGAGTAAGTATCGATACCTACGCAAAAGAGACACAAGCCAAAGAAAGTGTGTGCGTGGTAAATGTACACATCATCCATCATGATGTGTATGTGCACGTGTGAGTTAGCACACGATAGGCATTGCTCAAATAAATTTGATGCATGATAGAGAAATAGGTCATCTACCATGAGAGGTTTGTTGTTATCTATGGCATAATGGAGACTCACATGGTGTAATGCATCATGAAAAGAAGGTAGATCATTGTTCTACATGTAATGCATATGGTGCACACACTCATGGTAATCATGCAAGGGATGGGATTGATCAAAATCTCTTAATATGTATGAGGAAACTATGGGGGTCTCCTCATGAGAAATAGTTGAAGCATAATATGGAGAAGATGGACAACACCCAAAACAATGCATATTCGAAGCTAGGTAATCATGGCATGGCATATGATGGATATTATGCAAATGAAGCATGTCAATATCATCAAAAGAAAAACAAATGCCAATAACCATGGGCTTGTCATCTATGCAATAATTGCAAATTGGGTTTATCTTAATTGCATATGCATAGTTACTACGATGAGATTGCAAATATGACATACGAGTGACCTCATGCATAGCAGATGACAAGTCAAGCGGATTGTCAAACATGATGTGACCTAAAGAATGATCACAAGAGATCCTATGCAACATGGCATCACAACTAATAGACTCCACATGGCAATCATCATACTCATCATAAATGGGTAATGCATCACATGAGGTAGTCGAACTAGCATGAAGCATGGGAATAGGTGGATCAACATCATGTAAGCAATCAATGTCAAGAATGTCCACTAGTGGGACTAGAGCATCACCTTCACCTATGTTACCTTGTTCATTCCACTCAAGTGGTGTAGGTGAGGTGGCAAAGACCAAATGGTGGTCCTCATAATCAACTTGATGGAACCATGTGGGGGGTGCATCATATTCCACCATGGCCATCGTCTTGTCCATAGGAAGGACGAAGTCGTCGCGGATCGGCGCGTCATCATAAATGGGACCTAGCACCAAATGTGAAGACACAATAGAGGTAGATGTCAAGTCGTTAGTGTTGAAAGTGGCCTCACATGACCTACCAACTATCTCACTCTCTCTATGTGTTGGTGGCTCACTCACTCCCTCAAGGTAGGTGCACTCATAGTCACATATGGTGGAGTCACTCATCTCACTCAAGTGGTGGTGGTGGTGGCTCTCCTCACATGTGAAATGGGGCATCTCATCATATATGGGGCTAGTGGTGAAGTCACTCTCACTCTCAGTATGGTGGAACAAGTCTCTCAACTCATCACCACATGCCACTGTGGTCGAAGGGAATATCCCATGCTCAACCATCTCATAGTCGTCGTCGTGAATGAAGGCCTAAGATGGCACAACATCACTCTCGTCCATGACCGAAGGGAAAATCCCATGCCCGATCATCTTGTCACCGTCTTGTTGTAGAAGGCTCATATGATGTGGGTGGCTTCCGAAGATGGAAATGTCGCTCTCGCTCGTAGGTGGTCGCCTTGTCGTTGAAGATGTCGACGTAGGTGAACTCGCGGGAAGTAGGCGAAGATGTCGTACGTCCAAAGGCGAAGATGCCGCGAGAACACTTGGCGAAGATGCCGAAGTGATGGTTGTAGCCGTAGCGCCGTCTTGCTGGCTCTTTTCTCGCGGTCTTCTTGTGTGCTCTTTAAGTTTGGCCATGGAGCGAAGTAGAGCTTGATCGTACATGTAGTTTTGCGTGTGTCGAGCATCTTCATGATGATGGTGTCGTTGTCGTGCTTGAGTTCGTAGAAGATGTCGTTCATCGTCGTCGTGCACATGATGTTTGTGACTTGAACGTCGCCGCCGAGAAGATGACGAAGCGGAAGAATACTTGATGTCGGCCACCATGTGTCGGAAGTCAATGGCGATGTTGTCGATGCGCTCTTGCATTGCTCGTTGTAGTCCGATGGTTTGCTCGTGGATGTAGTTGTGTGCGCCATCGATGTCGAAGGCCGGAGATGATGTGCTTTGCGTATCCATCACAAGACTCGAGTAGAGGGTGAGTAGGAAATGAGATAAACAATACTAAGATACCGTTTCCCAAAGTTGAGGATGTATCCCGTTTCACTCAAAGTGAAATGAAAGAATAGTGGAATTGGTACCGGACTTGTTCACTCACACCTACAAATTAAAGCTTATCGAGTGGCTTGGTTAGGGCAAGTTAAAAAAATTCAAGCAAATGTTAGTCCAAGATATCGAAAATGTTGAGAAAGATTCACAAAATTGCAATGTAAAGCAAATAGATCAATAGCTATGGTGACACAAGAAACACACACACGGATAGATAAATGGGGTCGGGCAACCAAGGAATGAGCACAAAATGTGGAATCCACGGAAAACGCTCGTATTGCACAACTCAAGAGAGACGCTAGCACGATTGCTCAATAGGCGGATACGACACTTGTGCACAACCTATAAGATGCAAAATGTATGAACTTGTTATGCCAAGTATGCTATGTGTATGATGTTTCGGTGTTTTGCACACGATGATCCAAGATGATCAATATGATTGTATGATATGCAATGTGGCGATGCTATGGCAATTGCTTACAAGCTCTTTGCTCTCTTTTTGCTTAAAAGCTTTTTTTTAAATGGCCACTATGCGAAATGCACAAACCAAGATAGCAATTGTGTAAACAATCTTGTGGCACACGAGGGATGGTACTATGATAGCAAGATGATACCAATATGATATGGTATATATGCAATGGATGGTGTATATCGATGACCACTAATGTGCACAAGTAACGTTGCCGGCAATACTCAAATGGCAAGTCTCGATGGGCAAGTGACGCAAAATGGGCTAGGGGTTAACAATGCAATTGCAAGGGGAATATACAACAGTGTCGTCGAGGTTACCGTCCGATGGTGATGATGAGAGGCAGTATTGTCGAAGTCCACCCGTTCCTAATTAGCCAAAACACCTTAGGAAACAGAAAAACCACAACTCAAAATCTCAAAGGCCAAAGTCAAATGGTGGTCACGGAAAGCGGTGGTGGTGGTGTCGAAGATGGCAATGCGGAAGTGGTGGTGGTGTTTGATGAAGAAGTACTCGTCCCTAAGTAGCCGAAAAACCTTAGGAGACTCTAGTCACCAGTCAAACAACCGTAAATGTTATATGGGTCGAAATGGGGTTAGGTTGCGGAAAGCTATGGTGGTATGGTGGATGATATGGTGGATGGCCTAAACACACTTGTCAAAATGGCCAAATTTTTTATGGAGTCAAATGGTGCGGAAACCTATCTAGGATGATGGGGGATGTCAATAGCTACTCAACAAGTTAAAGACCACGAAAATCGGACTCCGGGAGTGGAAGTTATGGTCGAAACCGTAGTGTAGTTGGGCTGATTCGGGG
>LR738715.1:447893217-447915948 GCA_902687465.1 Secale cereale | reverse complement strand
GGGGGGGGGAGGGGGTTGGGATCGAGATTGAGATGGAGGGGGGTAGCGATCGAGATGGAGGGGGATAGCGATCGAGATGGAGCTAGGGGGATCGAGATCGAGTGTCCTCATGAATATTCAATATTTTTTCATATTGAATATGAAAAAATACAATCGAGAAATGACGGCTACAATTTAAATACAATCGATCTTAGCTAGCTAGCTATCTTTTCACAATGTTCTTGCCCTTCTTTTTCGCAAATGGAGTTCTTCTATGGAACGGACGTCCTTTAGGTAGGGTGGTCCTGCTTCTTGTGGTGTATGCTGCTACTTCATCGTCGTCGTCATGTTCCATCTTCGGGTCGCCGTACTTGTCGAAGTCTTGCTCATTGGCGACTCCATCCATTCCGATGATCTTCCTTTTGCCTCTCCTCACAACAACACGACTGGGCTTTGACGGGTCGGTAATGAAGAAGCATTGGTCCACTTGGGAAGCCAGTACCCATGGCTCATATTTCGCGGTGACGTTTGCGCCCGCGATCTTGGATTTGGCTTCGGGTATAACCATGGTAGTGAAATACCGGTCTTCTTTTAGGACGCTATTGGCCTATCTGACGCGGAACCTCAGGACCTTCTCTCCAGCGTAGCTCAGCTCCCAGATCTCCTCGATCCTTCCGTAGTATCTGTCCTTGTCGTTACCGGTGTAGGATTCCATCGTTACCCCGGTGTTCTGATAACCATCGCTCTTCATGTCCTTGTCCTCGGTGTAAAATGTGTAGCCGTTGATATCATACGCCTCATAGGTCATTAGGTTGTGCTCGGCGCCCTGTGACAAGGTGAATATGAGTTGTTCTTCCGCGGAAGAATCCTCATGTAAAGGGTACGACAGAAGCTTCTGCTTGAACCAACGCGTGAAACATGAGTTGTGCTCTTTGATTATATCTTCGTCTGTCCTCTGTTGGCCTCGGTCATTGTACGTCTTCTCAATAAAGGTTTTGTGCTCTACCACCCAAGGATCGACCACGTCTATGTGTTGTAGCGCGACTAGGTTTGCTCTTTCAAAGTCGGCGAGTCGACCCTCGAAGTCGACTTGCATTTCGCGGCGACCCTCACGGTGACCCCATCCAGCGAGCCTGCCGAGGTGCCTGTTGACGGGTAAACCAACGGGGTTCTCGATGCCTAGATAATTCATGCAGTAGGAGATGCACTCTTCGGTCAGAAAGCCCCTGGCTATGCT
The DNA here is from genome assembly GCA_902687465.1 of Secale cereale. Lineage (NCBI taxonomy): Eukaryota > Viridiplantae > Streptophyta > Magnoliopsida > Poales > Poaceae > Secale > Secale cereale. The sequence continues at coordinate 447,914,732 of LR738715.1, read as the reverse complement.
TCCCTCTGGACGTGACATGTTGCGAACGTATCCTTTGATGACACCATTCATCCTTTCGAATGGCATCATGCTGTGCAGGAACGTCGGCCTGAGTTGGATGATATCCTCCACGATATGGACCAGCAGATGCACCATAACGTCGAAGAATGCGGGCGGGAAGTACATCTCAAGCTCGCATAGTATCACCACGATCTCTTCCTGTAGCATTCTGAGTTGCCTCACGCCAACCGACTTCCCAGAGATGACGTCGAAAAAGTTGCATAGGACAAATAGCGTTTCACGGACGTGCGCGTCCATGATCCCACGGATTGCAACTGTAAGTATCTACGTCATCAGCACGTGACAGTCGTGAGACTTCATCCCGCTGAACTTCTGCTTCGGTGGGTCTAGGTATCTGCTTATCTTCACCGCGTAACTGTAAGGAAGTTTTACTCCTACGAGGCAGGTGAAAAACTGCTCGATCTCCTCATGACTTAGAGTGAAGCACGCGGGAGGGTAGTCATTTCCGATCTTCTTGGCCTTTTTGCCTTTGCGACGACTTTGTGTGTCCTGCTTCGCCTCATCATCATCATCACTAGCGTGAAGCTCCTCCCTGATGCCCATTGATTTCAAGTCTGCCCTTACTTTGGGCCCATCTTTGGTCCTCTCTAGCATGTTGAGCAGGGTACCAAGCAGACTCTCGCACACGTTCATCGTGATATGCATGACATCAAGGCTGTGAGGCACACGGTGGATCTTCCAGTACGGCAAGTCCCAGAAAACAGACCTCGTTTTCCATACCTTCAGCAGTGGCTCTGGCGCCATTCGCTTCTTTCCCGGCTCTGGCGCCTTTTGCTTCTTTCCCGGCAATGGGCAATCTTTCCAATTTTTCAACAGCTCGTCTATTTCCTCGCCGCTCCTCGTACGTGGGCGTCTTCGTGGTTCGGTTTCACCATCGAACAAATCCTTGCCTTTTCTCCAGAGGTCATCGTCGCGAAGCCACCTTTGATGTCCCATGAACATAGTTTTCGAAGACCCGGGATCTCTATCGAGCTGGCGATACGTTGTGTCATCCATGCACCTGACGCATCCAGAAAATCCGTGGACCACCTGCCCCGTGACATATCCGTAACCGAGATAGTCGTGCACCGTCGTGAGCAGTGCGGCTCTCATAGGGAAATATTCTTTCTCTACGGCGTCCCACGTATTGGCTGGCGTTTTCCACAGCGTGTCTAGCTCCTCTTTCAGCAGCCCCAGATACAGATTGATGTCGTTCCCTGGTTGTTTCGGCCCTTCAATTAGCATACTCATGTGAATCTACTTCCTCTTCATGCACAACCAGGGGGGAAGGCTGTACATCCACACAAACACAGGCCAGGTGCTATGTGTGCTTCTCTGGCTGCCAAACGGATTGACTCCATCGGTGCTCGCGCCCAACACGATGTTCCTTGGATCGTTCCCAAATTTCAGGTCTTCGAAGTTCAACGCTTTCCACTGGCTCGCATCCTTAGGGTGACTCAGCATCTTGTCTTTTTATTTATCTCCGGATCATTTCCGTCATCTTCTCGCTTCTTCTCCTCCCTATCCACGTGCCAACGCAGGAGCTTTGCTACCTTAGGGTCCGCGAAATACCGCTGCAGACAAGGAGTGATCGGAAAGTACCACACCACTTTTCGAGGAGCTTTCTTCCTCTTCTTGTATCGAGTGACGCCACACACCGGACATATGGTAGACTCCGCGTGCTCGTCCCGATAAATGATGCAATTGTTCATGCACACATGGTATTTCACATGCGGTAAATCCAGAGGACACACGATTTTCTTCGCCTCCTCGAAACTGGTCGGGCACTTATTCCCTTTGGGAAGACGTTCGTGCCAGAATGACATGTTCTCGTCGAAGCATGCGTCGGTCATTTTGTGTTTTACCTTCATCTCCAGAGCCATGAGCGTTACTTTCAGGCGGGTATCCTCGGGACTGCATCCTTCATACAATGGAGTAACCGCGTCTATCTCCAGTTGATCCAGCTTGGCTTTCTCTCGGGCGGGAGCTCTTGCGTTATCCATCTGCTTGAGAAGCAGCTCTTGAATATGAGGGTCCTGCACCCAGCCCATCGATGGTCCATCGTCGTCTGCTCCGCCGGCATCTTCATCTTCATGATCATGCCCTTTGTCTGCTCCGGCATCTTCCTCATCATCATGTCCTGCATCTTCTACATGATGACTGTGTACAGCATCACCATCGTGATCATGTCCTGGAGATTCTTCGTCTTCTCGCCCGCCCGAGCTGCGGTGGTTGTCTTGCTGCCCTTCCTCATTTCTTGCCCGGCCCCCATGGACGACTTCGTAGTCATCTTCATCACCTTGCCACCGATAGCCATCCATGAAACCACGCAAGAGCAGGTGGCCCCGCACCTGCCCAGAATCTGGGTCTGCAATAAGGCTCTTCAGCTTGCATCTTCGACACGGACATCTTATCTCTGTCTCGTTCTTTTGAAGCATCTCGGCCTTCGTGGAGCTCAAAAACCTATTCACGATGCCTTCGGTCATCGTGCGGACCATGGTCGCCTGCGGGGTAGAGCAAAATAATATTTTAGAACCAAGAAAAAATTTGGCATGACTTTCCCTAAAAATAGGACCAAAAAGAATGCATAGTGCCAAAATTCTCGATGAAACGGAAATGAATCAACATTCCAGCAAAATATTGGCAACTATCGCATTTCAAATACCGGTACCTGCAAACACAAACATATATGCAACACACAAACATATGCAACACAATGAACATACATAGATCTAGCTAGGCCATAAAAAGTGCATGTGCACGTTGTTGGAGGGAGAACAACATAAAGATAGCTTCCCCCCTTACTTACCCATCAAAAAAGGTAATTTAACCACTTAATTTGGATGAATCTATGGTGGAAATGAGGTGACAAGGAGGAGGCAGTCGAGACAAGCTTGGAGGCGGAGGTGAAGAGAATGAAGAGGGGAAAGTGAGTGGGTAGGTGTGGCTGTCCAAAATATATTGTTGGTCCCAGGTTACTAATGGCACCACCTCCAAATGCGCCATTAGTAACCCAGGTTACTAATGACGCACCTGCTAGTGGTGCGCCATTAGTAGTTTTGCAAAAAAAAAATACTAATGGCGAACTGTGGAATAGTGCGCCATTACTAGTTTAAACTAGTAATGGCGCACTATGCCATGGTGCGCCATTAGTAGTTTTGCAAAAAAAGAATAAAAAAAATATAGTAGTGGCGCACTGTGTGGCTGGTGCGCCATTACTAGTTAGAACTAGTAATGGCGCACTGTGCCTGGATTCGCCATTAGTATGTTTGGAAAAAAAATGTTACTAGTGACGCACCATGTGCCTGGTGCGCCATTAGTGTCTTCCACACTAATTGCGCACCTGCACATGGTGCGCCACTGCTATATAGTAGTGGCGCACCACATGTCAGGTGCGCCATTAGTATCCATTTCATCTATAGCCCTTTTCCTAGTAGTGAAGGCATAAAGCTCTTTATCATAGATGGGTTCGTTAAGTTGCGCTCTGGATAGCTTCTCGCTAAAGTACGCAATTGGACGTTTTTCTTGCATTAGCAAGCCACCGATGCCGGTACCACTAGCGTCACAATGAATCTCAAAAGGTTTGTCAAAGTTTGGTAGGGCAAGAAGTGGTGCGTGTGTAAGCAAGGCTTTTAGCTCATTGAACGCGAGTCTTGCGAAGGACCCCAAATGAAGGTTGCGTTCTTCTTGCTCAAGGCGTGTAGAGGCATAGCAATTGTGCTAAAGTCCTTCACAAAATGTCGATAGAAACCGGCTAAACCAAGAAAGCTATCCACTTGTAGAAAATTCGTTGGTTGTGGCCAAGTTTTAATTGCTGCAATTTTAGTTTCATCAACGTGAACACCTTGTGAAGAAACGACAAATCCTAGGAAAACGACCTTGTCAACGCCAAAAGTGCATTTATCCATGTTAGCATATAAGCGCTCATTCCGAAGTGATGAGGACATCACAAACAAGGTTGCACCCACAGCCCCAACTGACACATATACAGGATCAATTACTAGAACTCGCGCACGCCAATTAAATTACGAGGTACTTTTGTTTCTTTCTAATGATTCTAATGTTCATGAGAATATGATGCTGCCTGAATTGGATACATTTGTCTTGCTTACAAATGAAGGGCCTAGCTTGGACAAGAAGGATGAACATTGGAGCAAGATCAAGCATGCAGATGATGGCATGCGCAAGGGGAACAATAACAGAGTTACAAGTGATGATTTCAAGACTTTGAAGCCACCATAATGAGTGCGTTAAGCCTTGGACGAAATATACAAGATGCCACTTCATAAATTTCGTCCAGAGGCTATTATAGGTGCCGTGTCACCTTATTATTGAGCCAGGCCCATGTAATTTGGAAATACTTGAGTATTGGCTATTTTTAGAGTCCGTATGTGTGGGGAAACAAGAGTTAGGGTTGGTTTCGGACCCCTCCTCCAAGGGCCACGAAATTTCCCCCCTCTTCCCCCATATATACAACCCTTAGGGTGTCGTTTAGACGTTGGGTTTTGTTTAGATTAAAGTTCGCCATAGCTGGAACTTCGCGTACTTCGTTTGTGTTCAACGACCAGACAAAGGCATCACAGAGCCCCACCTTGATCAATAAAGCTTTCCTATTATATTCATAATATTGAGATTGCAATCTTAGTTTCTTGCTCGTCTTCGTTTGCTTGCAGGAAATAGACCCTCGTGGTTAGGTTGATCATGCTCCGACGTGGTCAATAGCCTCTCGGAGTTGGTTTAGCGATTGCTAAGGCGTGACGTCGTCGCACGTTCATAGTCGGATCGTCAAAGTCTACTCCACCGAAAACGATAGCCACCATCTCATCGAAAGACGGGACACCTTTGCCTCTATCACGATGGGTTTGCAAAACCATACGGATGTGTGTCACGTGGTCCTCTAGCGACTTGCTAAAGACAAGGATGTTCAAAGTAAACCACTGCAAAGACACCTTTGTAAAGTCGGAGAACGAAATGCATGAGACGCATAAATGAGCCAGGCGCCTTGGATAAGCCCATTGGCATGACCAACCACTCATATAACCCAAAATTGGTTTGGAAAGCCGTTTTCCACTCATCACCCTCTTGAATGCGAATTTGGTAGTAGCCACTTTTAAGATCAAAATTTTAAAAGATGGTGGCACCACATAATTCATCAAGCATGTCGTCTAAACATGGGATAGGATAACGGTATCTAACTATGATAGCATTTATCGGGCGACAATCGGAGCACATGCAAAAACTTCCATCATTCTTAGGCACGAGAATAACCGGAATGACACAAGTGCTTGAGCTTTCATGTACATGACCTTTGTCGATGAGTTGTTGCACTTGCCGTTGTATCTCCTTGGTTTCCTCGGGGTTGACGTGGTAAGGGGCCTTGTTTGGAAGTGGCACGCCGGGTACGAGGTTGATGCGGCGTTCGATGCCGCGAAGTGGAGGTAGACCCGGTGGTAGTTCATCGGGAAAGACGTCTGAGAATTCCTGCAACAAATGAGACAACACTAAAGGTAGAGGTGGTGAAGTGTTAGTAGTTTTTGCTTCTCCTTTGCATAAAAGCACAAGGTGAAAGACACTCGAGGGGTTCTCACACACTTCTCTTGATGAGGACATCACTAACAAGGTTACACCCACAGCTCCAACTGGCACATATACAGGACCAATTACTAGAGCTCGCGCACGCCAATTAAATTACTAGGTACTTTCGTTTCTTGGTAATGAATCTAATGTTCATGAGAATATGATGCTGCCTAAATTGGATACATTTATTTTGCTTACAAATGAAGGGCCTAGCTTGGACAAGAAGGATGAACATTGGAGCAAGATCAACCATGGAGATGATGGCATGCGCAAGGGGAACAAGAATGGAGTTACAAGTGATGATTTCAGGACTTTGAAGCCACCATAATGAGTGCGTGAAGCCTTGGACGAAATATACAAGACGTCACTTCATAAATTCCGTCCAGAGGCTATTATAGGTGCTGCGTCATCTTATTATTGGGCCAGGCCCATGTAATTTCGAAATAGGTGCCGCGTCATGTATAGGCTGTTTTTAGAGTCCGTATGTGTGGGGAAACAAGAGTTAGGGTTGGTTTCGGACCCCTCCACCAAGGGCCATGAAATTCCCCCCTCTTTCCCCCATATATACAGCCCTTAGGGCGTTGTTTAGACTTCGGGTTTTGTTTAGATTAAAGTTTGCCATAGCTGCAACTTCGCGTACTTCATATGTGTTCAACGACCAAACAAAGACGTCACAGAACCCCACTTGATCAATAAAGCATTCCTCTTGAATTCGCAATATCCAGATTGCAATCTTAGTTTCTGGCTTTTTCTTTGTTTGCCTGCAGGAAACAGACCTTCGTGGTCAAGTTGATCGTGCTCCGGCGTGGTCAATAACCTCTTGGAGTTGGTTTAGCGATTGCTAAGGCGCGACGTCCTCGCACGTTCGTAGTCTGATCGTCAAAGTCGACTTCCTCCAAAACGATAGCCACCATCTCATCGAAAGACGGGACACATTTGCCTCTATCAAGTGGTATCAGATTTCCAGGTTGCTCGGTGAGATTTTACTGTTTTTCGTAGATTAGATCGAGTCTGTTCTTCATACCTACACTCCACGAAAAAGCCAAAAAAAATTAGGGTTAGTTCATCATATCCGAACCAGTCTGAGCCATTGCATAATCTTTTCCATTAGGGTCTGTCTAGTTCTTTAGAGTTTCGAGTTCTGTTCACAGTTTGTCACACCGCCGCCGCACCATATTCATCGTTGCTGCCACATACCACCACCGCTGCCATAACCTACAACCGCTGCCATATCCTACCAACATATATCCACCACCCATCCAAGTTCTTTTCATATTAGGTTTGTTCTCGAGATCCATCTAGGTTTCGGATTCGTGTTTCCTTGCCTGCGTAGAGTCCGGAGACCCCATCCTATTTTAGGCCAAAATTTCGGCAGGTGAAAATATTTTTTCCCCATCCTATTTTTGGGATTTTCTGAGTCTTTTGAGACACGTGCCACCATACTGTTTTTTTACCGCACTTTTTCGTCGTCGCTGCCCTCCGAAAAAAAAATTCGTCAAAAAAAATTTGTGCCTATCATCTTAGTTTGACTTGGGAAGTGTTTTGAGGCTCTCGCCATTATAGTGATTTTCGGCAAAAAAAAGCAGCGCAAAAAAAAGGCGAAAAAAATTCAGAGTGTGCTTTCCCCTTGATTACGTGCATCGTCGTGATTTTGTTAGTGTTCTAGGCTCGCGTCTCTAGTACGGTCTAGCCTAGGACCAGCACAGTACCGTTGTTGAGAGTTTATTCAACTTTGCATCTCTGAATTGATTATTGCTGACCCTTTTTGCTACCATCTTATAAGCCTTCCTAGCTCCACATACATCTACATCGTGCGTTTGACTCTCCCTGGTAATCGATCCAACCTTTGAGAGTTTTGACTACCACGGTTGCCGATCGCCACCTGCTGCGGGTAAGAACTGGTAAGAATTTGAGTTTTGCTTGACGGATTTGTGACGCCCCACCACCACCATTTTCTAGTAGTCTGTAGGATCATATTTTTGTGTGTTTCTATTGCTGCTAACCATGCCAGGATCACAAGTCGCCGAGACTGACTGGGAGAACATGACAAACTAGGAGTTGCATGATAAATTTCAGCAAATGATGTGTCAACAGGTAGCAGATGTCATGACCAGTTTTGACAACGCACTAGCGAGGATGGATGGCATTGAGAAGTCAATTGACACCAAGTTGGATGCCAAATTCGCTGAAGTGCTTGCGCGTCTACCTCCACCTGCTGCACCGTTGCAACAACAACAACAACCACCTTCACATCGCGAAATCGCCCTCCGCAAAGCGAGCCGTGTCCCTCTTCTGCCTGGCCAACCTGTTGTGGCTCCTGCTGCTGCTGAGGAGGAGGACGATTATGCGGGGGATTACGAGGAAGAGGTTGATCAAAATCAGAACTACGTGCAACAACCAGCACCACAACAACCAGGTCGTCCACATGCATATAATCGCAATGGTAGGGCTGCACCATACCCTCAGGTACGCGATCATGACAATCTCCCTAAACTAAAATTGAATATTCCACCATTTGAGGGTAGATATGTTCCTGATATATATCTTACTTGGGAGTTAGAAACCGAACAACATTTTACATGTTTAAAATATCCCGAGGAGAGACGTGTTGCTGCTGCTCTTTGTTCTTTCACTAGTTTTGCTTGTGTGTGGTGGTGTGAATATTGTAGATTACATCCGGATAATATTCCAACTACTTGGGCTGCTTTGAAAACTGCTATGCGTACTCATTGGGTTCCACCATATTATCAACGTGAATTACTTCAAAAATTGCAGCGCTTAAGACAAGGAATTTTTTTTGTAGAAGAATATTATCAGCAATTACAAACTGGCCTGATTAGATGTGGTATTGTTGAGGAGAATGAAGCTATGCTTGCACGTTTTATGGGTGGATTAAATAAAGAGATTCAGACCATTCTAGAGTATAAGGATTATAATAATATCACTCGTTTATTCCATCTTGCTTGTAAAGCTGGACGTCAAGTGCAGGATCAACAGGCATTGGCGCGGACTAACCATTCAGCAGGTCGACCTTCATCATGGACACCGCGTGCATCCTCTACTTCCACACATTCTACTGCACCGACACCTCCATCAGCTGTTACCTCCAGCCGTGATACAAGGAAGCAGGCACAACCACCATTATCTGCCAAGAGCACACCTATTAGGCCTGCACAGAGTTCTTCTTCTTCCATGGCATCAACAGGGCACACCAGTGATATTATTTGTCGTCGTTGTAAGGGAAGAGGACATTTTGCGAGAGAATGCAAATCTCAGCGTGTGATGATTGCTACTGAGGATGGTGGATATGAATCCGCTAGTGACTATGATGAGGAGACTTTGGCTCTTATTACACGTGAAGAACACGATGGAGACGATTCTGATCATGAGACGCAATACATGGCTCCTGAAGATGCTGACGGGTATGAATGTTTAGTTGCTCAACGTGTTTTGAGTGTGCAGGTTACACAAGGTGAGCAAAATCAGAGGCATAATTTGTTCCATACAAAGGGAGTTGTGAAGGAACGTTCTGTTCGCGTGATCATAGATGGAGGGAGTTGCAACAACTTGGCTAGCATGGACATGGTGGAGAAGCTATCTCTCACCACAAGACCACATCCACATCCTTACTACATCCAATGGTTCAACAACAGCGGCAAGGTTAAGGTAACACGTACTATTCGTGTGCATTTTAGTATCTCTACATATGCTGATTATGTTGATTGTGATGTGGTACCTATGCAAGCATGTTCCTTATTACTTGGTAGACCATGGCAATTTGATAAAAAATATGTACACCATGGTAGAAGCAATTAGTATACTCTTGTTCATAAGGATAAAAATATTACATTGGTTCCTATGACTCCTGATTTCATTTTGAAAGATGATATTAATAGAGCCAATAAAGCAAAACAGGAGAAAAATAAGAGTGAAAATCAGATTGTGGCAAAAGAATTTGAGCAACAAATGAAGCCTAATAATAAACCATCTACTGTTGCTTCTGAAATTAAATTGAAAAGTGTATGTTTACTTGCCACCAAATCTGATATTGATGAGCTAGATTTTAGCAAATCTGTTTGTTATGCTTTTGTGTGCAAAAAGGCATTATTTTCATTCGATGACGTGCCTTCCTCTTTGCCTCCTGCTGTCACTAACATTTTGCAGGAGTTCGCCGATGTTTTTCCACTAGACGTGCCACCGGGATTACCACCTATTCGAGGGATTGAGCATCAGATTGACTTAATTCCCGGTGCATCGCTACCCAACCACGCACCATACCGTACCAATCCAGAAGAGATGATGCGGAGCATCCTATGGACATCACCATGTCAAGAGTCTACTTGGCAAGTGACACGTGTGACCTCTACTTCTCATACAAAAAGGTGAATCATCTCCTTTACACGTGTCCACTTGACCCCTTCGAGGATGGTTTGCTACTTGACACTCCACTCGTGTGCATGCATAGGTATCGTCGGAACTTCACAGACGACGAGGAGGAGTGCAAGCGCCGAGGAACACCTACGCCATCATCGAGGGAAGCATCGAAGCGAAGGCGGAAGAAGACGGAGCGGCTGAAGTTACAGCTGCCGGACATCCGGCGCCAGCCCGGACATCCGGCGCCAGCCCGTACATCCGGCCTTCAGCCCGGAAATCCGGCGCCTGCAACAGAACCACACCCGAGACTTGGCCCCGCTAGCCCGGACATCCGGCCAACCGCCCCGGACATCCGGCGTCTCATGAGAGCCCGGACATCCGGCCCCCAGCCGGACATCCGGCGCCTGCCTGCACGCATGGACAGGGCCCGAGGCCCATGTATCCCCCCATCTACTTACCCCTTCGTGTACTAGACTATATATACTCCTCCACCTCCACCATTTTAGGGTTAGCAATGATTTAGCTCATATGTGAGATAGAGCTTTGCTCATCCATCCCGGATCTACTCCACGAGAGAGACCGCGGCCCCTCTACGGAGAAGATCCACCTTGGATTCAAGACCCCTAAACGGGAAGATCCTTCACGGATTCAAGGCCTCCTCTTGGAGATGAACTCTACCCATGTATCTTTCCCTTTGTTGTTCATGTACCGTGTGATCTTGTGTGTTTGATTGTCTAGTGGATGTGTGATTGGACTTGTTCTTGAGTGTTTTCTCTCGTGATTCCCCTTTGTGTTCTTCGTGTTCATCGTGGGATCCCTCCATTTCGTGAAAGATCGGCCATCTAGGGTTCCACCCTACATCATATGGTATCATGAGCCACGGTTTCTCACGAATTTGGAGCCTCCCCACCGTTTTCTAGCCTTGTTTTGTTGTGTTCTTCCCAAAATTCGAAAATTCCCCACCAAAAATAGCCCCAAATTTTTTTGTGATCTGTTGGTTTGATGAGATTTTGTTGATTTTGATCCATGGATTTGCTTGGTTTCAATTGGATCTAGCATTTCCCCAAGTTTCCCCATCTTTCCTCCACAAAATCCGTCAAATTTTGCCCCCAAAATCATCAAATTCCGCCCCCAAACGAGTTTGGAAGTCCCAATCCCGATCTGGAATCTTCGGGCCGGACATCCGGGCCACTGGCCGGACATCCGGGCCACTGGCCGGACATCCGGGCCATCGGGCCGGACATCCGGCTCCTGGAGGGCAAAATCCCGCGCGGTTCTGGACATCAGGTCCCGGAAATCCGGACCCGGCCCCGGATGTCCGACCCCTGGGAATTCAGACTTTTCCGTTTCACCGTTTTGTCCATAACTAATTCATACGAACTTCGATTTCGACGTTATTGAGCTCGTTTTGAAGCTCTTGACATCCCCCATAACACAAAAATACCAGCATCATCATTTGACTCAATCATATTTTGTGGATTTTGGCATCTTTGCCTAGGGCTTCCACCATATCATCCGCATAACCACCACCGACTTCCGCAACCTAACCATTTTGTCCCCCATAGCATTTGTGGTTGCTTGAGTAGTGATTTGAGTCTCCTAAGGTGTTTAGGCTACTTAGGGACCATTGCTTCTTCATCAACCACCACCACCACTTCCGCATACCCTTTGCCCATTATACATAGCCAACCAAACTTAACCCAATTTTGTTCGAGCTTGTTTGAGTTGTGGCTTGTGTCTCCTAAGGTGTTTCGGCTACTTAGGGACCGTCACTTCAACTCCGACAACGTGTATAGCCCATCATACACTTCCACCACCATAACCCATTTTGACCGGGTTTCCACCAACAATTCCGCGATCACCACCGCTTGTCCGCTACCACCATTTGACATTTGTCCTTGAGATTTTGAGTTGTGGTTTTTCCGTTTCCTAAAGTGTTTCGGCTAATTAGGAACGGGTCTACATCAAGAACACCGTCTCTCATCATCGACTCGGACGGTAACCTCGACGACATCATTGTATATCCCCTTGCAATTGCATTGTTAACCCCTAGCCCATTTTGCGTCACTTGCCTATCGAGACTAGCCTTTGAGTATTGCTGGCAACGTTACTTGTGCACATTAGTGATCATCGATCCACCTTCCATTGCATACACACCATATCATATTGGTATCATCATATCATCCCTTGTGTCACAAGATTGTTCCCGCATATACACAATTGCTATCTTGGTTTGTGCATCGTGGCCATATACAAAAAAAAGAAAGAGAATAAAGCTTTTAAGCAAAAAGACAAAGACAAAGAAGCTTGTAAGCAAGAGACATAGCATCGCATCATATGATATCATACTTGATCATCTTGGATCATCTTGTGCTAAAAGCACCGGAACATCATACACATAGCATACTTGGGATAGAAAGTTCATACATTTGCATCTTATAGGTTGTGCACAAGTGTCGTATCCGCCTATAGAGCAATCGTGCTAGCGTCTCTCTTGAGTTGTGCAACACGAGCGTTTTCCGTGGACTCCACATTTTGTGCTCATTCCTTGGTTGCACGACCCCATCTATCTATCCGTGTGTGTGTTTCCGTGTGCCACATATTGCTATTGGTCTACTTGTTTCACTTGCGAATTTGTGAATCTCTTTCAACATTATTGACTCTTTCTAACATTTTGCATCAAATTTTTGTGCCACTATCCTCACCGAGCTACTCCATAAGCTTTACTTGATAGGTGTGAGTGAACAAGTCCGGTACCAATTCCACTATTCTTTCATTTCACATTGAGTGAAACGGGATACATCCTCAACATTCGGAAAAGGTAACTTGGTATTGTTTATCTCATCTCCTACTCACATTTGCTCGAGTTTTGTGATGGATAGGAAAAGCATTTCCTCTACTTCGGTCTACACCAACAACGACAAGTTCGATGCCATGACGAACAACTTGTGCGCCAACATGAATGCTCAAATGGAGGAGCTCAAAGCCCTCATCAAGAACCGCAAGAGGTATCCCTCATCTTCGAGAAGACGCTCAAGTGCACATCCTTCCGAGCTACCATCTCCGGCAAGATCTCATCGGCATCGACACCATCAACGACAAGAACGTGAAGGTCAAGAGCTCAACACCAACAACCGCTCAACGACTTCACCGTACACCTTGGCATCTTCGCCAAGCGACTTCAAGGCATCTTCGCCTTTGGACATACGGCATCTTCGCCCACAAGCACCTCAAGCTTATGCTCAAGAGAAGCTCCCCAAGCTCAAGTCCGCAACTTCCACGAGCTACAACGACCACGAGATTCCTTTCTATGGGACTCAAGACCCCGAGGAGTATCTCGAGTGGGAGCGCAAGATGGACGACTACCTCAAGCTACACCAAGTTCCCTATGAAGATCAAGTGAAGTGCGCCACAAGAAACTTCCACGACAACGCGTCAACATGGTGGCTTCACACACCTTCGACGAGCTTTAACGTGAATTGGCCTAAGACGAAGAAAGCTATGCGAAGAGAGTTCGTGCCTCCCACCTACACGGAACAACTTCTACGCCAATTGGAGAACACCATTCAAGGATCCAAGTCCATTGACAAGTACTTCAAGGAGATGAAGAATGCCTTGCGACGTGCCGGCGTGGACGACCCCATTTCAATGAAGCTCCACTTCATGATGGGATTGCACAATGACGTCTACAAGACTATCTTCTTCGAGAACTACAAGTCCCTCGACGACAACTACACTGGTGCTCTCAAGGCGGAACAAGAACTAATGAAGGCCAAGGCTTCTCCACCGCAAGCAAACTTCTCGAAGACCAAGCTCCAAGACAACGAGCATGAGGGTAGTACCACCACGATGTCCAAGCCCAACGAGCTCCAAGACGATGCTCCCAAGTTTGACTCCACCGCCATCCCTCTTTGTGGCATTGATGATGCCGAGTCTACTTTGACTCTTTTTCAAGACGGTGCGGTGACAAGTACGACTACGGAGCCATTCGAGGACCAAGCTTTGGAGGCGAACGACATGGTGACGAGCAAGGATGATGCTTCCATCTTTGGAGGCGAGAGTGATGATGTGCCATCTTCGGCCTTCATCGACGACGACGATGACGAGATGGTTGAGCATGGGATTTTCCCTTCGACCACGGCGGCGTATGATGACTTGAATGACTTGTGCCACCATATTGAGAGTGAGAGCGAGTTCACCACTAGCCCCATATATGATGAGCTGCCCCGATTCCCATGTGAGGAGAGCCACAACCCCCACCACTTGAGTGAGATGAGTGACTCCATCATATGTGAGTTTGAGTGCACCTACCTTGAGGGAGTGAGTGAGCCACCACATAGAGAGAGTGAGATAGTTGATAGGTCATGTGAGGCCACTTTCAACACTAACGACTTGACCTCTACCTCTATTGTGACTTCTCATTTGGTGCTAGGTCCCACATATGATGACGCGCCAATTCTCGACGACTTCGTCCTTCCATTGGACAACACGATGGCCATGGTGGAATATGATGCACCCCCCACATGGTTCCATCAAGATGAAGATGATGACCACCATTTGGTCTTTTCCACCTCACCTACACCACATGAGTGGAATGAGAAAGGTAACAAGGGTGAAGGTGATGATCTCGTCCCACTAGTGGACATTCTTGACATCGATTGCTTGCATGATGTTGATCAACCTATTGCCATGCTTCATTCTAGTATGATTTCCCTATGCGATGATTTACCCATTTATGATGAGTTTGATGATTGCCATGTGGAGTCTATTAGTTGTGATGCCATGTTGCATAGGATTTCTTGTGATAATTCTCTCGGTCACATCATGTTTGACAATCCGCTTGACTTGTCATATGCTATGCATGAGATCAACAATATGTCATATTTGCAATCTCATCGTAGTAATTATGCATATGCCATTAAGATAAACCCAATTTGCACATATGGCATAGATGACAAGGCCATGGTTATTGGCATTTCCTTTTCTTGTGATGATATTGACATGCTTCCTTTGCATCATATCCATCATATGCCATGCCATGATTACCTAGCTTCCGACATGCATTGTTTTGGATGTTGTTACACTTCTCCAAATTATGCTTCCGATATTGCTTATGAGGAGACCCCCATAGTTTCCTCATACTTTTTAGGAGATTTTGACCCATCCCATCCATTGCATAATCCCCATGCTTGTGTGCACAATATGCTCCCCATGAATGAACTTGCTATCGATGTGCCATATAATTGTATGCTCAATTTGCATCCACATCATGCTATACACAATAACTATTCATTCATGATGGATGACATGTTCTTATACCATGCATCAAATTTCTTTGAGAGATGCTTATCTTGTGCTAACTCTAACGTGCACATACACATCATGATGGATGATGTGTACATTTACCACGCGCATAATTTCTTTGGTTTGTGTCTCTTTTGTGTAGGTACCCATACTTACTCGTCAACCTCACAAGAGCACGAGTTGACGAAACGAGCTCTAGAGAGCAACGATGACTTGGGAGTACATGGATTATCCTTCCAACTGATCCCTTCGCGCAAAGACTTCGCGCATTTCTTCTACATGGCCCTCACATGGTTATGGGTTATTGTCCATTATATCTCTTATGCCCCTCTTGCCATGTTCACATTGCATGATATGCCAATGCCTTTGCCTTTGCCATGCATTTGTGACCCATGCTTCGCATTACACATGATGATTGATTCTCATACTTGTATGTGTATTTGCAAGCTTGGTGGAGATATCACTTATTATTGCCATGATTCCTTTGCACACCATGCCTATTATGATGCTTTGACCTTGATTTGTGATCGTGCTTGCGATATGTCATGTGCAATGCCTATATCCACTATTTGCTCACATGACATGATTGCCATGCCTTCTCCTAGTGTGTTGCATCTTCGCTCCACTAGTTTGCACAACTTGATCACCATGCTTGCTTATGTTGCATCATCGATGATTCATACTTGCTCCTTTCATGCGGTTGATGACAACCATTGCCATGCTTTGCACATGATTGATATTGCTTGTTTTAGTCTTGCCAATGAGATTGCCCCCATAGCATTCTCTCATTTATTTGGAGATTATGACATCATTCTTGTGAAGCATGCTTGTCTTACCTCTTTGCACCATATGCCTAGTGCCATGAATATAGCCATTGTTGCATCATCTTATTCATGCACTTTTGCTCCTAATGGTTATGTGCAAGAGAAGAGAACCATCATGATGGATGATGTGTTTATCTACCATGCGCATACGTTCTTCCTTTTGTTGTGTGCATGTGTAGGATACTTGGACTATGTGTCGACTTCCACTTCACGTGAGTTGACCATTCGAGCTCTTGAGAGCGAACCACTTTCTACCACGACGCTTCGACATCGCACTTGCTTGTGCTTCGGCATTGTTGAGGATGCACAAGGACACGTTTTCAAGGTGATATCCTTCTCTTTCGAGAACCCAAAAACCATGAGCATGACTATTGTGGATCATACTACATGTGTTGCTTGCACCATCAGACTTATTTGTCATCTTGGACCCCTTGATCGCGCACATGTTAGTGATATTGCTTTCTTTCACGATAGCCAAATTGCCATGCCTCATGTTATATATGCCTTGTGTGTTGCATCCGACTTGTGGATTACTTGCTCCTATCATATGCTTGGTTGCAACAATATCATCTCTTCACATATGCCATGCCACATTGCTTGTCACATGATTGACTTGTTTGCCTCACACATGATGAACAATTGCTATTTCTATTGTGTTGAGTGCCACTCGATTTTCACTACACCCTATGCACATTATGCTTGGATTGTCTTGCACTTGACCCTTGTGTTTAGACACTTCATTTTCTTTGGTGTTGTGAATGATTCGTATGCCTACCATAGACCTTTCATTGAGCGCTTTATGCATGCTTGCTATGACCATGAGGTAGATGCTTTTTATCTTGTCACACATATGTGCATCTCTACCTCACATTTACATGCTTGTTTCCATGATGACCTTGATTGTGCTCAATTGATGTGCTTAAATGCCATGCCACAACCCTTTGTCACGCCCTATGCTATGCTTGATGACAACACTTGTTTGGTAAATCACCTCTTGAATGTTTGGTTTTGCACTAATGCTAACCACATTTGTTTTTCCAAGTGTTTGTTGTCTTTGCTCCTTTTGAAGGAATCACTAGATGGTGCGACATTGGAGAGCGCCCATGTTGAGCTTCAAGATGATGAGTACTTTGTGATCGTCCACTTCTACATGGCGACGCCATCTCTTTCCCATGGTGATTTGGTTTTCGATCCGAGGTCGGATCTTTCCCAAGGGGGAGGGGATGATGCGGAGCATCCTATGGACATCACCATGTCAAGAGTCTACTTGGCAAGTGACACGTGTGACCTCTACTTCTCATACAAAAAGGTGAATCATCTCCTTTACACGTGTCCACTTGACCCCTTCGAGGATGGTTTGCTACTTGACACTCCACTCGTGTGCATGCATAGGTATCGTCGGAGCTTCACAGACGACGAGGAGGAGTGCAAGCGCCGAGGAACACCTACGCCATCAGCGAGGGAAGCATCGAAGCGAAGGCGGAAGAAGACGGAGCGGCTGAAGTTACAGCTGCCGGACATCCGGCGCCAGCCCGGACATCCGGCGCCAGCCCGGACATCCGGCCTTCAGCCCGGAAATCCGGCGCCTGCAACAGAACCACACCCGAGACTTGGCCCCGCTAGCCCGGACATCCGGCCAACCGCCCCAGACATCCGGCGTCTCATGAGAGCCCGGCCATCCGGCCCCCAGCCGGACATCCGGCGCCTGCCTGCACGCATGGATAGGGCCCGAGGCCCATGTATCCCCCCATCTACTTACCCCTTCGTGTATTAGACTATATATACTCCTCCACCTCCACCATTTTAGGGTTAGCAATGATTTAGCTCATATGTGAGATAGAGCTTTGCTCATCCATCCCGGATCTACTCCACGAGAGAGACAGCGGCCCCTCTACGGAGAAGATCCACCTTGGATTCAAGACCCCTAAACGGGAAGACCCTTCACGGATTCAAGGCCTCCTCTTGGAGATGAACTCTACCCATGTATCTTTCCCTTTGTTGTTCATGTACCGTGTGATCTTGTGTGTTTGATTGTCTAGTGGATGTGTGATTGGACTTGCTCTTGAGTGTTTTCTCTCGTGATTCCCCTTTGTGTTCTTCGTGTTCATCGTGGGATCCCTCCATTTCGTGAAAGATCGGCCATCTAGGGTGCCACCCTACATCAAGAGACGAAGGAGATTATGCGTCAAGTACAGGAGCTACTCGACAAAGGTTATATACGCGAATCCCTTAGTCCTTGTGTTGTTCCTATTATTCTAGTGCCGAAAAAGGATGCTACATCGCGTATGTGTGTTGATTGTAGATGCATTAATAATATTACTATTCGTTATCGTCATCCTATTCCTAGGCTAGATGATATGCTTGATGAATTGAGTGGCTCTACAATATTCTCCAAAGTTTATTTGCGTAGTAGATACCATCATTCAAAACTAAGTTTGGATTATATGAGTGGTTAGTCATGCCTTTTGGGTTAACTAATGCACCTAGTACTTTCATGAGATTAATGAATGAAGTTTTACGTGCTTTCACTGGACGATTTGTGGTAGTATACTTTGATGATATATTGATTTTTAGCAGATCTTTGGAGGAACATTTGGAACATTTACGTGCTGTTTTTATTGCTCTACGTGATGCACGTTTGTTTGGTAACCTTGGAAAGTGCACCTTTTGCACCGACCGAGTCTCTTTTCTTGGCTATGTTGTTACTCCACAGGGAATTGAAGTTGATAAAGCCAAGATTGAAGCTATTGAGAGTTGGCCGCAGCCCAAAACGGTCATACACGTGAGGAGTTTCCTTGGCCTCGCTGGATTCTATCGGCGTTTTGTGAGAGATTTCAGCACCATTGCTGCACCTCTCAATGAGCTTACAAAGAAGGATGTGCCTTTTGTTTGGGGTACTCCACAGGAAGAAGCATTCACGGTATTGAAAGATAAGTTGACACATGCTCCTTTACTCCAACTTCCTGATTTTAATAAGACTTTTGAGCTTGAATGTGATGCTAGTGGAATTGGGTTAGGAGGCGTGTTATTACAAGATGGTAAACATGTTGCATACTTTTCTGAAAAATTGAGTGGGCCTAGTCTGAATTATTCTACTTATGATAAGGAATTATATGCTCTTGTTCGGACTTTGGAAACATGGCAACATTATTTATGGCCCAAAGAATTTGTTATACATTCTGATCATGAATCTTTGAAGCACATTAAAAGTCAAGCAAAACTGAACCGTAGACATGCTAAATGGGTTGAATTCATAGAGACTTTCCCTTATGTTATTAAACACACGAAGGGAAAAGAAAATGTCATTGCTGATGCATTGTCTCGTCGTTATACTATGCTTTTTGTAGCGACCAGACCTCAAACAGTCTGATCTCTGTGCATCAGTGTCATCCCTGGATCAGTAATGCCGACACGCACAGTACTTGAAGGATTTATAACAGAGTAGCAATCACACACTTATTACATCGATAGTTCCAACGATGAACGTATTACAATAAAATGGCTTAAGGCCATCTAACACGATAACAGCGGAAAGCTTGGAAGATAAGTGAGTCCATCAACTCCAACGGCATCACTGAGTATAGAACCACGACCTATAAGGCACCTTACTCGTCGTCTGAAAAGTCTGCAACATGAACGTTGCAGCCCGAAAACGGGTCAGCACATGGAATATGCTGGCAAAGTAACATAAAGAGAGCAACAAAAGTAAGGCTATATTATATGCAATATGGCTGATGGAAAGCTCCATGGTTACAGTTTTTGCGTAAAGCCAATTTTTCCCTACTTCAAAGGAATAGATTTTAAATAACTATCATGGTAGTTGAAACATCGTTGAGAAGTAGACATCCTCTCAACCCCAATTAATAAATCATCATTAAACCCAACAATTTTAATTAGAGTAACATGATGAGATTCACATGATATCCAAGTACTAGATACTCAAGACGTCCATAACCGGGGACACGGCTAATCATGATCAGTTTGTACACTCTGCAGAGGTTTGTGCACTTTTCCCCACAAGACTCGATCGCCTCCGTTTGGTTTCTCGCACTGCATGGTGTTTGAGAAACGGATGACTGAGACACAGTCTTTCGGAAGTACTCGCACCTTACAAATGGGTGGATCGTACAAACCTACATCCCCTACATCTGCTAGTCCACCACTGTAAGAGTTCGCACAACTTAGTTAACTATGCTAGAGCCCATAATAGCATTGTGGCTGCACACGGAAGTTTCTAGTATGAATAATCTCATGATCCCTTTGAGCCTGGGTGGCGGTCCGAAGAAAAACAGGCAATCGCTGGAATACCCAGGTGCCTCAATCCACCCAGATGCGTGTTAATGTTGCCACCTTAAGTTGAACCATTAATTAACAAACTCACATCTGTCATGGATACACTCACCCAATCCACGTCTACGAGCATAGCATGGCCTAACAACAAACGCAGAAGTAACTCCCAAGGGTTTGAATGTAATGCAGGTAATAGGAACTACCTCAATCTACTTCCCAATCCCACAAGTTAATTGATCCTACTCATGCAATGTGTGAGGGTTTGACTAATGCAATGAAAACTGGGTAATTGGAAAGTATGATCAAGTGTTGCTTGCCTTGCTGATGATCCGCAAAACCTAGAGATTCAAAGTAGCAAGCGGCGCACTCCGGGTACTCTATCGGAAACAAACAAGCACACAATAAGTACTTAACTAATGCACGGGTAAATATCGAATAAGAGATCTAACCAGAAAGTTCAACTTAAGAACTCCGGTTTGCAAAAGAAACGGCAAAAGAAAAGCAACGAAAGACAAACGGCGAAAGAAAAACAACTACCGAACCAATCTGGACCTGAGTCCAAATTTAGCATAGGAAACGCTTGAGTGACTAGGTTAAACGGAAAGAGAATTTCGAGATGAACTTCCAGGCGCTTGAATCACCTGATTCCGATAAACGAGCGAAAAGATAAACTAAAACAAAGATCGGATCAGAGATCACGATCAGAAAATAACTAGAAAAAGAAGACTAATACAGCTTAACGAACGAACGTTCGTCAGCTGAGACTAAACGACGAACTTCGTTCGTTAGGACGAACGAACGGGTGAACGTTTACTAATTAACTAAACCGAAAAAATAGAAAACCGATCTAATAAAACCGTTCTAAAGAAAACCGACTAGGGTTCTTTAAAAAAAACTGTCAGTCTTTAAGAGAAGAACCGGGCGGCTACCTCGTCGACGACCGGCGGGCGGCGGCTGCGGCGGGCGGCGGCAAGGTGGCGGGGCGGCTGCGGTGGCGGTGGTGGCGGCGGTGGGCAGCAGCAGCGGCAAGCCGGCGGGGCGGCGGCGACTTGCGGTGGGCGGCGGCTTGCGGTGGCGGCTGCGAGGCGGCGGAGCGGGGTGCGGCAG
>LR738715.1:447862590-447893120 GCA_902687465.1 Secale cereale | reverse complement strand
TGCTGCATTTATATAGGGGGAGGGGTAGAAGGCTTGGGGGAGGGGGCAACAACGGCGCCGGCGGAGTCCGGCTCGGCTACGGCCGTCGCTGGCGGGGAAGGCGGTGCGGGCGGCGGCTTGGGCCTGGCTCGGCTGGGCTTCGGCCCAGTCGGGTCGGGTCCCCTATTTTTTATTTTATTTTATTTTTCTAATTAACGCCGGCGCTACGAAAAAGAAATCTAGAAAATAAAATAAAACCCTAAAATTGCCAAAACAAATTTTTCACCGTCTAAATGGAATATTTAGAACAAGATGAACATTTTCTTGGCACTAAAATGCATTTTTGAAAACATGCAATTTTTCCTAATTCAAATAAAACTCCGAATAAAACTCCAAATAAAACTTGTTTGATTTTTCTATTAAATCCTCCGTATTTCTTATTTTTGGGAGAGTCATTTTACTCCCTCTCTCATATATTTATGATAGAAATACTTGAAGATAAAATAAATAAAATCAAATGATCCTATTTTCAAAATTTGAGAAACCTCAAATATGAAAATATTGAAATCCCCAACTCTCTCCGAGGGTCCTTGAGTTGCTTAGGATTTTCTTGGATCACCAAAAGCGAGAAAATATGATATGCATAATGATCTAATGTATAACATTCCAAATTGAAAATTTGGGATGTTACACTTTCACAACTTGACTTTAAAATATTTGGTTTGGAGACCATCAAAGATCAATATGTGCATGATGCTGAATTTAGAGATGTATTGCAGAATTGTAAAGAAGGGAGAACATGGAACAAGTTCGTCGTTAATGATGGATTTATGTTTCGTGCTAACAAGCTATGCATTCCAGCTAGCTCTGTTCGTCTTTTGTTGTTGCAGGAGGCGCATGGAGGAGGATTAATGGGACACTTTGGCGTGAAGAAGACGGAGGACGTATTTTCTACACATTTCTTTTGGCCAAAGATGCGACGGGATGTTGAGCATTTTGTTGGTCGCTGCACTACATGTGAAAAAGCTAAGTCACGACTCAATCCTCATGGTTTATATATGCCTTTGCCTGTTCCTAGTGTTCCTTGGGAAGATATATCTATGGACTTTGTTTTTGGTTTACCTCGAACAAAGAAGGGGAGGGATAGCATATTTGTTGTCGTGGACAGGTTCTCGAAGATGGCACACTTTATACCATGTCATAAAAGCGATGATGCTACTAATGTTGCTGACTTGTTCTTTCGTGAAATTATTCGCTTGCATGGTGTGCCAAATACTATTGTTTCATATTGTGATACTAAATTTCTTAGCCACTTTTGGAGATGTTTATGGGCTAAGTTGGGGACTAAACTGCTTTTTAGTACTACTTGTCACCCCCAAACTGATGGTCAAACTGAAGTAGTCAACAGAACTTTGTCTACAATGCTTAGGGCTGTTTTGAAGAATAATAAGAAAATGTGGGAAGAATGCTTGCCTCATATTGAATTTGTTTATAATCGTTCGTTGCATTCTACTACTAAGATGTGGCCTTTTGAAATTGTCTATGGTTTCCTACCTCGTGCACCTATTGATTTGTTGCCTCTTCCATCTTCGGAGAAGGTTAATTTTGATGCTAAACAACGTGCTGAATTGATCTTAAAAATGCATGAGTTAACTAAGGAAAATATTGAGCGCATGAATTCTAAATATAAACTTGTTGGAGATAAGGGTAGAAAACGTGTTGTATTTGCACCTGGAGATCTTGTTTGGTTACATCTGCGTAAGGATAGGTTTCCTAATCTGGGCAAGTGAAAGCTAATGCCACGTGCTGATGGTCCTTTCAAGGTTTATAGAGAAAATAAGTGATAATGCATATAAACTTGAGTTGCCTGCAGATTTTGGGGTTAGTCCCACATTTAACATTGTAGATTTGAAGCCTTACTTCGGTGAGGAAGATGAGCTTCCGTCCAGGACGACTTCAATTCAAGAAGGGGAGGATGATGAGGACATCACTAACAAGGTTACACCCACAGCTCCAACTGGCACATATACAGGACCAATTACTAGAGCTCGCACACGCCAATTAAATTACCAGGTACTTTCGTTTCTTGGTAATGAATCTAATGTTCATGAGAATATGATGCTGCCTAAATTGGATACATTTGTCTTGCCTACAAATGAAGAGCCTAGCTTGGACAAGAAGGATGAACATTGGAGCAAGATCAAGCATGGAGATGATGTCATGCGCAAGGGGAACAAGAATGGAGTTACAAGTGATGATTTCAGGACTTTGAAGCCACCATAATGAGTGCGTGAAGCCTTGGACGAAATATACAAGATGCCACTTCATAAATTTCGTCCAGAGGCTATTATAGGTGCTGCGTCACCTTATTATTGGGCCAGGCCCATGTAATTTCAAAATACTTGAGTATAGGCTGTTTTTAGAGTCCGTATGTGTGGGGAAACAAGAGTTAGGGTTGGTTTCGGACCCCTCCACCAAGGGCCACGAAATTCCCCCCTCTTTCCCCCATATATACAACCCTTAGGGCGGCGTTTAGACTTTGGGTTTTGTTTAGATTAAAGTTCGCCATAGCTGCAACTTCGCGTACTTCGTTTGTGTTCAACGACCAGACAAAGACGTCACATAACCCCACTTGATCAATAAAGCTTTCCTCTTGAATTCGCAATATCCAGATTGCAATCTCAGTTTCTTGCTTCTTCTTCGTTTGCCTGCGGGAAACAGACCTTCGTGGTCAGGTTGATCGTGCTCTGGCGTGGTCAATAACCTCTCGGAGTTGGTTTAGCGATTGCTAAGGCGCGACGTCATCGCACGTTCGTAGTCGGATCGTTAAAGTCGACTTCCTCCAAAACGATAGCCACCATCTCATCGAAAGACGGGACACCTTTGCATGTATCATCTCTCATCGAAAGACGGGATACTTGCATGGTGTGCTCGACTCGAAGAGTTCCAGCGTCGTTAAGCCATTGGACCTTGTAGGGATGATGGTGCTTCGTCTTGACCAATTGTAGCTTATCGCATAGCTCTTCACTTGCCAAGTTATGACAACTTCCTCCATCGATGATAACCTTGATGGAGCGTCCATTAATGCCAGCGTTGGTATGGAATATGTGACATCGTTGATCGTCATCTTGTTGATGTTGGAGTGTGAAGACCTTGGCGACAATGAGATTGGGACTCGAGTCATTGTCGCAAAACACTTGATGGTCTTCATCTTCATTCACTTGGCGATGCATAGCTACATGTTTAAGGGCTTCCATATCATCGTCGCTCATTGAGTCATAGGATCCATCATCATTGATGATCATTGTGCGAACGGTCTTGCACTCAAATGACTTGTGGCCTAGCCCTTGGCACTTGAAACATTTGATGGAACTCGTCTTTTAGTTGTCCTCGGTAGGAGTTCTGGATGAAGAAGCTCTTGGCTTGAAGTTGTTCATAGAAGGTGGACGACTTGATGTAGTCGCATTCTTGTAACTTGACTTGTCACCGAAGCTTGTAGATGGCTTGGTAGAGGTAGGAGGAGCCGAAGACGTCGAGACTTTGTTGTAGGAGCCGTAGTTCTTGGAGTTGAACTTGGAGTACTTGTAGTCCTCTTGAACTTGTCGCTCCGCTTTGGTTGCTTGATGTACTAGCTCGAGGAGATTTGTGTATGGTTGAAAGTCCGCAATCTTCTTGATAGGATAATTGAGTCCATTCAAGAATGTCGCCATTGTTTGCTCTTCATCTTCCGCAATGTTGGCTCTTATCATGGCAATCTCCATCTCCTTGTAGTACTCTTCAACGGACTTGGTTCCTTGCTTGAGGAGTTGTAGCTTCTTGAACAAGTCACGATTGTAGTGTGTTGGCACGAAGTGTGCTCTCATGACTTCCTTCATTTGATCCCAAGTAGTGATAGGTGGTTCGCCTCTTGCTTCTCTTCTCTCGATGATTTGCTCCCACCAAATGAGAACATAATCTTGGAACTCAAGTGACGCCATTGCAATCTTCTTCTCTTCATCGAAGTTGTGTAGGCGAAAGATCGTGTCAACTTTCAATTCCCATGATAGGTAGTCTTCGGGATCAATGCTTCCGGAAAACTTTGGCATGGTGAACTTATGCTTGGCATAGTGGTGCTCTTCATTGTTTGCTTGCCTATTGTGAGGGCGTTCTTGATGTGGATGATTGTCAACCTCATGTTGCTCTTCGCGGGGTTGATGTTCATTGTCATATTGTTCTTGCCGAGCTTGTGGTTCTTGTTGATCTAGTTTCTCTTGGCGCGCTTGAGGAGGAACTTCTTGTTGCTTTCGTGCTTGGTGGCACCTCTCTTGGATCTCATCGTGAAGGAACTCCTCTTCTTGACAAGTGTGTCGATTGCGAGTTGCCACATTGCGATGTGAGTCACGTAGTGCTTGTTGCGCCTCAAGGGCTTGAGCTTCTTGGCGTTATTGTGCTTGACGTTGAGCCTCGACATCTTGTTCTTCTTGGTGTTGACGTGCTCGCTCTTGTTGTTGTTGGCGTAGTCGTTGTCGTTTTTGCGCTTGTTCAATTGTAGCTTGGTTTTGACGATGTCGACTTTATTGCTCTTCAAATAGCTCTTGGGAACTCTTGTCATGAAGTGCATTCTGGTTGTCATGTCGAGCTTGATGTGCGGCTTGACGAAGAGTCTTTGATGTAGGTTTACTTGAGCCGGACGTGTAGTTGGTATGACGACCTGAGCGGCTTCGTCTTTGAGAAGATGTGGATGAGGAGCGTCGGTTGACTATCAAAGTCCGTAGCTCGTCGAATTGGGTAGATATGTTAGTGTTGATGATGTCGAATTGCTCCCGTGTACGTGCTTCAAATTGTTGTGTGTCAGCGCTAACTTGGTCAATGCGCTCTTGCATAGCTTGACTCTCTTGATGTAGAGCTCGTTGGACACCGAAGAGATGTAGTTTCGTGACGTAGTTGTTCGATTCTTGAGGATCATCAAAGAGCAGGTTCGTAGATGTACTTGGCCTATCCATCATCACAAGCAAGAATGTGAGTGGGAGAAAGGATAAGACAATACCAATTGTACCTTGACCGAAGTTGAAAATGGATTAATTATCACTCAATAATGTAACCCGGAGACAGCACTATTGGTACCACTTCTTGTCGATTCTCACACCTACACAAGTAAATCTTTAAGAGGAGCTTGGTTAGGATGGTGGCACAAATTCAATGCAATTGTCAAAGTGACTCAATGATGTTTAAAATGATTCACAATTTTCTCATGCAACAAGTAGATCACAAGCAATGTGTAGCACACGGAACACACGCACAGATAGATAAATGTGGTTCTGCAACTAAGGGTGAGCGAAAATGTGGAATCCACGGAAAATGCTCTTGTTGCACAACACTAGAGAGATGCTAACCGATTGCTTAATAGGCGGATACGCACTTGTGCACGACCTATAAGAGGCAAAACGTAAAGACTTCCTATCACATGTATACTATGAGTGTATGATGTACCGATGCTTGAGCACAAGATGATGTATTGCTATCTCATATGATATCTTTCGATGCAAGGCGTATGATGTTATTTTACTTTTGCTTATAAGCTTTGGGTGGCTCTTTTGCTTAAAAGCTTGTGAGCTCTTTCTTTGGCCACTTATGCATGCTTCTCGGATCAAGGTAGCCATTGTGTATGCGGGACACTCTTGTGTCACACGGAGATATGATGATGTAGTGTGCAATATCTATTACTATCACTAATGTGCACCAGTGTCGTGGCCCGGCAATACTCAAATGACTAGTCTCGAAGGGAAGGCTACGCAAAAATGTTCTATAGGGTGACAATGCAATTGCAAGGTAGGATGGGCAAGGTGTCCTCGATGTTACCATCCTTGCCGAGGGTGAGCGGTGGTGTTGTCGAAGTCTTTCCGTTCCAAGGTAGCTTAAACATCCAAGGAGATGGTAAAACCACAACTCAAGTATCCAAGGCAAAGTGAGACAAAATTGTCAAAATCGTAGCGGTTAAGCTATGGTGGTTGCGGAAGTGGTGGTGGTATGCGGAAGGTTTGGTGGGGTACCGAACGAAAATGGCTCTTAGTGCAAGGTGGTGTGGATGGGAGGGTTTTGGCTTCTAGAGGCCGGATGTCCGGGCCAGAGGCCGGATGTCCGGGCCAGGCCGGATATCCGAGGCATGGGCCGGATGTCCAGGGTTCCCGAGGCCCAGGCCAGATGTCCGGGGCACGGGCCGGATGTCCGGGGTGCCCGAGGCCCTGATGAACTCCGTGGACTAGATGACTTCCATGGCCAAATTAGTCGGATTTTGCAGATCATAATTGGGGGAAAGCTAGATCCACTCGTGGCACAGCAAATCCATGTAACAAATTCACAAAAAAATGGGGCTATTTTTGTTGGGGAATTTTCGAAATTGGGATGAACACAACAAAAACAAGCTAGAAAACACGGGTAGGGGCTCCAATTTCATGAGAAACCATGGCTCTTGACACCATATGATGCGGGGTCAACCCGATCTAGGCCGATCTTTCACGAAGAGGAGGGAAACCCACGATGAACACGAAGAACACAAAGGGAAATACGGGGAAAACACAAGAGGAACACTCAAATCAACACGAAGATGGTCACACAAGTGCTAGATCCATGATACATAACGAGATACACGATCCATGGACAACAAAGGACTATACAAAGGTAGTCTTCTCCGGAAGGAGGTCTTGAGGGTATCCCATAGGATCTTCTCCGTAGCGGAGGTATTGAATCCGTGTGGATCTTCTCCGAAGAGGGGCCGCAGTCACTCTCGAGGAGATGAAGCACTAGATGAGGAAAGCTCTAGGTATCAAATGAGCTATCACAAAGCTGACCCTAGAAAACAGGAGGGGAAGGAGTACTTATAGTCTAGGGGACGGAAAAGGGGTACACGGGTCAAAACCCAAGACGCTGCGCGCAGGCAGGGCGGGATGTCCGGCGGTCGGGCCGGATGTCCGGGCTAGCGCCTAGTCTCGAGTGTGCTTCTGCGGTGTGGAGCTGGATTTTCGGGCCCGAGGCCGGATGTCCGGGATCTGGACGGATGTCCAGGCCCTGTAGCTTCGGCTGCGGGGGATGTTCTGTAGTTGCTGGTCCAGGGGCCGGATGTGCGAGCCCGGGGGCCAGATGTCCGGGGCGTGGGACTTTCTTCGGCTTCCCTCGATGCAATGCTTCATCCATGAACTTGGGGACTTGTCCATCTTCATGCGCCTCTCCGATGGAGTCTTCTTGATACCCGAGCACTCAAAAAACATCCACCTGAGGTAGTAGCCATGTCTCACATGATTCATATGGAAGTTGTTCTAGGAGAGATGTCACCTCATTCTCGAGAGCTTTACCACGAGCACGTGACATTGGTCCTTGGGGCACTTGGTGAGACGATGGTAGGTCCATGGGGATGACCTTGGGATGCTCCGCATCAGTTATTAACTACAACATGCCTAATATTTCAAAACAAGCAAACGTAGTCATTCAAACTTGTAGTGTGCAGGTCTAAGTACACTAGTTATTGGCCATGTTTGGATTCTTGGGTTAGAGTTAGTTTGAGCTAGTTTGGGCTCAAATAGCCCTAAATTATCCAAACATGAGGGCTAGTTTGAGCTAGTTGCGTCAAACCCACCCAAAACAACTATTCCACCCAAGGGGTGATGATTGGGGCTAGTTCTCCTAGTGCATTTATTGTCAATCTAACACTGTCATCCATACACCTCCTTGGCTAGAGTTAGTTCAGGGTTAGTTATTATTTAGTATCATTGCTATTTAGGAAACATAGGATAGCGTAGGATTTATTCTACCCTGACTTGTACTCCAAGATGACCATGTACTCCTATATATATGCCCACGAGGCTCAAGCAATACAATCAACTATTCCACCAATCTCTCTCTCCCCCTCCCTATTAACTGTCATGAGCTAGAAACTAACTGTAACATCCAGCTAAGTTAGAGTATCAAAAAAATGCCATTGTTAAATCAAATGGAAAGGCGTGTTCCATACACCCTCCTGTCCTTTTTACTCTACATATAAAAATTGTCTGAAGTCAAACATTATAAAGTTTGACCTTATTTATATGAGAAAATATTAACATCTAGCATGCTAAAGTTATACAATATGAAAATTGAAGTCATGACACATGTACTGATATTTATTTCTTATTGTGAATGTTCGTATTTTGTTCTATAAAGTTGGTCAAACTTTACGAGGCTTAACTTTAGATAAATCTTATATGCGAACTAAAAAGATTCGGAGGGAGTACATCGTGCTTAACAGCAACCAAATATAGTCATTCATAAAGCTATTGTTAAATTTGGTATTGATGAAATTGAACTTCACAGTTCATACTAGCACATACAGAACAATAGAACACCACACTATTTACAGCTGAAATAAACAAGGCATACTACGAACAACGAAAGATGGCAATTCAAACTGGACATATGCTAACTACAAAAACAACCATAAACCATAGAAATAAACAAGGTGTAATGCAAACAACCAAATATAGCAATAAATACTTGATAGGTTCTCACTACAAAAGGGGGTCGAGAAAACAAATCATGGGTTTCCTCACTTGTCACAGATTAGCTCCTCCTCGTGGTCACTGTCAATGAGGTCTGACATGCCAGCTGAGAATCACAAACCAGCGTCGCGGAACTTGTCCTTCAGAAATGACAAAAGGGGCTCCATGGCGAGGAAGGATGACAAATTGTTCATAACGACCGTAGGAGATTAGCGGCAGAGCCATCGATGAGATCAACGGTTGTCGAACCCGAAGGGTTGGACTGGGAAACTTAACCTGTGACATAACCCCCGTCAAGCCGTCGGTGTCGACGACCGCGATGTCGTAGCCGGCATCTGCCACATGCCAGAATACTCTAGCCCGCTGATTGAAAGGCTCAATCCAGGTTTAGTCATCGTCGTTAGCTTCCTCGGAGGCCACCTCGCCGACGTCGGGCAAAGAGGCCGCGGTAAAGCTCATTTGGGCCATTCACTCCTTGAGCTCCCCGGGAAGCGTAGCCAGGCTTAGGCTGCAACGCTCTAGAGTGGAGGAGGGGTGGGGATGGGGATCTCCGGGAAAGGGGCGTTTCACAGGCGTCATCTAAGGAACTCAGGGCGGCGAGGGTATGTATATCGATGGGTAAACTACGCGGACAGACCGGCAGAGGTTGACGATGGACGCGGCGCGGCGGTGCACCCATCCTAGCTAGGTTTGGAGCGAGGGAGGGGTGATGTGTATGTGTGTGAGCGGGGGATTTGGGGTGAGCGAAGGATTTGGGGTGTGTGTGTGGAGGGCGTCCAAGGTGGTGTTTGAGGAAATGTCGCATGTACTGGAAATTTTACTAGGCGGGAGTAAAATGGCAGGGCTACCGGAAATTTGGAGCAAGGGATTGAAGAAGAGCGGGGCGGGAGTAACGAACATCACACATGGTTAAAACATAATAATCGTGTGCTATGAAATAGAAAAACGCTCCAGCCGAGCAGATATTTTTGAGATTGCGATGGATGGAGGTGGGAGTAAAATGCCGAGGCTACTAAAAACTTGGATCTACTGATTGAAGTAGGGCAGGAATAACAACCATCGCACACGGTCCAGACATACTAATCGTGTGCTATCAAACAGAAAAACCATCTACGCGGATAGATATTCTCGAGACTGCAAGAGTAGATATTTTCGAGAGGGGGAGAGAATCCTCGTGGAGCCCAATCAACTGTGAACATGTGGGTGACAGGGGCAGGGGCGCAGCACACGGTGATTCCTAGGGAACCATGTCTATTTCGTACCCGATCGTAGACGATTGCTACGTCCGACTCATCTGATGCATACAAATTTGGCCAAAAAACGCGGGAACGAGTTAGAACACAAACAAACTTGCATGTGGACCAAATATATGTATGAAAAGGGTGGTTTGATGTTCAAAGACCCAATGCACAACTTTGATTTGCACCTGCCGCACGAAGCACACGTTATTTTGCTAGCCCCCCCCCCCACACACACACATGCACACTTTGTGTTGCCGGGAGGGGAATCCTAGATATGAACACTTGCCCCCAAATAGCTAGGTCTGACATCACACTGTACCGTAACACAAAACCGAAAGGAGTACATCAACCCCCTATCCCCTTTGCTTCCGATCAGATGTGGACCGTGTGCGGGCCCATAGATGTGTTCTTCTGGCATTAGATGGGTGAGACCAGTTACCAACCACACCTGCAGGTCACCAGATGTTTGTGTGTATGTGTGTGTGTGTGTGTGTGTGTGTGTGTGTGTGTGTGTGTGTGTCTGTCTGTCTGCCTGTGTGAAAATGATGTGCTATGATATTTAAATAACAAAATCACAAATTTGATGTGGCACATGTGCATCGCAAATTAAGCAGGCATCCCCGACCCCATAAAGGTTTATCTAGTACGAAGTAGTACTATGCCCCCACACACACACTTTGAGTTGGGGGGAGGGGAAGAATCACCACCATGGTCGTATAACCTCTCTTGTTTGTTGGGTTAAAGTCATGCATTGACGTTCCACGCATGGCCGCACGAAATAGCCGTCCTAATGGAAAGATTACGTTGCCGGTGCCGTTTTGGGGAGAGCTGAACTACTGGACTCAGAAGATTGTGTTTGATGTGGTTGACCTCCCCCTGCCGTACAATGGGATTCTGGGACGCCCAGCCCTGGTTAAGTTCATGGCAGCATCCCATTATGCTTATAACACTTTGAAGATACCTGGGCCACTGGGAGTCATCACTATCCCATCAGACGAGAAGGACGCCATTATCTGCGTGGACAAGATGTACCGGGATGCAATCGTAGCAGAGGCTGTGGCAGCGGCAACTCCCGCCATGAGAAGCAAAGGAAAGAAGAGGGATTGTTGGTCCTCCGGCAAGGAGTCTGGGAAGCGTGCCCCCTCCGAGTGCACGACACCCGTTGACTACGTGCCGAAGTGTTCAACAGCAATAGACCCAAGGTTCCTACACCCCAAGTAAGGAAGGTCTCGGCAGGGCTGGCTGGTGTTGATTGTCCTTTCATTATCAGAGCGACCCTTGATGACAAATAGGAAAGCACGCTCGTAGCCTTCCTACGGGCGAATATCGATGTGTTTGCCTGGCAACCATCTGATATCCCCGGTGTTCCCAGGAAGGTAATTGAGCACCACCTTGTTGTCTGCCCACATGCCCGACCTGTCAAGCAGAGAGTCCGGAAGCAGGCCTTGGAGCGCCAGCAGTTCATTCCCGAGGAAATCAAGAAACTAGAGGCAGCTGGTTTGGTCAGAGGAGTACTGCACCCTACATGGTTAGCAAATCCAGTGGTAGTTTGGAAGGCTAAAGGGAAATGGAGCCTTTGCATTGATTTCACAGTTCTCAACAAGGCTTGCCCAAAGGACCCATTCGCTTTGTTGCGTATTGACCAGAATGTGGATTCCACATCAGGTTGTGATCTGCTCTCCTTTTTGGATGCATACTCCGAGCACCATCGGATTGAAGAGTGCTGGGTCTGCTTTTGCAAGAGCAATCCAGATTGGTTTTGAGCCACGGCTACATAGGAATATAGAAGCTTATATGGATGACATCATGGTCAAAACCAAGGATAAGGCCACCCTTATCCATGATTTGGAGTGGACGTTTGCTAATCTGCACAAGATCAACTTGAAGCTTAATCCGGAGAAGTGTGTGTTTGGTGTTCCCTCTGGCAAGCTGCTTGGATTCTTCATATCCCATCAGGGGATTGAAGCCAACCCCGATAAGATCAAAGCCATTGAACAGATCTAGGAGCCAAGGACAGTCAAGGATGTAAGGCGCTTGACGGGATGCATTGCCGCGCTAAGAAGATTCATCTCCAAGTCTGCTGAGCGCGCCTTGCCGTTCTTTAAAATTCTAAAGAAGGCAGGGCCAATGAAGTGGACCACAGAAGCAGATGCTGCATTGCAAGAGTTGGAGGCCTACCAATTATCTGTGCCTACCTTGGTTGCACCCAAACCCCAAGAGTCGTTGTTGCTTTACTTGGCGGCAACCAACCAAGTGGTCAGTGCGGCCTTGATAGAACATCGAGAAGTAGATGAAGTAGAAATGATGCGGAGCATCCCAAGGTCATCTCCATGGACCCTCCATTGCCTCACCAAGTGCCCCAAGGACCAATGACACGTGCTCATGCTAGAGCTCTCGAGACCGAGGTGACATCTCTCCTAGTCCAACTTAAATATGAATCTTGCGAGACATGGCTACTACCTCAGACGGATGTGTTTTGTGTGCTCAAGTATGAAGAAGACCCCATCGGAGAGGCTCGTGAAGATGGACAAGTCCCCAAGCTCACGGACGAAGCTTTCTATCGAGAGAAGATGAAGAAAGCTCCAGGCCCCGGACATCCGCCCCCCTGGCCCGGACATCCGGCCCCTGGACAATCAGCTACAGAACAGCCCCAGCCGCTGATGCTACAGGGCCCCGACATCCGGCCAGGGCCCGGACATCCGGCCCAGCAGGCCCTGGACATCTGGCCTCGTGCCCTGAAATCCGGACCATCCTATCCAGAGAGCATCGGGACCGAGCCCCTTCAGCCCGGACATCCGGCCCCTCGGCCCGGACATCCGGCGACCAGCGAAGCCCCGGACATCCTGCCCGACGCCCGAACATCCGGCCCCTGATTGCCTGCGCGCATCTCCTTTGCGTTGTGACCCATGTACCCCTTCGCCTCGTAGACTATATATATTCCTCCTCCTACATATTTTTAGGGTTAGCTTTTGGGATAGCTCATCTAAAACCTTAGTGGTTCCTCTCCTACGAGACCGCGGCCTCCTCGGAGAAGATCCACCGGATTCAAGACCTCCTTCTCGGAGAAGAACATCAAGACCTCCACACGGAGATGACTACCGCTACTTGTATCGTCCTTAGTTGATCGTGTATCATGTATCACTCTTTGTGTTCCCGGATCTAGCATTTGTGTGACCTAATCTTGTTGATTTGAGTGTTTTCTTCTTGTTCCTTTTGTGTTTTCCCTCGTGTACCACGTGTTCATCCTCGGGATCCCTCCTTTGCGTGAAAGATCGGCCATCTAGGGTTCCACCCTACATCATCATGGTATCATGAGCCACGGTTTCTCAAGAATTTGGAGCCTCCCCACAGTTTTCTAGCTTGTTTTTGTTGTGTTCTTCCGAATTTCGAAAATTCCTCACAAAAAATAGCCCCAAAAAAGTTTTGTGATCTGTTGATTTGAGGAGATTTTGTTGAATTTGTTCCATAGATTTGCTGTGCCACGAGTGGATCTAGCTTTTTCCCACCTTTTCACCAGTTTTGATCCGCAAAATCCGATGAATTTTGGCCCCGAAAGTCACCGTGTGCAAGGAGTTCATCACGGCCTCGGGCACCCCGGACATCCGGCCCGTGCCCCGGACATCCGGCCTGGCCCGGACATCCGTCCCGTGCCCCGGACATCCAGCCTGGCCCGGACCATACATTTCGATCCACCATTTTCGTTCGGTATCCCATCAAACCTTCCGCATACCACCACCACTTCCGCAACCACCATTGTTTCACCGCTATGATTTTGACAATTTTGTCAAACTTTGCCTTGGATACTTGAGTTGTGGTTTCACCATTTCCTTGGATGTTTAGGCTACCTTGGAACGGTAAGACTTCGACACCACCACCGCTCACCCTCGGCAAGGACGGTAACATCGACGACACCTTGTTCATTCTACATTGCAATTGCATTGTCACCCTATAGACCATTTTTGCGTAGCTTTCCCATCGAGACTAGCCATTTGAGTATTGTCGGGCCACGACACTTGTGCACATTAGTGATAGTCATAGATATTGAATATTACATCATCATATCTCCGTGTGACACAAGACTATCTCGCATACTCAATAGCTACCTTGATCCGAGAAGCATGCATAAGTGACCAAAGAAAGAGCTCACAAGCTTTTAAGCAAAAGAGCCACCCAAAGCTTATAAGCAAAAGGAAAATAGCATCATACGCCTTGCATCAAAGTGATCATACGAGATAGACAATACAAAATCTTGTGCTCAAGCATCGGCACATCATACACTCATAGTATATTTGTGATAGAAAGGCGTTACGCTTGCCTCTTATAGGTTGTGCAACACGAGAAATTTCCGAGGTTTTTACATTTTCGCTCACCCTTGGTTGCACAACCACATTTATCTATCCGTGCGTGTGTTCCGTGTGCTACTTATTGCTTGTGATCTACTTGTTGCATGAGCAAATTGTGAACCATTTTCAACATCATTGAGTCACTTTGACAATTGCATTGAATTTGTGCCACCATCTTAACCAAGCTCCTCTCAAAGCTTTACTTGTGTAGGTGTGAGAATCAACAAGAAGTGGTACCAATAGTGCTATTTCCGGGTTACATTATTGAGTGATCATTGATCCATTTTCAACTTCGGTCAAGGTACAATTGGTATTGTCTCCTCCTTTCTCCCACTCACATACTTGCTTGTGACGATGGATAGGCCAAGTATATCTACGAACCCGCTCTTCGATGATCCTCAAGAATTGAACAACTACGTCACCAAACTATATCTCTTCGGTGTCCAACGAGCTCTACATCAAGAAAGGGAAGCTATGTGAGAGCACATTGAGCAAGTCGCCGCCGACGCATGGCAATTTGAAGCAAAAACAAGAGAGCAATTCGACATCATCAACACCAACATGTCTACTCAATTCGATGAGCTACGGACTTTGATAGTCAACCGACGCTCCCCATCCACATCTTCTCAAAGACGAAGACGATCAAGTCGCCACACCGACTCCACAGACGGCTCAAATACACCTACATCGAACACTCTTCGTCAAGCCGCACGTCAAGCTCGACATGACAACTGGAATCCACTTCATGACCAGAGCTCCCAAGAGCTATTTGAAGAGCAAGAAAGTCGACATCGTCAAAACCAAGCTACACTTGAACAAGCGCAAGAACGGCAACGACTATGCCAACAACAACAAGAGCAAGCACGTCGACACCAAGAAGACCAAGATGCCGAGGCTAATCGTCAAGCACAACAACATCGAGAAACTCAAGCTCTTGAGGCGCAATGAGCCTTACGTGATTCACATCGCAATGTGTCAACTCGCAATCGACATACTCGTCAAGAAGAGGATTTCCTTCGTAATGAGATGCAAGAGAGGCGCCACCATGCACAAATGCAAGAAGAAGTTCCTCCTCAAGCGCGACAAGAGCAGCAACCTTAACAAGAACCACAAGCTCGGCAAGTACACCATGACAATGGACATCAACTCCGCCAAGAGCGACATGAGATTGACAATCGTCCAAATCAAGAACGCCCTCACAATAGGCAAGCCAACAATGAAGAGCATCGCTATGGCAAGCTTAAATTCACCATGCCAAAGTTTTCCGGAAGCATTGATCCTGAAGACTACCTCTCATGGGCATTGAAGGTTGACAAGATCATTCGCCTACCTAACATTGATGAAGAAAAGAAGATTGCAATGTCCTCCCTTGAATTCCAAGACTATGTTCTCACTTGGTGGGAGCAAATCATAGAAAGAAGAGAAGCAAAAGGCGAACCTCCTATCACTACTTGGGCTCAAATGAAGTCATGACAGCACGCTTCATGCCAACACAGTACAACCGTGACTTATTCAAGAAGCTACAACTCCTCAAGCAAGGTACCAAGTCCGTTGAAGAATACTACAAGGAGATGGAGATTGCCATGATAAGAGCAAACATCACGAAAGATGAAGAACTAACGATGGCGAGATTCTTGAATGGACTCAACTATCCTATCAAGAAGATTGTGGACTTTCAACCCTACACGACCCTCCTCGAGCTCGTACACCAAGCAACCAAAGCTGATGTAGGGTGGAACCCTAATCAGCGGACCTTTCACGATTTGGAGAGTGTCCCACGATGAACACGGAGAGCACAAGGAGGAGGACGGGGAAAACACAAGAGGAAACACTCAAATCAACACGAAGATAATCACACAAGCGCTAGATCCACGATACATAGTGCGATACATGATCCATAGTCAACGATGGTGATACAAGGATAGTCTTCTCCGTGAGGAGGTCTTGGAATCCCGTAGGATCTTCCCCGATGTGGAGGCCTTGAATCCGTAGTGGATCTTCTCCATAGAGGCGCACGGTCTCGTGGGAGAAATCCACACAAGTCTGAGAAATGAGCTAACCAACAGCTACCTCGAAAGGAGGGAGGTCAACGGGTATATATTACACAGATCGGCACCGTCGGGGCAGACGTCCGCTGGTTACCGGACGTCCGGTGGTTCCGGAGGGACCGGACGTCCGGTAATCCTCGGATTTCCACTATTTATCTTCTGTTGCCGTTGTCACGGACGTCCGGTGGCTTCCGGTCGTCCGGTCGTCTGGGAGAGGCCGGACGTCCGGTGTCTTCCGGTCGTCCGGTGCAGGCCGAACATCCGGTGCCTGTAGCATCTTCAGCCTTCCTTCTTCTTGTCTCGTGTACTTGTCGGGCCTGTCATCTTGGTCATCGTGCAGAGCTGTCCCGTGGCCTTCGTCCAAGTACCTGAGTATGCACAGAGTCCCTGATGAAGGTAGAAGCCATGTCTCAAGTGAATCCGAAAGATGTAGAGAGAGGAGCGAGGTCACCTCGGTCTCGAGAGCTCTCGCACGAGCTCGAGTCATCGGTCCTTTGGGCACTTGGTGAGGCAATGGAGAGTCCATGGGGATGACCTTGGGATGCTCCGCATCATCTCCCCTCCCTTGGGAAAGATCCGACCTCGGATCGAAATCTTCATCACCATGGAAAGGAGAAAGATCCTTGACGTTGAAGGTGTCGCTCATGGAGTACTTGTCTCGAGGGAGGTCGATCTTGTAGGCGTTGTCGTTGTAGCGAGCTAGCACCTTGAAGGGTCCGTCGGCGCGAGGTAGAAGTTTGGACTTGCGCTTGTGTGGGAAGCGGTCCTTGCGAAGATGAAGCCAGACAAGATCTCCCGGTTGGAACACCATTGGTGCCTTGTTGACGTTGAGCTTGGTGGCGAGACGTTGGACTTGGCGCTCGATCATTGCCCTTGTATCTTCGTGCACCTTCTTGAGATAGCTCGCTCGAGCACTTGCGTCCATGTTGATGCGCTCTTGTAGAGGTAGAGGTAGAATGTCCAGCGGAGACAACGGATTGAAACCGTAGACAACCTCGAATGGTGACTTGCCGGTGGTCGAATGTCTTGCGCGGTTGTAGGCGAACTCGGCGATGGGCAAGCAATGCTCCCATTCCCGGATGTTCCTCTTGATCAACACACGAAGAAGAGTGGAAAGCATGCGGTTCGTCACCTCCGTCTGGCCGTCCGTTTGTGGATGGTACGCCGAAGAGAAGAGTAGCTTGATTCCGAGCTTGGCACATAGTGTTTTCCAACAGTAACTCAAGAACTTGACGTCCCGGTCCGACACGATCGTTTTGGGCACGCCGTGTAGACGAAGTATCTCCCTACAAAAGAGAGTTGCATCATGTGAAGCATCGTCGATCTTGGTACAAGGAATGAAATGAGCCATTTTAGAGAATCTATCTACCACGACAAGCACGGAATCTTTTCCATTTTGAGTCCTAGGCAAGCCAAGTATGAAATCCATGCTTATGTCTTCCCATGGATGGTATGGAATAGGAAGAGGCATGGAAAGACCATGAGATTGAGCTTTGGACTTAGCTTTGCGGCATGTAGAACATCGGTTGGTGAGGCGTGAGACGTCACGAAGCATCTTGGGCCAAAAATAGTTCTTAGAGAGGGTAGCAAACGTCTTGTCGCGTCCAAATTGTCCCATGAGTCCTCCTCCATGAGATTCCTGCAAAAGGAGCAAACGAAGCGAAGACTCGGGAATGCAAAGTTTGTTAGCTCTCATAAGAAATCCATCCATGATGTAGTAATGTTCCCAAGAAGTGTGAGTCAAGCACTTAGCATAAGCATTTGCAAAGAAAGGATCATGCTCATATAAATCTTTAATATGCTCAAAGCCAATCACATTCAACTCAAGTTGTGTTGCAAGCATGCATTTGCGGGAAAGCGCGTCCGCCACAACATTTTCTTTGCCCTTGATGTATTTGATGACATAGGGAAAAGACTCAATGAACTCACTCCATTTAGCATGACGCTTGTTCAACTTAGTTTGACCTTTGAGATACTTGAGTGTCTCATGGTCCGTATGAAGAATGAATTCATGAGGTCTAAGATAGTGTTCCCAAACACGTAGAACTCTCACCAAGGCATAAAGCTCTTTATCATAGATGGGGTAGTTAAGTTGCGCTCCCGATAGCTTCTCGCTAAAGTACGCAATTGGGCGCTTTTCTTGCATTAGCACGCCACCTATGCCGGTACCACTAGCATCACAATGAATCTCAAACGGTTTGTCAAAGTTTGGTAGGGCTAGAAGTGGTGCGTGCGTGAGTAAGCTCTTAAGCTCATTGAACGCGGTGTCTTGCGAAGGACCCCAAATGAAGGGTGCGTTCTTCTTGCTCAAAGCGTGTAGAGGCATAGCAATGGTGCTAAAGTCCTTCACAAAACGTCGATAGAAACCGGCTAGACCAAGGAAACTACGCACTTGCATGAGATTCTTTGGTTGAGGCCAAGTTTTAATTGCTTCAATTTTAGTTTCATCAACGTGAACACCTTGAGAAGACACGACAAATCCTAGAAAGACAACCTTGTCAACGCCAAAAGTGCATTTCTCCATATTAGCGTATAGTTGTTGTTTGCGAAGTGCTTGCAAAACTAGTTGGACATGGTCAACATGTTCTTCAAGCGACTTGCTAAAGATGAGAATGTCATCGAAGTAAACCACTACAAAGACGCCTATATAGGGTCGGAGAACAAAATGCATAAGACGCACAAAAGTGCCGGGTGCTTCCGATAAGCCCATTGGCATAACAAGCCACTCGTATAACCCGAACTTGGTTTTGAAAGCAGTTTTCCACTCATCACCCTCTTGAATGCGAATTTGGTAGTAACCACTTTTAAGATCAATTTTTGAAAAGATGGTGGCACCACATAATTCATCAAGCATGTCGTCTAAGCGTGGAATAGGGTGAAGGTATCTAACGGTGATAGCATTTATCGGACGACAATCGGAGCACATGCGAAAACTTCCATCTTTCTTAGGCACGAGGATAACGGGAACGGCACAAGGGCTTAAGCTTTCACGTACATGACCTTTGTCGATGAGTTTTTGCACTTGCCGTTGTATCTCCTTTGTTTCCTCGGGGTTGACACGGTAGGGAGCCTTGTTTGGAAGTGGTGCACCGGGTACGAGGTCCCGCGAAGTGGAGGTAGACCCGGTGGTAGCTCATCGGGAAAGACGTCCGAGAATTCCTGCAACAATTGAGACAACACAAAAGGTGGAGGTGGTGAAGTGTTAGTAGGTTTGGCTTCCCCTTTGCATAAAAGCACAAGGTGGAAGACGCTCGATGGGTTCTCACACACTTCTCTCATCTCACGTTTGGTGGCAAATAGAACTAGTTGCTTCTTGTCGCTCATCGTGGAGTCGCTCATATTTGGCTTGTGGCTCTCGCTCTCTTTTTGGTGGCTCACTCTCTCACCATTTTCTCCACGATGGGTGGTAGGTAAAAGCTTGTCGGCGGCTACTTGACTTGGAGTCATTGGTCGAAGCACGAATTCCTTGCCCTTCATCTTGAAATGATAGTGATTTGTCCGTCCATTGTGTGTGACTCCACGATCATATTGCCATGGACGTCCAAGAATAAAGTGGCATACGGACATGGGTATCACATCACATTCAAGCGTCTCCTTGTAGGCGCCAATCTTGAAAGAGACTTGCACGGTGTGCTCGACTCGAAGAATTCCGGCATCGTTGAGCCACTGGACCTTGTAGGGGTGAGGATGCTTCGTCTTGACCAAATGAAGCTTGTCGCATAGCTCTTCGCTTGCCAAGTTGTGGCAACTTCCTCCATCGATGATAACCTTGACGGAGCGTCCATTGATGCCGGCCTTCGTATGGAAAATATGACATCGTTGGTCGTCATCTTGTTGGTGTTGGAGTGTCAAGACTTTGGAGACAACAAGGTTGGGGCTTGAGTCATTGTCGCAAAACACTTGATGATCTTCTTCTTCATTGACTTGGCGATGCATAGCGACATGCTCAAGTGCTTCCATCTCATCATCGCTCATGGAGTCATAAGATCCGTCGTTGTTGATGATCATGGTGCGACCGGTCTTGCACTCAAATGACTTGTGGCCTCGTCCTTGGCACTTGAAGCATTTGATGGAGCTCGTCTTGTTATTGTCTTCGGTAGGAGTTGTAGTTGAGGGAGCTCTTGGCTTGAAGTTGTTGGTAGAAGGTGGACGACTCGATGTAGTCGCATTCTTGTAGCTTGACTTGTCACCGAAGTTTGTAGATGGCTTGGTAGAGGTAGGAGGAGTAGCCGAAGTCGTTGAAGCTTGGTTGTAGGAGCCGAAGTTCTTGGAGTTGAACTTGGAGTACTTGTAGTCCTCTTGAACTTGTCGCTCCGCTTTGGTTGCTTGATGTACTAGCTTGAGGAGATTGTTGTATGGTTGGAAGTCCGCAATCTTCTTTATGGGATAGTTGAGTCCATTCAGGAATCTCGCCATAGTTTGCTCGTCATCTTCCATGATGTTTGCTCGTATCATGGCAATCTCCATCTCCTTGTAGTACTCTTCAACGGACTTGGTACCTTGCTTGAGGAGTTGTAGCTTCTTGAACAAGTCACGATTGTAGTGTGTAGGCACAAAGCGTGCTCTCATGACTTCCTTCATTTGAGCCCAAGTTGTGATAGGAGGTTCGCCTTTTGCTTCTCTTCTCTCTATAACTTGCTCCCACCAAATGAGAACATAGTCTTGGAACTCAAGGGATGCCATTGCGATCTTCTTCTCTTCATCGAAGTTGTGAAGGCGAAAGATCTTGTCAACCTTCAATGCCCATGAGAGATAGTCTTCGGGATCAATGCTTCCGGAGAACTTTGGCATGGTGAACTTGAGCTTGCCATAGCGATGCTCGTCATTGTTTCCTTGCCTATTGGGAGGGCGATCTCGATTTTGGCGGTTTGCCATATCTTGTTGCTCTCGTTGATGTAGATGTTCTTGTTGGAGTTGATGTTCTTGTTGGTGTTGTTGCTCTTGTCGCGCTTGAGGAGGAGCTTCTTCTTGCATTCTTGCTTGCTGGCGCCTCTCTTGCATCTCATCGCGAAGGAAATCCTCTTCTTGACGAGTTTGTCGTGTGTGGCCTGCCACATTGCGATGTGCATCTTGTAAAGCATGTTGCGCCTCCATAGCTTGAGCTTCTCGACGTTGTTGTGCTTGGCGGTTAGCCTCGGCATCTTGTTCTTCTTGATATTGACGTGCTCGCTCCTGTTGTTGTTGGCGTAGTCGTTGCCGTTCTTGTGCTTGCTCAAGTGTAGCTTGGTTTTGACGACGTCGGCTTTCTTGCTCGTCGAATAGCTCTTGTGAACTCTTGTCATGTAGAGGATGCCGGTGGTCATGTCGAGCTTGACGGGCGGCTTGACGAAGAGTGTTGGACGTAGGTGTACTTGAGTCTTGTGTGGAGTCGGTGTGTCGACTTGAGCGGCTTCGTCTTTGAGAAGATGTTGAGGAAGAACGTCGGTTGATTATCAATGTCCGGAGCTCATTGTATTGAGTAGTCATGTTGGTGTTGATGAGGTCAAATTGTTCTTTTGTCC
Organism: Secale cereale; assembly: GCA_902687465.1. Taxonomy (NCBI): domain Eukaryota; kingdom Viridiplantae; phylum Streptophyta; class Magnoliopsida; order Poales; family Poaceae; genus Secale; species Secale cereale. The sequence goes on along the minus strand of LR738715.1, from coordinate 447,871,501 downwards.
TTGCTTCAAATTGGCGCGCGTCCTCGGCGACTTGACCAATGTACTCACGCATAGCTTCACTCTCTTGATGTAGAGCTCGTTGGACACCGAATAGATGTAGTTTGGTGACGTAGTTGTTCGCTTCTTGAGGATCGTCGAAGATCGGGTTGGAAGATGTACTTGGCCTATCCATCATCACAAGCAAGTATGTGAGTGGGAGAAAGGAGAAGACAATATCAATGTACCTTAACCGAGGTTGAAAATGGATCAATGATCACGCGATAATGTAACCCGGAAATAGCACTATTGGTATCACTTCGTGTCGATTCTCACACCTACACAAGTAAAGCTTTGAGAGGAGCTTGGTTAGGATGTGGCACAAATTTAATGCAATCGTCAAAGTGACACAATGATGTTGAAAATGGTTCACAATTTGCTCATGCAACAAGTAGATCACTAGCAAAGGTAGCACACGGAACACACGCACGGATAGATAAATGTGGTTGTGCAACCAAGGTTGAGCGAAAATGTGGCAAACCACGGAAAATGCTCGTGTTGCACAACACTAGAGAGACGCTAACCGATTGCTTAATAGGCGGATACGCACTTGTGCACGACCTATAAGAGGCAAAACGTAACGACTATCTATCACAAGTATGCTATGAGTGTATGATGTGCCGATGCTTGAGCACACGATGATGTTGCTATGATGTATGATCTCCTTTGATGCAAAGCGTATGATGCTATTGTATTTTTCTTTGATTGGCTCGTTTGCTTAAAAGCTTGTGAGCTCTTTCTTTGGGTACTTATGCATGCTTCTCGGATCAAGGTAGCTATTGTGTATGCGGTACACTCTTGTGTCACACGGAGATATGCAAGATACCAAGATGATGTGGTGTTACTCACAATGATGTAGTATGCAATATCTATGACTATCACTAATGTGCACAAGTGTCGTGGCCCGGCAATACTCAAATGGCTAGTCTCAATGGGAAAGCTACGCAAAGATGGTTTATAGGGTGACAATGCAATTGCAAGGTAGAATGAGCGAAGTGTCGTCGATGTTACCGTCCTTGCCGAAGTTGAGCGGTGGTGTTGTCGAAGTCTTGCCGTTCCAAGGTAGCCTAAACATCCAAGGAAACGGTGAAACCACAACTCATGTATCCAAGGCAAAGGGAGACACACTTTCCAAACTCGTAGCGGGTAAACGATGGTGGTTGCGGAAGGTGGGATGAAAGGTAGGTGGTAGCGGAAGGTGGTACGAAACTGAACAAGTCAGCCTCGTCAGGTTTTGTCGGACGTCCGGAAGTTACCGGTCGTCCGGTCGGTCGGATGGGGTCGGACGTCCGGAAGTTGCCAGAAATCCGGTAAAAGCTTCTGTAACGGGGTGCCGGTCGTCCGGTGTTTAGCGGACGTCCGGTGTCTCAAGGGGTGCCGGACGTCCGGTAAACGTCGGTCGTCCGGTAGGTCTGGGACTGTGGGTGGTGGAATCTGTGGAGAAATTTGTCAAACGTGGTCGAATCTGCGGGGGAAAATGGTGAAAAAGTGGGGAAATGCTAGATCGACACGTGGCACAGCAAATCCATGGAACAAAGTCAACAAAATCTTGCCAAATCAACGGATCACAAAAATTTTTTGGGGTTATTTTTGTGGAGATTTTTCGAAATTGGGAAGAACACAACAAAAACAAGCTAGAAAACAGTGTGTGGGGCTCCAAAATCGTGATCAACCTTGCTCTTGATACCAAGATGATGTAGGGTGGAACCCTAATCAGCGGACCTTTCACGATTTGGAGAGTGTCCCATGATGAACACGGAGAGCACAAGGAGGAGGACGGGGAAAACACAAGAGGAAACACTCAAATCAACACGAAGATAATCACACAAGCGCTAGATCCACGATACATAGTGCGATACATGATCCATAGTCAACGATGGTGATACAAGGATAGTCTTCTCCGTGAGGAGGTCTTGGAATCCCGTAGGATCTTCCCTGATGTGGAGGCCTTGAATCCGTAGTGGATCTTCTCCGTAGAGGCGCACGGTCTCGTGGGAGAAATCCACACAAGTCTGAGAAATGAGCTAACCAACAGCTACCTCGAAAGGAGGGAGGTCAACGGGTATATATTACACAGATCGGCACCGTCGGGGCGGACGTCCGCTGGTTACCGGACGTCCGGTGGTTCCGGAGGGACCGGATATCCGGTAATCCTCGGATTTCCGCTATTTATCTTCTGTTGCCGTTGTCACGGACGTCCGGTGGCTTCCGGTCGTCCGGTCGTCTGGGAGAGGCCGGACGTCCGGTGTCTTCCGGTCGTCCGGTGCCTGGAAGTCGCCGGCCGTCCGGTGCAGGCCGGACGTCCGGTGCCTGTAGCATCTTCAGCCTTCCTTCTTCTTGTCTCGTGTACTTGTCGGGCCTGTCGTCTTGGTCATTGTGCAGAGCTGTCCCGTGGCCTTCGTCCAAGTACCTGAGTATGCACAGAGTCCCTCATGAAGGTAGAAGCCATGTCTCAAGTGAATCCGAAAGATGTAGAGAGAGGAGCGAGGTCACCTCGGTCTCGAGAGCTCTCTCACGAGCTCGAGTCATCGGTCCTTTGGGCACTTGGTGAGGCGATGGAGAGTCCATGGGGATGACCTTGGGATGCTCCGCATCAAAAGCGGAGCGATAAGTTCAAGAGGACTACAAGTACTCCAAGTTCACCTCCAAGAACATCGGCTCCTACAACCAAGCTTCAACGACTTCGGCTCCTCCTACCTCTACCAAGCCATCTACAAACTTCGATGACAAACCAAGCTACAAGAATGCGACTACATCTAGTCGTCCACCTTCTACGAACAACTTCAAGCCAAGAGCTTCGTCATCTACAACTCCAACCGAGGACAACTCCAAGATGAGTTCCATCAAATGTTTCAAGTGCCAAGGGCGAGGCCACAAGTCATTTGAGTGCAAGACCGTTCATACCATGATTATCAATGATGACAGATCCTATGACTCAATGAGTGACGATGAGATGGAAGCCCTTGAACATGTAGCTATGCATCACCAAGTGAATGAAGATGAAGACCATCAAGTGTTTTGCGACAATGACTCGAGTCCCTATCTCGCTGTTTCCAAGGTCTTGACACTACAACATCAACAAGATGATGATCAAAGATGTCACATCTTCCATACCAAGGCCGGCATCAATGGACGCTCCGTCAAGGTCATCATCGATGAGGAAGTTGTCATAACTTGGAAAGCGACGAGCTATGCGACAAGCAACAATTGGTCAAGACGAAGCACCCTCATCCCTACAAGATCCAATGGCTTAATGGTGCCGGAACTCTTTGAGTCGAGCACACCGTGCAAGTATCTTTCAAGATAGGCGCCTACGAGGACACAGTTGAGTGTGATGTGGTCCCTATGTCCATGTGCCACCTTATTCTTGGACGACCATGGCAATTTGATCGCGGAGTCACACACAATGGACGGACCATCCATTATAGCTTCAAGATAAAGGGAAAGGAATTCGTGCTACGTCCAATGTCACCAAGTCAGGTAGCCGCCGACAAACACATACCTACCAACCATCGTGGAGAGAGTGGTGAGAGAGTGAGCCACCAAAAGGAGAGTGAGAACCACAAGCCAAATACGAGCGGCTCCACGATGAGTGACATTAAACAACTAGTGCTATTCGCCACCAAAAGTGAGATGAGAGAAGTGTGTGAGAACCCCTCGAGTGTCTTTCACCTTGTGCTTCTATGCTAAAGGGAAGCCAAACCAACTAACACTTCACCGCCTCTACCTTTAGTGTTGTCTAAATTGTTGCAAGAATTCTCGGACGTCTTTCCCGATGAGCCACCTCCGGGTCTACCTCCACTTTGCGGAATCGTACACCGCATCAACCTCATACCCGGCGCACCACTTCCAAACAAGGCTCCTTACCGCGTCAACCCCGAGGAAATCAAGGAGATACAACAGCAAGTGCAACAACACATCGACAAAGGTCATGTACGTGAAAGCTTAAGCCCTTGTGCCGTTCCGGTTATTCTCGTGCCTAAGAAAGATGGAAGTTTTTGCATGTGCTCCGATTGTCGCCCGATAAATGCTATCACCGTTAGATACCGTTACCCTATCCCACGTTTAGACGACATGCTTGATGAATTATGTGGTGCCACCATCTTTTCAAAAATTGATCTTCAAAGTGGCTACTACCAAATTCGCATTCAAGAGGGTGATGAGTGGAAAACGGCTTTCAGAACCAAGTTTGGGTTATATGAGTGGTTGGTCATGCCGATGGGCTTATCGGAAGCGCCCGGTTCATTTATGCGTCTTATGCATTTTGTCCTCCGACCTTATATAGGCGTCTTTGAACTGGTTTATTTTGATGACATCCTCGTTTTTAGCAACTCGCTTGAGGACCATGTGACACACATCCGTATGGTTTTACAAACCGTTTGGAAGGAGCGCTTATATGCTAACATGGATAAATGCACTTTTGGTGTTGACAAGGTCGTCTTCTTAGGATTTTTCGTTCCTTCACAAGGTGTTCACATTGATGAAACTAAAATTGAAGCAATTAAATGATAGAGGCGAGGGGCCCGATCTTTCGATGAGATGATAACTATCGATTTGGTGGAGACGACTTTGACGATCCGACTACAAACGTGCACGACGTTGCGCCTTAGCAATCACTAAACCAATCTTCAGCGGTTACTGACAATGCCAGAAGCACGATCAGCCTGACCACGAAGGTCTATTCCTGCATGCAATCGAAGAACAAGCAAGAATATGATAAAGCAATCTGAATATTGCAAATATAAATGATGTATTGATAAAGGTGGGGATCCGTAAGCGGTCTTGGTCTGGTCGTTGGACACAAACGAAGTACACGAAGTTGCAATGGCTAACTTTTGACTAAACAAATCCCTAAGAAAAAGCTACTAGATGAATCTACTTATATAGGAGCAAGGGGTAGCGGCCAAGGAGGTGGAAGGACGTCCCAAGGCAGCCTAAAACTAACCCTAGGTCGTACAAGGCTCATGAGCCCAAGTGGAGGTGATGTAACACCTTTGGACTTGTAGTTTGACTCGGATTCTGCTGCAGCGTCAGATTGTTTCGTCGGTATCTCAACGCTCCGGACGAATTTGAAGGTGAATCCAATTGGGTTGGAAAGTGTATGAAATCTAGTTTCCAACAAAAAAAGAATCACCCAATTCGGAGTCCGTATGAAGGAGTTCTTGCCGTTTTGAGTCAGGTATGTCTGTGCAGTCCGAATCTGGATGCAGAACGTGAGAGACTTTGACTCTATCTTCTCTTGCCCCAAAAGTGACATGAGAGAAATTTTTAAACAACACCTAAACTTCTCTTTTTCCCTTATCTTCATATGTGGATTGTATAAATGTCCCATACACCTGGAATTAGACATGGCACAAAAGTCTGTGAAGTATTTTTGTTCTGGATGACATAAATAAATTGTTGCATAGTTTGCATTAGAAATCACCTCACAAATATACATGTATGCAATATTTTTGGTCCTATCCAAGGTAGTCATGTCCTCATCATCCTCCCTTTTTTGAAAATAAAGCCGTCCTCGGCGTTGCTTAATCTGAAATGTGGGTAAGAAAATAGACAAGGTGTACATGTTTTATATGTATATGTCATCCATTTTTACTTCCCTTAATGTTCGCACATATGACACATGTATAGATGAGTAACTTTCGTAGTTCATAAAATATAATGCCAAAATATTATCACAAGAAGTAGAAGGCATGAAAATATTGCAAGTCAACTTGCACATATAAGCGAAGCTCTTAATCGTTACAAAAGATTGGCAATGCTCATCATTAAACCATCCCAACCTTGATGAACCATCACCAAGATTAGAGGTCATATCAAAACGATTAAACATTGGCACAACTATTTTCACACGTATTTGATCCAAATCTGTTTTATTCCCTGATTCAAATGGTTCTTTCGCATCAATAGTTATTACAATTGGTTCACTCACAATTGTTTGATCGCATGGCAAAGTCAAATCACGAACATATTCCTCTAAAATAGTTGGTGTGATCAAAGTAGTGGATAGCTCATCGCATGGTTCATTTAAATTGACAAGGCATTCACCATACTCATGTGGAGGTGGAAGATCGGTACCTTTGTCATTACCTCTTATGATCAACTCAGATGATGTAGGCACTGTCAGAGGTGATGTGTCACATGGTGGAGGTGATGTAGTCCTCACAACAACGGATGTGTCTGTCATAGTACGCCTAGTAGTGGAAGGAACAACCGTATCATTTCTTGGAATGTGCACCTGGTGCTTATTCTCCTTACGGACAATACGTCGTTTTATTTCCTGTTCAGCACTACAAGCAAGACGAAACAAATGGTCCATAGGATAACACTCTTCATGAATTAGTAACTCCTGAATATCACGATTTAATCCTGCCCAAAATCTATCCATAAAATCGTCTTCACTTTCTTGTAAAGAGGAATGCAACAAGGTAGTTTGTAAATCATCATAATATTTCGTTACGGTGTCACTACCTTGTTTTAAATGTTGCAACTTTGTAAGCATGTCACGAGTATAATAAGCAGGGACGAATGTATGTCGCATGGCAACTTTCAAATCAATCCAAGTAGTAGGTATATAATTAGGGTGTAACCGACAATATTCACTCCACCAAACTAAAGCATAACCAGTGAAAGAACCAACCGCAACCTTAATTTTTTTACGTTCATCAAAACTATGGGAAGCAAATATATTATTGATGTTGAACTCCCATTCAATATATAAATCAGGTTTAAAACGACCATGAAAGGTGGCATGGAAATAAGAACCTGTTTGTGCGCATTCTGATGTCTTTGTACCTCTTGTGATGGTGGTTGTATTTTCTGAGGTGATGACACGTCTCCCACGATCGATGAAGCCCAACTGACTCTTGAACCTGCCATGATTAGTAGAAACAAGAAACAAAATCCAAAAATAATGTTCCTATGAACTACTAGGATGTGGTGGTAAAGCGCTCACAGTAAAGCAAATATCAATATCTTACAAGTTCTTACCATGCAGCGGGTGGTGATAGGCAACCAGCGGTGTCAAATAACTCCAAAGATTGAGTAAAGCGATTGCCAGGTGAACGTACGTAAACACGGTGTAGAAATATGTGGAGCTGGGTTGGCTTTATATATGGTAGCAAAAGATTAGCAATAATCAATTCAGAGATGCAATGTTGAATAAACGCTCAACGACGGTACTGTGCTGGTCCTAGGCTAGACCGGACTAGAGACGCGAGCCTAGAACACTAATGATGTCACGGTGTAGCACAACTAGCATCAATAAAGGATACGAATTAGCTCTGGACAGCAAGATATAAGTGAAGATCACAATGGCAGTAAAGATAATGATGAAAACAACTGCCAAGCAGAATATACAACAACACTCTCTCCAACTTTCTTTTCCTTCTTTTTCTTTTTCTTTTTTCTCACACTTTTTTTTCTTTTTCTTTCTCTCCTCTTTTTTTTTACTTTTTTTTCTCTGTCTTTTTTTTTCTTTCTCCCTCTTTCCAGGACAAACTAGATAAGATGCAGATTGGATCAAGCAAAGATGCGAACGACTTCAACTATGATTGTGACAATGAACGATGGGTAGCACGAGGTGGAAATTGATGGATGAGGTGGTGGACAGCGGAAGTGATAACGATGCAGCAGCGACGTGACTAATGTGAACAGAACTCGAAACTCTAACGAACTAGACACTAAGACCAGCAACTCGACACGACGATGCAACCGATAATTCAATAATGCAAACAATGAAAAGAAAATTGCAAAGGCTCGGACTGGCTTGGACAAAGGATGAATAGATCTAACTTTTTTTGTGGCTTTTCCTTGGACAATAGGTAAGAAAATAAATCTAATCTAGGAATAACTGGAAATTCTCACCGAGCAACCTGAAAACTGATACCACTTGATAGAGGCGAGGGGCCCGATCTTTCGATGAGATGATAACTATCTATTTGGTGGAGATGACTTTGACGATCCGACTACAAATGTGCACGACGTTGCGCCTTAGCAATCGCTAAACCAATCTTCAGCGGTTACTGACAATGCCAGAAGCACGATCAGCCTGACCACGAAGGTCTATTCCTGCATGCAATCGAAGAACAGGCAAGAATATGATAAAGCAATCTGAATATTGCAAATATAAATGATGTATTGATAAAGGTGGGGATCCGTAAGCGGTCTTGGTCTGGTCGTTGGACACAAACGAAGTACACGAAGTTGCAATGGCTAACTTTTGACTAAACAAATCCCTAAGAAAAAGCTACTAGATGAATCTACTTATATAGGAGCAAGGGGTGGCGGCCAAGGAGGTGGAAGGACGTCCCAAGGCAGCCTAAAACTAACCCTAGGTCGTACAAGGCTCATGGGCCCAAGTGTAGGTGATGTAACACCTTTGGACTTGTAGTTTGACTCGGATTCTGCTGCAAAGTCAGATTGTTTTGTCGGTATCTCAACGCTCCAGACGAATTTGAAGGTGAATCCAATTGGGTTGGAAAGTGTATGAAATCTAGTTTCCAACAAAAAAAGAATCACCCAATTCGGAGTCCGTATGAAGGAGTTCTTGCCGTTTTGAGTCAGGTATGTCTGTGCAGTCCGAATCTGGATGCAGAACGTGAGAGACTTGGACTCTATCTTCTCTTGACCCAAAAGTGACGTGAGCGAACTTTTTAAACAGCACCTAAACTTCTCTTTTTCCCTTATCTTCATATGTGGATTGTACAAATGTCCCATACACCTGGAATTAGACATGGCACAAAAGTCTGTGAAGTATTTTTGTTCTGGATGACATAAATAAATTGTTGCATAGTTTGCATTAGAAATCACCTCACAAATATACATGTATGCAATATTTTTGGTCGTATCCAAGGTAGTCATGTCCTCATCATTA